>JARKHS020005651.1:0-460309 GCA_030143305.2 Amblyomma americanum
GCAGAAAATGCAGAAAATTCAATTTCATGAGAAACATCAGCATTTGATTTCCTGTGCTTTGCCTGTATTCAACCAACATCTAACCAAGGATCCATGTCCAGAGTTGCCACCATTTTAGTCCTAACAACCGCAGTGTTGGCAGTGCTACAAAGCACAGCAGCCAACGACACGCAACAGATGCATGTCCTGACTCCGAAAGCTGCTGCTGCCTATCCCTGCAACTGCCATCTTTGTTCCCCAAATGTGAAAGCACCTTCCTGATTGAACTGAGCATGGAGAAAGTGTCACAAGCATCTAAGTGCCTAGTATTATGTCAAACCATTAAACTTGCTCTTCAGCAACCTGGTCACTTGAGCACATTTTTGCAACGTTACAATTATATCAGAGACTGAGATGAGCCAAAATGGAGATCTACGCAAAAAAGTCCTTGGGTTCCTCCTGCTGCGACACTTGCCATGCTCAGAAATGTCAGAGACAGACTAAGCAGCATTGCCCTGGTAGTTGTGGCACTGTGGCACTTCTTTGGTACTGCTTTGGTAGCTGTAGTACTTCCCAGGATCTCAAAAGAAAAAGTGTCATTGGCCCGAGCTACAATGATTCAGTCTTGCAATAATACATCTGGAATTTCGCCACTTGATGGGACCAGTTTCTGTTCGTGTCAACAGACCTACTCGCTGAGCTGCTGCAGTGAATGGTAACTTAAAAAATAAAGCTCACAATGGTGCACCAGCTTTCCTAATTTATAGACTAGTCAGTGCGCATATAAAAAGTCCGGAGGGAGTCTGGTATCCATCCATTACAACTCCTTTCTCACCTCTGAACAGAACTTGTGCCAGAATGATTTGATCCTAAGAGGCTTTTCAGTCCCCGTGTGCTGAGACACTCAGTCAGTTGCATATGTGATGGCAGCATACCAACACACATCACAGCACGAATTTTCTTTGGAAAATAACATTTTTGTTCAATGAAAGTGATAATTATTGAGAAAAAAATTATCAGCTGGCTTGAATAATAAAAGAATGGCCTGACATTATGTATAAGGATACTGAAAAGCAAGTACCTTACACATCAAGCAGCCATTTCTTTTTGACATTCTGTCAACTACAGCAGGTCCTCTGCATTCCTTTAGTGTGGACTCTTGTTTAGGTCAATATACTGTACTTACTAGAATGTAACACGAGTTTACCGAAAATAAAGTGAAATGTCAGCCCTTGTGCTATAACTGGATCTTATCCAAAGGCACAGGCAGACTATAAATAGGTTGAACCTCCATCTCAGTGAATGAAAAAAAAAATTAGGTATGTCTTATAGATAGTTGAATGGAAGCTCCAAGCAGCAAACAAATATTCAACTAAGGCGACCGGCACAGCAGATCACACATCAGAGCAGCAGTGATGCAGTGACAAAAACTACTCACCGGAGTCAGCACACTTGTACACTGAACGTGAATTCTATGCTTTGTACTGAAGAATGCACACAATAAGAGAACAAGAGATGTCATTTCATTCTATTAAATTTTGACAGACACCCTGAATGTTTGCAGTGCCGCCGATGTAACGTTACAAGTTACTGGAAGTAATCCTCTTCAAGTTCATGGAAAGCATGGTGTTGCTGCTGCACACGAAATGGTGCTCTTGCTACTTTCCTTGGTGTCAGTAGCTGATACATATTTCGGCAATATCGAACTCCCATGCTGCTGTGCAATTTTGTGTTGGCTTTGCGTGCAACACGATGGTTTAAACACTACCGAGAATGGTCACCAAAGTTCGGAAGGCATGATTTCCTGTGCAGCTGAGTGCCTGAAAGAAGTTTCATATTTACAACTAGGCATCTAAAGCGTATGGTCGACGTGGTGATGGTGCACTGGGATTCCGTGGTTTCTGGGATTCTGTTATTATTTTTGTAAGTAAAAGCTCATTAATTAGACCCCTGTTAATTCATAATCCAGGTAATCTTAACTGCTGGCTTGGTCCCGGCCAACGTCCATGTAAATTTATGGCGCCGGACACTCGCTAATTCGGACGCTGCGGGTCTCGCATCGGTTACTTCGAATCGGCTCCTGAAGGGAGACCGCATCCAGATATGACCAGTGTGGCAAGAGATCTTTGAACTACAGCTGCCAACTGATTTTTCGGACACGGCGAGACCTGACAAATTGTCCGAGTAATTGAACAGTTTGAAAAATCCGTAAACTTCAAAACACTAATCTTTCTGCAAAAAACTAGCTTTAAAAATCGCGAGCTTGGTCGCTGCCCTCAGAGCCACTGTTACCTGCCTTTGTCATGTTCGCACCACCTCGCGTCGCGATAGTCACTTTATGCCAGGATACCAGAAAGTGCGACGCTGCCGTAGGTGATGCTGCCAATGAATGCACGTGTGGCAAGAACAGGCAAGAACAGCCTGTTTCCCTGGGCAACGGCGCTCGCAAAGACTGAGAGAGGTAATCCATGGGAAGGCGAGTGCCTCCGAATGCATGCCCCCTCACCTCACCCCACCCCTCACCTCTCCGCATCGCGGGTTGCGGCGCCCATCCAAGCTGCGGTGGACGCTGCAGCTGCCCCGTTTTCAGCGCAATAGTACGCGATTTTTAGGCTATCTCAGTGGCAACTATGAGTGCGCCATTATATCAAGTGGCAGCTATAAGGAACAGCCAAGCCTATCCAAGTCAGCCCGTCCGATTAACTGTATTAAAAATCCAAGATGGTGCCTTTCACAACGGCGGAGAACCGGTTGGTTGCAACAGCGATGCCCGCTCGCGTCTATATTGAGAAAAAAAAACAACGAATTTTTGGTTGAAAAACGATGTCCAAATATTTCTGGCGTCTATTTTAGCCCGAAAAATCGAACCTTTGGACTCCACAGAGTGTGAAATATCGGTTGTGAAAATGTACACATTCTTATGAGATGCGTGACGATACTTCAAAGTGGTCCGAAATATCGCAGAAGTCCGAATTATTGGAGTCCGAAAATCAGTCCGCCATTGTAGCCCTACTCAAAACCTAAGCTTGCGCAGAATTGCCCACGCACTTCTAACGTGCGCACGACGGCAGGCATGACGACGAATGGATGGCCCTGTTTCCGAGAACGGTCAGATTGTGTAGTTTCGGTTTTGCTTTTCTGAGCTTCGTGCCAGCCTGCTGCGACAGCACCTCAGCCAGCCAACCTTACCCAGCTAAGCATCAAGCGCTGACTGGCATGTCGCTGGCATTTTCTGAACCTTTTTTTTTTTCTCACAGCTTCAGCATCATTTCCTTCGCTTGCGTTCGTGCAGTTCCATTCTTACAGAGCACAGAAACTATGTGCTCTTCACGTGCAATTCACTGTGCAGTGAAGCCTCCTCACACGCAACGGTGCCACTAATGATGGGTGTCATGTGGTAGTGGCGGAGCTCCATCATGTTGCATTGCGAAGGATGCCGGAGGCCCTCATGATGGTACAGAAGTTCTGGTTCGATGCTCTTGACAATATGCACACAATAAAGTGTTGATGGAAACATGAAAAACAGCCATTGCCATGCTTAATCAGTCAACCATTGCCCAGTCTTTCAACAAATTAGTAAGTTTTTTCAGGAACATTCGATAATTCGACCTTTAGTATAATTCGAGCACTTGCTACAGACCCTTGAAGTTCAAGATAAGCTTTTATCTGAGAATCTCTTGCGTGGCTCTCCTGAAAAAGAAGGGGCCTGATTTCTTAAGAAAGCACAGGAAAGCCCAATTTTGATGTACTTTCCTTAAATATAATGAGGCTTTGTTCCTTGCATTACATTCGTGTACTTTTTTTCTTGTCCTGTTCCATTTCTGCAAAAGCAACCCTCACATTATAATCGTGGTTGCACTACATTCAGGTAAATACGGTATTGTTCGTCTGTGCTGCTTTAAATCGAGTCCTCCTGCTGAACTATAGTTTAAACTGCAAATATTTAATCCTAAGCACCAGCACACAACAAAGTAAAATGTGCAGACTTTAATAATGCCCAGAAATGTATGTTCTCTGTTCATGGAAAAGCAAGAACATGCAATGGTATGTATAACTCAAACTCACTGTCACTTGGTTTACCTCCAGCTCTGGCCTGACCATTTCCCTCCTCTGATTCTGTGATGTTGTTGGTACTGCCGTCGTTGTCACTGCCAGCACCCTTTTCATCGTCAGAGCTGCTGTCACACAGAATGATTTCAGGTACCGCTTTCGGTACCTTTATGCCTGGAACTTGCGGACCATGCCCAAGCATGTCTTCAAAGGACACTGGAAAAAGAAAAAAAAAGATTGAACAAAAGAGAAGGCAGTGACAGAAGTTATGCTAGCCGAGGTGAAAAAAATCATTCATCAAAAGGTCTGGAATAGCTATGAACATATATACACTCAAATGAAAGGTACACAACAATGTTCATTTACCACACAATTACCAGAAAGCAGACCAAGCTTGTGCTTGATGCTCAGAGCATGGACTTGAAATAAAAAAAGAAAGCTCAAGCAATTTTTACCGAAACGTTGATCTGACAGAGATTAGGAGGTGCTCTCACCTTTGATCCTGCACTGCAAAAAGGTGTATATTGAAACTCCTACACCAATAAGCCAAAATCCATTTTAAAATCCTACTCTGCAACCATAGTTCATATAGCATTTCCTTTTAGGGTCATGCAGTAATGCCTGGGTTTGCAATCTTTTTATCTTCCTTGCCTTGGGGAATCCTAACAACTTTAAAGATGTGCAGAGCAACCCTTCTTAGCTAACATGAATGCAAAAAGGAACACACAGATGCACATTAAAGTCACTGGAACTCTGAAAGTACCGCAGCCGTTTTTTCTATGCCGCCGCGCCGCATATTGGCCAGTTGCGATCACGAGATTAGGTGCTGCGATGGATGGCCCATTCGCTCTAGGAGCTGACGGGGCACAGTGCTTCTGAGATGGTTGGGCGGCGTGTTTTACGAAGTAGCTCGTTCAGTATCCAGTCTGTGAGCACGCGCGCTTGGGAGCATGTGCGCGTATGTGTACGTGCGTGTGTGACAGCTATATGTTTTCGGAGACGTTGCTTTACGAGATTTTTTTCTCCCTGCTGGTCATCGATATTGGCTAATGAGGATTAAATTTAAAAAATAAACTGTGGAGTTTAACGTCCCGAAGCGACCCGTTAGCTATGAGGGACACCGAAGTGGAGGGCGTTAATTGGGTGAATTTGACCACCTAGGGTTGATCAACGCGTACTTACATTGTACTGTACACAGGTGTTTTTGTATTTCGCCTCCATAGAAATACGGTCAGAACGCGTCCGCACGCTTATTTCCTAAATGCTCACCTCGACTTTGTGTTTCTTTTGACGATAGGCTGCATCCCTCACCATCTCCTCCACTGCCTGTAAGCAGCCGCGAAAGGATTTTATCGGGGCCCCGGGCGTCGATCTTGGGGTTGCCCAACTACCTCCCACAAGCCTCCGACTGGCGACTGACCACACGGAGGGAAGAACAGGCAGCAGGAAACAGCAAGCGTAAAGGGAACGTTTTCTACACATAACACTTCCAAAAGAACTGATTTTTTAAATGTTTTGCTATATCCCACTCAGATGTACGCAGCCTGCCCGCTTTAAAGTTTTCCGGGTCTCGAAAACATGCATTTGCGAGCCTCTCATGAAAGCGTTAGAACAAGCAGCCCGCGCACACCCAGGACTCAAGAAAATGAGAATACGACAAAATTGAAAATTGGTTTTTGGGGAAAGGAAATGGCACAGTATCTGTCCCCCCCCTGAACCGCACCCACTCTAAGGGAAGGGATAAAGGAGGGATGGAAAGAAGGAAGGAAGACAGAGGTGCCCTTGGAGGGCTCAAATAATTTCGACCACCTGGGGAGATTTAACCTGCACTGACATCCCACAGCACATGGGCAACTTTGAATTTTGCATTTATCAAAACGTTGCCGCCATGGTCAGGTTCGAACCTGGGTACTCCGGATCATTAGCAGAGCACCCTAGCGACACTTTCAAGGCTTTCGTAAACCCTCATCTCATCTAAGCTCTCAATCATGAATACTTTCATTGATTATTTTTTGCGCAAAAAACGATGAACAAGGCAGCCGCAAGGGAGACTCTCTTCGCCTAGCAGACGACGCACTCGCCGTGCTCAACCATGGCAACACCAGCCTAATGTTGCCTGCACGCTGCCCGCTGATTGCGGTACTTTCAGAGTTCCAGTGACTTTAATGCACGTGGTCCCCAAAAACAAATGGAAAAATTCAATGCTGGTTCTTGGTTTTATGGGGTTTGATGCCCAAAAGTGATTCGGGCTATGAGGGATGCCATAGTGGAGGACTACGGATAACCTCGACCACCTGGGGTTTTTTAACATACGCTGACATTGCACAGTACATGGGCCTCTAGCATGGCCGTGGCTTGGATCTAACCTGTCTCTTTCAGGTTAGCAGCCTAGCAGCATAACCATTAAGCCACTGCGGCGGTGATAATAATGACTGGCTGCAAAGAAAAACACTCTGGTATGAGCAATTACAGTTTGGTTTATTGCAAAATAAAGTGGGTAAGTCAAGGGTGGCGGTTGAGGGATGCATGAATATACCGTATTCACGCGCATAATTTGCGCACCACCCTTAACTTATCACCTGGGTTTACAAAAATTTTTTACTCGCATATTTTACGCACCGCGCTGAGCTAGACCACCATCATGCACGCGGGCTCTACCCTATGGCTCTACCCAGTAGCATTCGGCTATTCCGCGTGTTGTTCGGAAGGCTTTTTGAATCTTTTGTGCACTGGGCGTTCATGGTGGTGTCAGGGGCTGCTGTTACAATCGCGGCGGCACCAGCGGCATCGCCACTCGGAACAGCCAACAGCGCTTCCGCGGAAGATCAGCAGCTGATAGAAGAGCCAACACCGCTGTTTGTTTGGCTGATGCATGTGACTCGACTGCCAGCTACGCTTTTCTTGGTCGCTCTGACGGCGTGTGTTCGGTTGTTCGGTCGTGTCTTGCGATGGGATATCACAACTATACGGCAAGCTTCAAAGTTCTTGTCAGCGCCTTATCACGGCGCGGAGCGGCAAAGCCAGCGAGAATGACCGCATGCGCACAAGTTTGTCCATAGACGACAATCGTTGTGTCGGCAAGCTTGTGCGCACGGGGCTATTCTCGCTGGCTTCTCAGCTCCGCGCCGTGATAAGGCGCTGACAAGCAGTTTGGTCGACGCTCGCGCGGTACTGTTAAAGAATTGTGTGGTGTGATAATTGATTTATTGATTTGCGGTTGCTTTCCCGGACGAAGCTGCAAAAGCAAACTTACAGAATCCGGAACTACCGAACAATTGGCTGGGCCGCAAGCGATGAGGCTGTTTTAGTGTCTTATTCAGCTTCGTGCATGCACCTTCATGCCATCCCGCAAGGTGGGGGGGGGGTGCACGGCCTTTCATTTAGAGTGAACTTTTTTTCGGGGGGAGGCCAGCGTGGGGTGCGGGTCCGGATGCTGACGTATACGCAGCAACATACACTATACCTATATTGCGCGTTATGACCTTTGTGGAGTTTTTTAAGTCACGAAATCCCCACATAATTTGCGCACCCCCTTCTTGGAGCCTTAAATTCTTAATAAAAAGTGCGCAAATTATGCGCGTAAATACGGTAGGTGCTCAGGGAACCGATAATCACTTCAAGAAGAACAAGGGCTCCATGGAACCCAATTTGAGAACCCATTTTGAAGACATACGACTGTCAAAGAAAAAAGAGAAAACTTCAAACAAACCTTTCCATCCACTGTGGTCAAGAACATCAGCCAGGATGCGCCAGAATGCCTCACGTGCATGGTTGGCGAAGCGCTCCCGCCACTGCAGCTCATCCAAGAAGCCCTGCACGGTCTCCAGTTTCAGCTGGTTCACCATGAAGTGGCCAAAAACGTCTGTGAGTCGCCGCAGTAGGTACGAGTGAACCAGGTCAGGGCCTGGCCGCACCCCGATGCGGACAGGGAAGCCTTGCTCATTCAAGCGGCTGAACTTGGCATCTTCAGTGACTACCACAGTGCCAGGACGCAGCCACAGCTCCAGGCTTTTGAGGAACACAGGCGAGTTCCAGCCCAGGGACACCGACACTGCCTGTGAGGGAGCATAAACCATCCCAATGTCAATGCTGCAAAGCACAAGTCTAACATCCAGACATAGTTGAACTGAGCCAATCGGTACGTGGCTCATAAAAAATCGGCAAGGGCACAGAAAAGGGAAAGATGCGCACAAGCAGTGAGTTACATACAGTAAACTCCCATTCAGATGAATTCTTAGATAAGATGAAGAACGTGAGAACGTTCGGTCGGTTTCCTATAGGACTCAGTGCAAAAAATATCCACTTGAGGGGGGAGCCTGGTTTTGAAAAAAAATTTTATTAATGAAGCTACAGTTAAGAAATCTTCAGGGAACATGCAATTTTGTGTGCCGATTCTACGAAAGGTCTTTAATTTCATGGAAACCAATTCCTTGAGCACTTATGTAATTTTTATGCAATTATTTTGTGAAGAGCTTTGAAAAACATTTGCTGCGGGAAACTTGCTGAAACTTACTTACGTAACGCCCTTCTTTTGGGGCCTTCAAGGTAATAAAATGAAATGAAATGGAATGAAATATGTATACCATTGAGTTCTCTATATACCAAGGAATGCAATAAGGGTGGGTAAAATCGTCTTCCTGCCTATCATAGAGCTTAAGTTATAGGGCTTTGAGGTTTTAACTTCAGAAATGCGAAGAAAAGTGTGTATTCCCATTTCTGAAGTGGCAGCTTCAATACCCTATAACTCAAATTCTATGATAGCCAGGATGATAATTTTACCTTTACTGCATTCCTTGGTATCAAGAGAACCCAATGGCATACATATCAGCAAGTTTCCTGCAGCAAATGTTTTTCAAAGCTCTTTGTAAAATGCTTGCATAAATCTTACATAAGTGCTTAAGAAATTGTTTTACATAAAACTAAATGACATATTTAGAATCAGTGTGCAAAAATACATGTTTCCTGAAGATTTCATAATTATGACTACATTAATAAAGCATTGTTTTCAAGACCAGGCTTCCCCCTTACGAATAACTGTTTAATGTGTCCTTCGGTCAAGATGAACTTTTGCAGTGACCACAGACCATGGCGATGCCACAAACCGGTACTCAAGCAGCGTATCCCTGTGCAGTCCAGGAAATAAAAATAAGATAATAAAAAGTAGCAGTGTAATCTGTGCTACGTCTAGATTACTCCACTGCAGGAATGCATGCGTGCTGAACCACATTTCCACTTCCAAAGGCATTTTTTCTCTCGCTTCTGTGGTCAAAGATCTTGCCTGTCATTTCCAAAGGAGATCGCGTTCTCAGCAATTGGAAGCAATACTTAAGGAGGGTTCCACTGATGTAGACACCAGTGTGTTAGGTCATAGGAGCACAGTGTGCGAAAGTTTCAGAGGCAAGTCAAAAAAGGCCGTTCCATCTCAAGGACCATGTGGTAGATTTTGCGCTGCCAGAGTGGACTCAAGAGAGCCTAGAGTCACTAGGTGACCCTAAGTGCGTGGGTGTGCTGGAATGGCGCTGCCTGATGTAATGACAATTTCCTCCTGGATGCCGAGTGTGTGCGTTCTTAACATTGTTATTGTAGGTGATGATTTAAAATCATGCGTAGTTGGCCCAAATGAAATCGATGGTATCATGAACTAACACTTACAAGAATCGAGAATTTTCTAACCTTGTTTAAACAACCCTTTGTGCACTTATGCAGGTGCTAGAAGAGTGGCTTTGGATGGACGAAAATAAAGACAAAACTAGCGGACAAACAGCTGTGAAAACCTACTTGTTATATGCATTCCTGCACTAAAATCCTTCCACGCAAGAAAGTGCTTCCCCATATGATAGCTTCCATACACCTTTGCCCAAAGTGAAGGGAGCTGTCTTGCGGGGGTGCACTTTCTTCGGAAAGAACTATTTTGCTGGCGTGGGTAAGGCAGGGCACCTGCACTCCTGTCCGTGCATGAAGCAGAGATCTGATACGGCGAGATCTCGGCGTCACGTGTGCTAAGTGACATGTCGCTTCCGGTGACTGTGAGGACGTGTACGCCTTCCACCAGCTCATTCACTTGGGGCTGAATATTCAAAAGATGTAGAGCCGCAACACACATTATCAAGGCACAGAGATGGCATCATTATCAAGGCGCAGAGATTCATCAATCCAAAATATACACCTATCCAGCGCTGCACTTAAACTAGTGATCAAAGAAGCAAGAATATTACGGAACTCTACCTGTACCTGCTACCTCAATGCAGTCATGCAGTCATTGCACTTCAACAAAAAACCTGCAACCTTGATATTGGCATTTATTACAGAGACCTGCAGCACCCAAAGGCATTATTTCAAGGGGGGGGGGGGGGACACAATAACTTCGGCTCGTTTGGCCGAAAGTACACAGGATAACGAAAATACAATGATAACTAATAATAGATGAGGAAAGCATGCACTGAAGGAGGACAACTGCGCTCCATAAATACAATGACACTAATGAAATGAAAAGACACACAAGAGAACTGCGCATCACGTCACACATCAGATAAGAATGCACGGAATTGATATTCCGTGGAAAGAACGAGGTTTTGTAAATATCTGTCATACATTTAATCTCTCGGATCTTCCACTGATGATCACGTCATCTAGAAAAAAAGTGAGGCTGAAGCAGATACCGGTCTTCGTCAATGCTCAGCTTTCCAAAATAGATGCGATGCATGATTTGCAACCTCAAATGTTTCTTACGGTTAGCTAAAGATCCCCAACCAAGGTAGTTTTTAAGAGACATGACACTAGTTGAGAAGCTGTAATTATTGGATACAAATCTCGCAGCATTATTCTGGACGCTCTCGAGCATGTCAGATAAGTAAGCAAATTGTGGGTCCCATATAGGGCAGGCATATTCAAGAATTGGTCGTATGTAAGTGTTTGACAGGAGTTGTTTGACATTAAACAGTGCTTTATTGAAATTTCGTTTCAAGAAATTAAGCATTCTGCAGGCTTTGGATGTATAATGTACTAAACTTGCCTCGTCAAAACTAGGCTAGATGTAAAATAAACGCCGAGATACTTATATTCAAGTACTTTTTGCAAGGGAACATTATGGAATGAGTAACTTGTTTGTAATAGAGAACGCTTTCGAGTGAAAGAGATAAATTGGCATTTAGTAGCGTTCAAAGACATTTGCCATTTTGAGCACCAGCACTGGATGGAATTCAAGTTTCGCTGAAGTTTTAACGCACGAGAGGAACTTTCCACAACATGGTAAACGACACAGTCATCAGCATATAACCAAACTTTGCAGGTGAGATCCAAAACAATATCATTGATATAAATCAGAAAAAGAAGGATTCCAAGAAGGGACACCCGCGGTACAACTAAGGAAACATTTACATAATCTGAGTGTGAACCATTAATCAAAACATGCTGCACGCGAACCTGAAGATACGAATGAAGCCAACTGATGACAGTGGGGTGCAGACCAAGACAACTAAACTTATGTAATAATAGTAAATGAGGTAGAGTCAAAGGCTTTCTTAAAATCTAGAAATACCGCAAACTATTTGAATGCCACGGTCAAAGGAAGAAAACAGATCATTACTAAACTCAAGCAACTGAGTAGCACAGGAAAAACCTGACCTAAAGCCATGCTGAACTTCTGTAAAATACTCATGAGAGTCAAGGTGCTTTATGACTGCACTATATTATGTGCTCCAACGTTTTACAGCACACACTGGTTAAAGAAATCGGTCGATAGTAACAACAGAGCTTTTTGAACCACTTTTATGCACTGGTACCACATTAGCATTTTTCCAGTCATTTGGCAGAGACACAGAGCTAAGAGATGCTCGGAACAAGATGACTAAGTAACGAGAGATTTCATTCGCGCATGATTTTAAAACAAAGTTAGGAACACCATCAGGACCACCGGCAGAAGATGAATTGATATCACTAAGCAATTTTAACACACCTTGGTGAGTAAAAACCAATTCAGACATGGTTTCAGTGACAGATTCACGAGTTGACGGAAGTTCTACGATGTACCTTAGCGCAAAAGTAGACTGAAAAAAAGCATTAAAGCAGCATGCCTTATCACCATCATTAGTAATAACTTCACCATCGTGGTCTAAATTCGGGATTCCAACTGGTTCATGTCCGTTGCGTTTCAAGAACGTCCACAATTCCTTGTGATTATTACGCAGTTTTGATCCCAAGTCATTAAAAAAAGCTATTCTTAAGAGCTTTAATTTCAATTTTTAGTGTACTGCCAAGAGCACGAATCGACTGTAATACTGCAGGGCACCGATTTTTTTTGTATGATTCTAGAAGATGTTTTTTCCTGATAAGCAGTCTGGTCTGCCATGTGATCCACAGTTTGTCGCGGCGGCGCTTTCCAGAAAGACTTTTAGATGGGCATTCCAATTAGGCATTCCAGCTTATTCTTGAATACTTCCCAAAGAAAACTACAGTCTAAATTCTGGCTAAGATTAATAAATATCAGGAAGGAAAGGCACAAGTTCGTTCTTCATTGATGTATAGTCACCCTTATTAAAAAAGAAAACCTTTCGAGGTCGACCTCTCCGATTTAAATGAGAAAAATGCCGAACATTAGCGACAACACAACTGTGGTCGCTTATTCCTGGTATGATCACAGTGTCACACACTACTGAAATCCGGTTGCAGAACAGTAAATCTAACACTGAAGATGAGTGCTCAGTTTCCCATGTAGGCTCAGTGACGTATTCATATAGGTCATTAGTAGTAATTATTCATTTATTTATTTATTTTACAAGTACTGCCGACCTTATGCAAGGTCTTGGACAGGAGTGGGTGGCCATGAACATACAGAATATATGTACGTGAATTAGAATGCATGAACTACAGGTTCAACAAAGAGAATGCTAACGTGCAAAAGGTCTTCTCATTTAGCATGGCCTTCCACGCAGGAGTCAATGCCAGCAAAAGTAATGAATGATGCGCTGACCTGGTCAATGCTGGTTCCTTCCCCAAAAAATGATGCCATGCATGAGCAACAAGCCCCATTTGGTATTCAAAATTGCTTCTGTTGCACCAATTGCGCAGCCTTTTGATAGCAGTGCATGACACATGCATAGCTCAACACACCTTGAGTCTTGTTTCGAGTGATGAGCGGTCTAGAGCGCCCAGGACGAGGTACCGACCCATCTGGGCAGTTGCAACTTCGACGTGGATGCCAGGTCCCCCAAGTTTGGCACGCCGCGTGGCTACGGCACGGGCACATACTTCCTGCAGGCCACGCCACACGTTGCGCACCATAAAGCTGTCCGAACCAGCCTCTGACAGAACAGTGTCCAGTTCGGACTGGCGTGCCCAATGGTACACAAGGCAAATGAGTTTCCAAAGGGGTAGCCCAAAGCGCGCAAAGAAGCTTGGCTGCAGCAGCAGGCTCTTGCGTTGACAGCTGCAAATATGGGGACCAGCAAGCGCATAGCGGCGTTATGAAACAAAGCTTTCAGCGAGGGTTACTTCAACAATCACTTTCAACTCCTGCGTGTGACTAAGCACCACTTAGGAAACTTCCATTGTATTCAAATCAGCTACTGTGAGCATGCCCAGGCACTTGCGACTTTAACAAAGAAGTAAACTCTAAGCACATATGTACAATAGGCTATACTAAAGTTTCTGCAAGAAAAACTCGCATGTTGAAGATTTATTCTATCTTGTCTCAAAGCCTGTTTCCTAGCACCTAGCAACAGCAGAAAAAGGCAAAGATGTATTAGCTATGTAAAATAACAAGCAGGAAAACAACCCCACTGGAGCACAACAAGACAAAAAAGTGCTTGACATCACTTTCTACCTGTGCAAACCTACATTAACCATGCAGGCTTACTGCTCACAGGCCAGAGGTGTCTGCTATTGCACAATCTGGGCACACATTTGAAGCCAAAGGGGGCATAAGGACAGGATAAGCATAAAGCAAGTTTCACATGTACCCTCTGACCTTGCAAGTGCAGTGCTTTGCAGATCAGAAAACACACTAATTAACACAGCATTAAAGGAGCAGGGATTTCAAGCTTTCACATGATCCCCCCCCCCCCATAATGGTGCAGAGGGCCTTTCTAATGACTGATGATGATAAGCCCATGTGTTCTTTTCAAATAATTTATTACAGTGCTGCTTCTTGCCAAGAGTTTTGACTTTGATTTCTGCTGGCTGTGGCGACAGAAGAGGGCACTTGTGCGAACCACGGAACAGTTATGAGTCACGTGCATTCACAATAAGCAATGCAGCAGCAAATGTGTCACTCTTTGGAGAGCGTACTTGTGGCAGTTTTTTGTGCAGACTTTAGCTCTAGCTGTATGCCACAGCTGGTGATGACGTAGAGGAATTCGTTTCTCAGAGGAATCTTCACAAGGTTAGATCCCCGGTGCACTGTTTATGCTTTGTAATGTCTACAATGAAATCAGCCAGCAGAACGATCCAACTTTGACTCTGCAACTGAAACTTGGTCGCAAAGTCGTTTAAATTTCCCTGAATGTGCAACAGCATGCCTGGGAGCAGCTGCGTGATCAACTTGCAAGCCACTGCAATAAGGGGTATTATAGTGAGTGCTGTGCTGGCGCTAGGCCAGAAGATTGCACGTGTGCTTATCCCACAGCCCAACGCACAGCAAAGGTGTTGTGCGCCCGTACAGATGGCCAATGTCACGAAACTGTCTACGCGATCGATGACATCATTCTTGCGAACACGGAACAGTGCAAATCCTGCCAACATTTTATAGAGCTAGTGCTGTGAAATGTAACTACAGAAATTAGAGAAATTGGAGAAACTACAGAAATTCTTATGGTATGCATCACTGCCGAAACGATAAAAAATCTCGGCAACCAATTCTGCGTCACCTATTAGTCAAAAAGGCTGTACAGCTAGCTAACAAAAAGTGCACTTTTACATAAAAACAGCATTTCCAGTGCTAGCACGATAAGAACAGCAAGCCAGCCACACTACTGCTACTAATGATGCAGTAGATAGAGATGTATGGTAATGAAAATAATACCTGTCAAATAAATTGAGTGGCAAGGCAAAACTGGGTGTAGTTACTTGTGGCATCATCACAGTCATGGGACATCAAGAAAGAAAAGTTTATCTGCCTGATCAATATGCACCCACACACCCAGAGCCCAACTACTATGTGCAGAAGCCACTGGAGCGAGAATCGCCCAAACCAACCAGGCAACTTTGTCAACAGAAGTGTCTTTGGACTACAAGTTACGAAGTCTAGCATATATAGATAAGACACATACTGTCAAAGCTGTTACCATGCTTCCAAAGCCATTTCAGTTGTGTGTACAATTGCCAGCAGAGCGCTTCACTGTCTATCAGTAGCACTTTTTTTCTGAAGACAGTCACAATCAGTAGCATACTGTTCAAAAGAACAGCACCAGTAGCATACAGCACCATAACTTATCGCATCTCTTTTGGGTGCTTTAGTGAGGCGATGCAAGAATCCCAGGTCACTTGAATGACTATGTGACAGCATTGAAAATTTGATGAATTTAGCAAAATGTGGTCATACTTGGCAGAGATAGAAGCAAGTAAAGCCAAAAAATGCCGCCACTAACGGTGTGGATGTGGATGCTTCGTAATGGATGGACGCATTGTAATCTTGTGAAGCAAAATGAGCAAGCAAAGTCGTGGTGTCGCAAAGCACCAGCGCCCTCACAACAGCTAAGCCTCGTGCTGGCAGCAGCGCCACTTGAATACCACTGGCGCTCTCTGCAAATTGCACTGCTCTAATAAATAAGCAATGAAAACATATTCAACACAGCCTTCTTTACTGCAGTACTACCTCTCTTTCAATGTGCAACAGTGACTAAATTAATATCCAATACTGCTTTTACCAACCTGCACGAAACCACAACTGCACCTACGGCACCTGGCATACTGAGCAAGTGCAAAATAAGCATGTGATACTTACTGGGTTTTCATTCAGAACTTCGTTGGTTTTGATCACTTCATTCTCAAACAGAGCTTTACATGCATTTTTTTTTTTACTTGATGCAAAACATGCTGCTGGCATTAGACTTGAGTGTAGCACTAAAGTGCTGTACTGCTCTGCAAACAAGGAGACACCTAGTGGCAGCTGCCAAGTTCTAGAGGCAATGCTTGCACAGAAGTAGAACCAGATATATTTAGAAGCCAGGTGGGTACAAGTAGGTCCCCTGAAGACCATCAGTTGTCTAATTTGGCTTTTCCTAGCTTGATGAGCACTGCTTCAGCCGTACACAAGTGTGACGCCAACTACACTGCCCTTGTTATAAGTATGCAGGGCCACAGCCCACAGGACTGAAGTTGCCGCTAAATGATGTGGTGGGCCTCTTGGGTGACCTGCCATGGTCGCTCAGTGGTTAGGGCTCCTGGATGCCGAGCCCAAGGATGCGGGTTCAATGCCAGCCGCAGTGGCTGCATTTCGATGCAGGCGAAGCATAAAAGTTGCTCGTAAGCTTTGCAATGGCAGAGCACGTTAAAGATCCACAGGTGGCCGAAATAATTATAGAGCCCTTCACTACAGTGCCTCTTTCTTTCGCTCACTTCCCTTATGGCACGGTTGAGGTGTCCCCTCAGAAGTGCGACAGTTACTGCACAGTTCCCTTCTCTCAGAACCATTATTTTTTTCTTTTATAAGGGTTTAATGTCCCAAAGCAACTCTGCCTATGAGGGATGCCGTAGTGAAAGGCTCTCGGAAATTTCGACCACCTGGAGTTCTTTAAAGGGTCCCTGAAAAGGGTGTTTGAGGTTGGCTATAAAATGCTCGCATTATGTAGAGTACAGGCCAACGAGCGTTCATGCCACGTACAAGACCTCAAAAGCGAGCCAATACTTCACAACAAAATTTTTTAAATTCCCGCTTCCGCGTCTAGCGGCGACCTGCGGTGCTGGGCTTTTGCCCGAATCCCCGCTCGTTACGTCAGCAGCGGACTGCTAGCATTGGTTCGCGCGCGCTTCGGCAGCCAGTGGAGGGGGTGAGTGCAAGGGGCCGGTGGAGGAGCGTCGACATTTCAGCGTGCAAAAAGTGACAAGAGGAGAGGGAAAGGCGCGAAGACGGGAAAATTAAAATTTTGACTACAGATAACTCAGCTTCCCCAAGACGCATCTAAAACATTCTTGCTGGAGGAGGATATTTGTGAAGCGGCGTCCTTTAGCATCCTAGGCACATCGCATCTTTGTTGAGACCCCCTTTCACAGCCCCTTTAACGTGCACTGACATCGCGCAGTACACGGGCCTTCAGGCTTTTGCCTCTACAGGAATTCGAGTGCCGCGGCCTGGATCAAACCTGCATCTTTTGGGTCAGCAGCAAAGCGCCATAACCCCCAAGCCACCGCAGTGACTCAAAACCATTTTTCATTTTCTCTTCAGCATACCTGGCAATTTAGGCTCTGCACAGAAAAGAGGCATCCCTTGGTGTGAACGGTCACCACAAAGCTTTAGGAGCGCCAGGAAAGCTCTACCATATGGCTTAGCAACAGCTGTAATCAGGCATGCGATGACCGGGGAACTTTTGACCAAGGCTGCATGCAGCAGCAGCCTTCAACCTGTTCCATTGAAATCCAAGGTCATCAGCTTCAGAATGCTTACAAAGCTGCCCTTGACTACCGTGATTTGAACAGGAAAAAGTTTCCAATGCTTACTAAGAGCCTCATAATTTCACTCTCGCCATATCATCCTTTCAGCGCAGATGCACGAAGTTGAAGACCTTGTGCTTTGACAAAACTGACAACCAAACAGCCACTTGTTCCCAATATGCAAATGTCAATGCTGTTTCTCTTTTCTTGAAAAGAGCCCAAATGTGAACACAAAAAAAAAATTGGATATCAGCATGCACTGGTGATTATAGTAATTCAAAGAACACATCTCGAGAAGATGGCTGCAATGTCACGACTATAAGCTGTGCAAATGGTGCTCAATGCTGATGCTAAGGACAGCATTCAATTGCATATCAAGACCAATCAGCTGCTAGTGGCCAGGTGAAAATAAAGTTCCTTTGTGCTTACGTAACCAGCACTACGAACTTATGCTTGGTACCTAGGTATCGGACGCAATGAACACAAAACGCAGTGCCAGTGAAAACAATGACAAGAGTTTTATTCCGCCACTGAATGTAGTGGAGATGAAAAGTTTTACAGTATGTGCCTTACCAAATAGCCAAAGCAAAACGAACAAGCCAGAAGCAGCATGATTCTCTTTTGAATTACTAGTGTAGAATAAGCCACCTGAGCAGAAGCTTACAGTCGTGAAATTTCAGTTCACATCTGTACTCACAGTAGCAAAGTACAATGAACAAATACATGACTCATGAAGCACTGCAACATGTCACGTCAACACATAAACCAAAGAACAGTGCTTTTTCAGAGCAACTTGCCACTTCTTGCTAGTCTCAAGAAACAACATGCAGACACATTGCAGGGATTTAGTTCTTCTCTTCACTGAGATCTGATGCACAATCACCCTCATTGTTTTTCCAATTCCAGATTATACTAAGACCACTTACATACTTGCAAAATGTAAATGTTCAGTGCATACAAAGCAGCTGAAAGCATACAAGATCATTTAAATGAGCAAGTAAGTTAAAATATATAGGCTGCATTTTGAGTTCACATCAAAAATGTAGTTTCACTAAGACGATCTCATTTCATCACAATGCCATGCACATTATTTCTAGAAATCACTGAAAAGATATCATTTACAACTCCCAATCCTCTCATAATGCGAGAGCAGGCTGTTCATGACATTGTCAAAAGTCAAGACGTAATGCACGTTACATTCCCTTTAGGTGCTTGTTATTATCCAATGAATGAAAAAAGCTCATGTTTTTGGAATTTTCTAAGGAGCATATCACAACTGCACAGAAAAAATTCTTATCCTCCCACACATTCATGCAATTTCTGCCAAGACCTCATAGCTCCACATCCTGCCTCAAAACATGTTTCGGGGTCTCAGTTTTACTTTACTGAACTTATTCCTGATAAAATAAGTCATTATGTAAACAAATAAGCACATTTCAGGCATTTTGAAGTACTCAAGCAGTGGAAAAATGAGAAAATGTGCACTTACTGGAGTCATACCAGAGCTAATCCAAATGCATAGGCATCATCTTAACAATTTTTTTTTGTTCACCTTGCATGCCTGGCTTGAGATGATTAAACAAAAGGTTTTGTACATTTCAGCACTTTTAGTATCCTCATTTGTGGACACTGCACCTTGTATACAATAATCCGACAGTGTTCATACTGAATGTAGACATGTACCCACAACACCTGAAGGGTATATAACAGTGCATTCACACATATGTAGGAAAGTGAAGGCTTGAGAGGATATTCACATTGTAAACACTGCCAGCAAAAAGCATATGTACATGAAATTAATATCCGTGCCACATAGCCAAATTTAATGCCATTAAGTGCCTAATGTGTTATGCCATTTGCAAAGCGCCATGCGCACAAATCTATCGGCACTAGCCACTCGCAGCCTAGCAAGTCTGCCAAAACCCATTTTCCCATGAGCTTTGTACTCTCATCCAAATTTCTCACTCAGAGCAGCATGCAACTTTGTTAAAAAACAACCTATTTTCAAACAAAAAATGATTTCTTAATTTTCAGTCAAATGAGGTATCTGCACAACATTTTCATTGTGACTGCTGCCATGTTAACCAGTACTCCTGACTAACAATTTTGGCCTGTGTGCTGACATCTGGCTTTGTGGCTACCTTTCAGACTTGTCAACCAAAAACAGCAGCATTTTCTGATGTTACATATGAACAATACTGACAAGATTTTATGCTTATGAACACTATTTATAATTGGGTGAATATTTTCTAGTAGTTTCCAGGTATTTTCATCACCGTGACATAGAATGGCATTATGCAAAACTGGCTCCAAAAATAATGCATGTGGCACAGGTATAACACACTGGTTCTCTAGGATGGCATGATCATAGCGCACTATACCAGTGCTGTTGGCAACACAGCCTTCACGACGCTTGCAGCTCTAAGAACATAACACCTCACAAGCAACTAAGCAGCTATGCTACAAAGGTAAACAATAATTGCCAGTAGCATGAGATATCACTGCACTCACAAATTCCAGAAAAGTACGTAAAACACGAAGAGCAACATTACGGGCTTCCAGGAACCAACTCAATGTTCTGCACTAGAAAAATCTGCCCGCTCATAGTCTATATACAAAGAGCTACGTTAACGAGGAAACCATGAATAAAACATGCACTGCATGAACATATCCTTCCGAAAAGCTCCATGTAATATGCTGTCCAAAGAGACATACATATTAGGTGTGTGCAAAATGAATGAAGCACCTACCTGCACTTAAGTGAAAAAGCATCATATTAATACTACTTTACTTAGAGTATCAATATGATCTAAAGCACACCATGAGCCAACGTAAAGTAAAATGACCCAAACAATGAATGGCAATCACTGTGAAATGCATCAATGCTTTGCAAATTCAATGCAGGGACAGCTTTACGAAAAGAAATGGTATGCCTGTGCTTATGTGCCCACTCACACAATTCCGATCTCAACAGTACACTGCCCCAGCTTCCAGTTTCGCATGCCAGCTAGTCTGAAATTTTTAAGTGGCGATTTTAGCTTAAAAGCATCTGAACGGAGAGCAAGGGAGACAAACAATTGGAGTGCTTTTAATTCCTGGTATGAAAGGAATTATCTTGAGCAAGGGGATTTGAACTCCTGTCCTGTGCATTCTAAAGCGCAGCACTAATCAACTGCAACACAAATTTTTTTCTTTATTTCTTATTTAGACAAGAGGGCAGTATACACACAGACACTGATAACTGCTCAGGTCTCTGCTCACACGCCCACATTAATCTTTCGCGTTGCCAAGCAACTCATGAGAATGAGCGCTCTTAATTGCATACTCTTATCGGTCCACATAAAATTTCGTATTTGCCATTAGGTGGCACTGATTAACCCACAGAACTTCTAAATATTACCTAGAGGGAAAGCAGGCGGCACTGCAATTTATCCAACATGGAGAGGTGCAGGAATGCCGGGAAGATGAGGTTTCACATTTGACTTGGCTATTGTTGGTTGTGAAATGAGGATTTAGCCGTAACAATACAACCCCTCTTGCGCCAAACCTCGAAGAATACTGTCAAATTTTCCATACCAGCGTAACACTCAAGTTAAATTTGTTGAAGTGAAAAACACGCTATTAACATAAATTCATCTGCGTGCAGAGGAGAACATCGTGGCGCAGCTGCCGATTCAGAGGAAGAATCCACATTTTCGACCAAACACCAGCCAAGCCAAAATATGAAACGTCACCTTCCCCGCATTCCCATTGTGGATGAAGAGCTTTTTGAGAAACGCGCATGGATGGTGGCGCCAGCTTTCCGTATAGGCAATACTGAGAAACTGTATGGCTTAACCATAAGCTCCAGGGTGCCTTGATGCAGTATTTCTTTGGTAGTGTGGTGAAATCTCCATCGTTTTGGAGCACGGGGAGTCATTTGGCTATATCAAAATAATCTTGACAGAAATGAGCATTTCCACGTCTTTGACACACGAGAGCATCCAATACTGATTCCAGACATCAAAGTATTATTTGAGATTAAACTTTAGAAGTCATCTCTGTTGCAGGGGTGAGCGCAGTGGTCCAAAATGGCGTCTCCCGACTGAACAATAGGTGTCGCCACCCTACCAAAGGAACACTGTATCAAGGCATTCTAGGAAGCTCAAGGACTGTACTGTTGAGAGAACGGAATTGTGCATTCCAATGCATGAATCAAACATGGGCCATCCCTTTTCTTCAATTATTTTAAATGGCGTAAAAAAACAAAAAACATTTGCGGGTTATGTAAATTTCTTTTGCTTCAGATTCACTTTCAACAAGCAGCATAAGCTGAAAACAGCCAAGCCTACTTCTAGCTGTCCCACTTAACACAAGCGAATACTCTTTCTAATGAAGGCACTAACAGCCAAAAAGAGGGAAAGCTGATGCACCTCACATGAAACAAGCACCGTCACACCTGAGGCAGAAAGCACACAAAAAGCTCTTGGCGATAATATGTTTGTGAAAACTGATGCAATCTAAGATAAAGCAAACACTTGCCAAACCTGACACAGAATGCGCACATAGAGCTCATGCTGACATGTGAAAACTAATGCCACCTCAAATGAAGGAAGCACCCACAAACCTCAGGTGGAAAGCACACACAGCACACACAAAGCCATGCTAAAAAATGAGGGGTCTAGCCAGGCACAAAGGAATTATTACCGTAACAGTATACCACTGAAAGAAAAAGAAAGGTAAGGAAAGGGTGCTGCGAACACGCGTGCTCTTAGAACCCTCAAGGCTACAGTGTGGCAAAGTAAGGATAACCACCACAAGTTCAGCTTGTGCAAAGTACAAGCTGAATCGGGAGAATAAAAGGCAAAAGCAAAGGAGAACAAACAAAAAAAGAAGGTTGAAAGGAGAATGGCCACACCATCTATTAAAACCATTTCTCCAAGGGTACGACACACGATGCAGCAGCGCTGCAGTGTCAAACAGAAATGTGCTTCAGCGAGTGCCACTTGTCCACTATCACAGTGTTGAACTATCCCACCTGCGAAAATATTCTTCAAGTGTGTACGCTTTTGTATTCATGAGAGTAAATTCCTGGCAGTTTTTCTTTTCTGTGACAAAAAAATAAAAAGCAGTTGCATACATCACAGTACAGATAGCCAACATTATTATCTTGCTCAAGTAAAAAGGAAAAAAAATAAGGGGGGGGGTGAAGGGGAGGAATGAATCTGCAGCAAAAAAAAAAAAAAGACCTCTATCACACAACTTCTAACACTCCAAGGAACATCTCAACAGTAAAAATGTCATTGTCATGCTACCTGCCATACACAGATTACAAATAGCAAATTCCAGGTGCCCTATAGCAACTTCTCCTTTGCAAAGAGAGAAGTGACGAAAGATGGAAGGTTGGCAAGCCACCAAGGAAAGTAATGACATTAATGGTGAACTTTCACACAAATATAACTTGCATACAGATGTGTATAAAGTGCAGGTGTCTCCTCACCAGAATCGTTTGGAAAGACCTGTCACCAGAAGGTACAGCTGCCTAATTCAACATTTTCGGACTCTCGGGGCACAGGTACAGTTGGCTGCGAAAGTTGACACGAGCATATGACCTGCACAACTTCTTTTTCTGGCGCCTAGGCAAGAAGCCTCAATCCAAGATGTGCATTGTTTGATCAGGAAAACGTGCAAATTTCACTACCCTGTTCTAGGCTGCAAAAAAAATTGAAACTCAATTCATGCCTCCTGTAACACGTCAACTTCTCTAGCCAACAGTCCACGTATGGCATCCAAGAAAAACCTTGTTGCTTGCAAAAAACATTGGCATAAAATTTGCACCTGTTTTACTTCAAGAAAGAACAAATTATAAGCTATTAAAGTGTTAAACAGCAAAAAAAGGCAAAGCAATGGAATGGAATTACAAACCGACACTTTATATGCTTGATGTCAACAGTCAGAGGACAGTGCAATTAGTTTTTGTGGCTGGTTGCGAAGTACTACCAACCAATGTAGGTAGCCTTTACAGACAACCTATTATTAACATATGCATTCCGTCAAACCACAGCTTACATAACCCAACAAGAGTTGCAGACACTATCCAGCTTTCTTTTTTTGCATACTAAAAAGGTATGTTCTTCAATGCACGCTAACTAAAAAGGAAAATCCAGCATCTGTACATACAGTACCGACATGAGAGATGCAATGTGTGTTAACAACCCAAAGTACACAAAATTATAGAACGACCTAATGCTTCACAGAGCTTGTTCTTCCCTCCTGCCAACAAAATGGCTGACAGTGAGAGGATACTGACATACAAACAGAAACACAACTCATTTACAGGCGCACAAATACTCTTGGCCATCAAGTAGGGAACGTGATACTAGCTGTTAGAACTACTGGGCATATTGACTACATTTTCAACACGTCTCGATGGACATAATTATGTACAGTAGATCAACGCACTTACTTCACATTAACTGCGCCCTAGTACTCACAAACATCACAAGCCGTCAAAGAACATCTAAAAATCCATGAAGCCGGACACATGAGTGTTCACCAAGTAAATGTAGGCTCCCCACAACTTGTACAACAGTGAATACAGGGTGAAATGGTCATGAACATGTTCTTTACACATTATGAAATATCCGAACCAGTTTATGAGCCTCTTTAGACAATGTGAGTAATCGATCAGTGAAAGCATTTCTACTGAGATGATATTGTAGAATTTAATTCTTCAAATGTAAACCGAACGCAGCAACTTAAGCTTTCATATGCAATACTTTGTTCCCAATTTACTGTTCACTTCTGGATGCTCGAAACAGGCTCCACTCTTTTCACAATAGTTCAGCTGGCTCCACCTCAATCTTACATGCTTACCTAATGGTGGAACATGTGAACATGGTTTCCATAACAATAAGACATGCACACAACGAGCACTGGCATGCATGTTCAATGCCTTATCTTTGACTCGCTGATAACCAGCGATAGCGCTCATTGCAGAAGAAGCAACGAAGGATGCTGAAGAAGCAAACTACAAAACTACCAACCATAACTACAATTTTTGTTAGTTACACTATATTTTTCTGTAGTATAACAACAAAATAAAAACTAAAAATTCTTGTCTTTTCCTCATCTGGCTCAAAAGGAAATTTGGTAAAACATACAACTTTGCTTTTCCAGACATTTTTTTGGATCATGAAGCTCTTGTGTTCAGCATTCTGATATCATTGCTTTTCAGCTGAACTCATGTAGTATTCTGGCACATGTAGCTTGGGACACTACTCCTTTGTTTCTGAGCCCTCCGTTGCCAGTTCAAAATGCGGGAGGTAAAAATCAGGTGCTACATTTCAACTAAAAAATCGAGTACAAATTGAGTTACTCAGCAAAAATTTTCATCATTCAGGTTTTTTCGGGTTATTTTTCCCAGCAAAGGCAATTGATAGTAGTGCTCGTTTTTCTTGCGGAGCATAAAGTGCTGTGTCTATGTTCACAATTTTCACAAATACAGAAATGACAGGTTTCACCAATAAACCATTTTTTTTTTCTAATTTAGTACATTCATTATACTGCCCATAAGCAGCACATGGCCAGTGTAATGCTAGACCTACAAGCCTTGGTTTGCACAATGTGAAAACATTCTTTCAACATCAAAGCGGCCATTTTTAACGCAAAGCAGCCTTGCACAACCCTTACTTACATCCTTCCCTCTTTCTCTCCCTATCTCACAATATTCCCACATAGGGACACTGCCTGTGTACTGTCATCTAGCTTCTGTAACATGCTTTTCGAACTGATCTTCAGAATAAGCTGAGCAATGGGTTACAATTTAAATGTTAAAAGAATCATAAGAATTAGATAATAATTAGCTAAGGACGTAGCTCTGGAATAAGTACAAGGCATCCGCTAGTTCCCATGTAGTGCCGTCAGCCTTTCGTGCAGCGGCAATTACATTTTCTTAAGGTGCATTTTTGAGTAGAAATTGGGTGCAACTTGATTTTTTCAGAAGTCATCTCGAGGTGCAAGCATAGGGTGAAACCGGATTTCACCCGCAAGCAAAGGGCTCTACTTATCTTGCAAAGCTGCTGATCGTGATATTACAAGCTATACAATTATGTTGTCACTAATAACAACTACTAGGAAATGGCACACGCATGTCCAAGAGTGACAGCATTATGAATCGCCACCAATCATCATTGTGGAGCATTTGGATCAACTTAATAAAATACTGTCGTTCTCATTCAACACAACTACATAAAACTTCTTTCTACCTCAAAATTCACAGCAGTACGACTTGGTTAGGCCGCATGAAAACTAAATTAAAAAAGAACTCTTACAGAGGCTAATCAGCCAAGAACATGGAGCCCTGACCCAGTACACAGGCCTCCCCCCGCCCACACGCACACACACTCTCTCTCTCTCTCTACATGCAGTTATTTCCTTGCAGCACTGTAAGTATAAAGAAACTATCAAAAACGTTACTGTACAGTTTATTACAAATGTGTGAGATGATGCCATGCTTTCTATGGTGTCCCTATGTTTACGGGTGAATCCACTTCACTTCTTGGTCCATGGATCACACCAGGAACCCACTGTCAGCCTAGAGCAGTCAGTTACTCACCACGTGAGCTGATCATCACGATGGCTAAAGTAGGTGGCAGGACAAGACTAATGGTAACTAAAAATGGAGTGGAGTCAAGCGCCTCGGTAGCCACGTTGCAACCAAAGGAAAGGTGTGGCTTCCCTTTGTAGCCGCACGGAAAATAAGTCACCTTCGTGCGCCCCTTCTGACAGAAATAGCAAAGTTCACAATGTTCCAGCTCCATATGGCTAGGTGCCCAAGAGGAGACTACAGAGTGAACAAAGCAATGTGCCGCTATGAGAAACAATCGAATTAAACAGGAACACCGCTGCCATTGTGCAAAAAGCAAAAACGGACACCGGTGTGACGGCAGCACGCCTAGCTGCACATCTCGGGTACGCTTTATGATCCATAACACTACGCACTGAGACCAAGAGACAGTAGCAGTGGCGGGCGGCAAGCAATTGGTGCCCTTCTTTGCACTGCCTTTCCAACAGCAGTCAGTAAGGTTCCAATAATTCTTGTACATTCTGAGAGTGTATGCTGCCACACTCAGTGCTTGGCTCCTCAGGGGTGAGAGCACAGCTAGGAGTGTGTACGACCAAGATCTGAACAGCATGTTGCAAAAGTGTTGACATCGCTCCACGTGCACATGCTTTCAACTTTAACTTGAATCCGGCACAACGCATAATTTTTGCCTTTGCCCCTTGTGAAACAAGGCCTAAACTGTCGCACAATTTGATGAAGGCACAGAGCAGGAACCCTGGGGTACAAACCCACCTGGCCTGGCGACAGCGCAAGCTGTACCCGTTGATCGCGCTGGAATCGGGCTGGAGCAGGGCTCTGCCATTGCGACAGAACTTGCACGGCATGTCAGTCTGGAGCACCCCGCGCTGTGCCAGCCAGGGCACAGGGTTCTGCCCGTCCACTACCCTGCGGTACTGGGCGTCTACACAAAGCAGAGGTACACATTATTGGACCCATCCGGGCCTGCCTGTGGCGGCACCACCACGCTGCTGCCGCCACCATCGCCTGCGGAAGGCAGGGTGGCGAGGCTAGTCGTACCCAACTGCTGAGTCTCCTCCTGGAGCACCTTGGACGGCAGCACCTTGCTGGGCATCACCTTCACCATGAGCAGCGAGCTGGCCGTCACCGCTGTGCTGCCACCCGTGATAAGGGGCACCTGGCGTGCCACCGGACTTCCAGTGGCTGGCTGCCAAGGGAATAATAAAGCAGCGCCAAAATTTGAAGGCTGCAAAAGCTAACAAGGTGTTGTAAGACTATGCAAAAGCAATATAAAGTATGGGACACAATAGGCAGAGCACTGGCTACCAAAGCAGACGATTTAATCGTGCAAGCGAGATCAAGGAGGACAACACCTTTGGAGAAAAGCTTTAGGATAAAGGCGCCTTTCTCTTCCTTGTGCTATATGCTCATCACAATGGGTCAGAGTAAATTATTTACTTGACAAGGTGAAGGAGAGCACACTTTCACGGTGCGTTCACACCTCAAATTTACAAAATGTTGCCAACATGCCCCTGGCATGTGCAAAAAGGACGCACCGATTTGGTCGAGCGTGGCTGACCAATTTGGAACGGTGTTGTGGAAATCACTGGAGAGGAACTAGGTGTTGCTGCCATGGTACCAGGAATGCCCTTTACTGTAAGACAGAAAGTTGTTCTTCAATATGAGGCAAGCACTGAGGCAAGATCTGCCTTAGTGAAGCAGTTGCACCTACATACCTGTTGCTGCATTAATGACAACTGGTGCATTTCCCGGTGACAGCAGCATTCCAGTGCGTGGATCATACACCAGGTTTAGCAATGCAGTGCCAGCTGCCTGCAATAGAGAAGGCAGTGACAAATGCCATGATGCATAAACAGACGCACAACACCATTTACTTAAACGGCTGCAAAGATGATATGTTTCGTTCTTGCTATTCCAAAATAATACTGCAGAGAAACACTTGGAGAGGCCAAGGGTACCTCTCCTAAAGCTCTATAATCTCCCCGGGAAATTATTTTAGTAAGTCTAAAAATAAATGTTAAGGCATGTTAATGAGGCATTCATTATTTAAGTAAGTATTCCAGACAGCAGGTGTAAGCATCAATTAAGTAGGCAAAGCATTTCAATGCTAACAATTTTTTTTCTGCCCAAATTGTCTACTTGCAACTACTTGCAAAATGTCTACTTGCATATATATATATATATATATATATATATATATATATATATATATATATATATATATATATATATATATAGAGAGAGAGAGAGAGAGAGAGAGAGTACTGCAGTAGAAGCAGAGGAGAACTTGACTTTCTGGTAACATGCAAGAAAGAGTAGTGAATTGGATAATTTATGGCCACGCACTTCACTTTATGCATGCATTTACTCACAAAAATGAAAAGATCTGCCATGACCCTAAGAAGGTGGAAAAAGTTCATTATGCCGTACAGCATTTAAGCATTGAGCCAGACTTACAGCGGCTCGCTGCCAAGGGAATAACACAGCAGTGCTAAAATTCAAACACTGCAGTGGCTAACAAGGTCTGGTAAGACCTTGCAAAAGCAATAAAAAGTATGGGACACAATAGGCACAGCACTGTCTACCAAAGGGAGCATTTATTTTTTTGTAAAGTGGGAGTGTGCAACCATAACACCTCTGAATATGATGCACTCTGAGCAATAAAAATTAAAAAGTAAACTATAAATTGAGCAAGGCACCAGTGGAGAGAGGTATCCCTGAATCTCTAAACACAGAGACAAAAACAAACCAACTACAGTTAAACCTCGATAAGTTGATAAAATCCGCATTTTGCTTAGTTACCGTCAGGTATAAAGTGCGGGACTGGCAGCACAGCTGATGGTTATGACAAAGGCCCTGACTCCTTCAGTCCTTTTACCTAGCTTCAGAAATCAATAAATGCGATAAACACTGTGCATTGCCAGTGCACACAGAGGCAGCGTGCTGGGAGATGTTGAATTGATTAACAGCTCAAAGTGAAGAAAGCTGCTCAGATTTCCTTTTCAAGTTGTGTGTCTATGCTCAGTAGCATACAAATGAAGGAAGTCAACAGCCACCGAAAACAAGGAAAGCACAAGGAAATTATTTTTGTTTAATTTGTGGTGTTTATCAATGGACAACCGGAAAGTACAGTCTCGTTACAACGAATCCAGTTACAACGAATATTCGGATATAGCATACCGATCTGCCATGTTTGACTGATCTTTCTATCTTTGCTAGTGATTGAACTTCGGTTACCGCGGATTCGGTTACACCATACATTCGGATAGAACGAACTCAATTATGTGACCAATAAGCTAGTTAGGGCTTTATTTCAGCGGACTTTTGTGCAGCAAATGGCTAACTTCAGGGATTCTTCAGTACGTCTTGATAATGCACACGTCAACAGCAGCAGCTACGATGGCTGCGGCCATTTCATTATAACAGCTAACTTCCACACATGAATGGTCTCCAAATAAATGTCGACCGCTGTCTAACTCGCAGGCCTTGCTCAAAGAAAAAAAAAGTCAATATGTGCGTGTCTGCTTATGTTCAGTGTCAGCAGGCTAGAGCTGCATGCAGTGAAGAAGCTCCCCTCCTCATTCTGCAGCCCTAGTCAGAAGAGAAAAGATAAGCTATATGTCCGCAGCATGCCCCTCGGCACACGCATGGGTTAGGACGAACAAAGCAATCCTAACGTAAGCGGCAATGTACGTGTTTACACGATTGTAAGTCGATCTCTTTTTTTTTAATTTGAAAATCCGAAGTGGGGGGGGGGGCCGACTTACAATCGAAACGAAAACATTGCACTATAAGTAAAGGCGAGACAAACGAGATATCAGGCATGCTACAGCGTGGTTGCAATTTTGCTGCGCGGCTCCGTCGCATCGCTCTTGGTGCTGGCCTTGAGCAGCTGCTATGTCAAGGCGTAGAACCGGCATCCCCACCCCGCCAGAGGCCACCAATGGTGGCTGTCGATAAGCAGCGAACCGGCACCAGCCCACTCACCACATGTGGTTGCAGATTGCGTCTGCTGATAAGCGGCGGCAGCCCGATAACGCGTTCGCATTTTACTCTTAATAGGCGTCGTCCAAGTTTTTTTTTGTTTACTTTCAACTGCGCACTCGGCGCTCAAGGGAGCGTCGATAGTTGATGGAAGGGCCGCTGTTCCAATCACGGCGGCACCTCCACTCGGAACTGCAGCAGCGTCAGAGAGTGTTGGTAGCTGACGGTGGAGCCGACGCCGCTCACGCGTAGTTTTTCTTTGGCTCTGACGCATTTGACTTCTGCCGGCCACGTTTCACAAGTTTTTAATGTAGTGCTGCGTCATTCGTCATTTGCGCTCCGGGTCCGGTAAGCGACCGGCACTCGTTCGCAGCTGCGTTCAAGATGGCTGTCATTCTTTACGCCGAAGGAACGAACTGCGCGCCGAGCCACAAATTCGACGTTCGCAACAGATGATACAGGTGTGGCAGCTGCAGCAAAGCAAAATTTTCAGCTGTTCCACGCGATGTCGTGATGTGGCTGTTTGCGAAGTGCGGGATTTCGCTGCACGACGATGTTAGAACGGCGAGCTGTGGGACCGCAGCAGCGATCACGATGGCAGTGCTAGTAGCACAAGTGTGGACGAGTAGTCCACTGACTAATACATTTTCGCTGTGGAATGTGCCCGTGGGCGCTCTCGCGCGCGGCAGCCGACAGCGGCTGGCGATAAGCGGAGGCCGCAGGACAGTGCCATCGCGTTTTATTGTTAAAGGCCAACGTAGACGACATCCCCCCCCCTTTTTTTTTCAGAAATGTGATGCGAGGGGGTCGACTTACATTCGAGTCGACTTACAATCATGCAATACGGTTGTAATCACAAGGGCAACTGTTGGGGCTAAGATCGAAGGCAATAAAAGAGCACATCTTCCAACACTCGCATGTTCTGACATAGCAACAGATTATCTCGGTGAGCGGCAAAACGATCCAATTGAACGAATTGGCCGAACCACCATCCACCATCAACAGTCCTGTGGTTGCTGTGGTTTTAATTTCAGATTCCAGCACAATGCATGCTCTCGAACTGCGAAGTTTTCAGAGGGGTCACCTATCGCTCGTTGAAAAAAGACGACTGCCAGGATTAGCATATCGTGTAGGCAGCAATGGCGCGCAAACTGAAATATTGGCGGCGGAATCGGTTGCATCACTAGAGTCTGGGAACCTGGTGCGGTGGCGCCAAGCGTCTACCGCGTCCGCTGTAATGAAATGCGGTTACCACAGCCGAGACTGGATCTCACGATGTTCGGATCACATGCATAACGCCAAAACTGTTAAATTAACGACAGCTGTGTAAGAACTGTGCACACAAGGGGCCTGCTACTACCTGCAAATAGGCCAAACTGTCTTTGGCTTCACAAATACAGTGCAAATAAGAAATAAGTCGGCTCTAGACACGGGTAACTCCCTTCCCCCGATTCTGTACATTCATTCTCAATCCCTGGCTTGGCTGATGTCACCTTGAGACTGGGTACTCAAATTTAACATCAAAGCCTAACAGTTATGCAGCTGCCTTCTCTCAGAGGTGTGTAGATTGAATAAACAACGTCTTGTATGCAGCTTTGTGCAACATGAAATAACTCTGGCTATAACAGACTCACCTACAGTTATAATAAAAGTCTGTTGTAATAGTATTTGGATTCTGCAGACTTCTCTTGCAAAAAACTGAAATCTTGGACACTATTGCACTCTGTTGCAGCATGATTATACTGTAGTGTAATCATTCTTTACCTGAAAGATAACTGATTAGAAAGTAGAAAAAAATAATGATCACATGTCATCAGTGGGATCCGAACACACAACCTCCGTATGTTGTGTATGGTGCGTTACCAACTGAGCTATGGCGGCAGCTGTCCAAGCTTCTACTTTGAAGTGTAGTACAGTAAAACCTCGTTAATTCAAAATCGCTTAATTCGAACTTGCGCTTGAATCGAACTGACGGCCAGGTCTCAGCAAAGCCCTGTGTATTTCAGTGGGCCAAAACTCCCGATAATTCGAATATGCCGGTATCCACGTCAGTTAATTTGAACTAGGCGCCGATGGCTGGCATTGCTCCTTGCATATAGAAGTCGCCTTGTAGCGGGTACAATGCGCTGAAAATTTTGAAAAAATGCAGAACAATGAGAAAAAAACAAGCCAGCACGCATGTCAACACGCACGAGGCGAGACGTGAATTTCGTTGCCCGAACCAGCCCTCCGGTGCATGCTGTAGCACGTTTTCGCTGCCGGAGCGCAGAAGCGTTGGCTTGTCTACTTTTGGCTGACACGCGGTCGCGCGGGTAGCCACCCTAGCACGAACGCCGCCTATGCTCCGGCCACGGCGGCTGCGGCGCAAGCCATTGCAGTTTTCGTTGCGCCGCGACGGCCGTGACCGTTGGAGACGCACGCGACCATCGAGGAAGGAAAGTACTCAGGAGAGGTGATTACGTCACATTTTTTTGAAGCCGCGCTGTTTTTCTGATGAAAATAAAAGTTGTTTCAATCCAGCTGGCTCCCCCCCCCCCCCCCCCCCCCCCCCCCCCCCGCTTTCCTCTTCTTGGGCGCCGTCCCAGCGCGCCTGCCCATGCAGCAGACGACGCCGCTGCGCCCAGCGTTCTATTGGCTGCGCCGTCGGCTAAACACTCCAAGTAGTCCTTGCGAGAACGCGTGACTTCCGGCACACTTTTTTGCGTGCAGCTCGGGTAGCGAGAGCCTCTTTTCTTTCCTTCCTCCTGCACGCAGCACCCGGCACCTCTTGCGCCTCAAGTAGTCTTTTTGTTGCCGCGGTGTCTAGCGAAGTTTTTGTTGCGTGATATTCCTTGTTTGGTTGGTGTCTAGCCGGTGACGTCTCATCGACTGCGCCAATCATGGCAAACCAAAGAAAGTACTCTGCAAAGGATTTAAAGACGAAGGCGCAGATATTACAGGAGGTTGAACGTCGTCTCCTGACAAAGACAGCGATCGCCGAGAAGTCCGCAGTCAAGAAAAGCACGCTGTCCACCTACCTCAAGAACAAGGACTCTATCTTCGATGCATATCGAAAGGAGATGGAGCCCTCGCGGAAACGACTACGAACATCGGCTCATCCCGAGATGGAGAACGCTGTAATGGCATAGATTAAGGACGTTCGCCGCAGAAGCATTCCGCTAAGTGGACCGATAATTGCTGCAAAGGCAGCGGACTTTGCCAGCCAGATGGGCATAAATGACTTCAGCGCGTCAGAAGGCTGGTTGTCGCGTTTCAAGGCCAGTTACGGACTTACATTTAAAAGCGTTTGTGGAGAGGCAGCCGCAGTTGATCAGAAGAAACGTGTGAAAATTGGATCTCAGGCTAACTAAAGGAGTACCTTGCCGATTACTCGCTCAGCAATGTCTTCGATGCTGATGAAACCGTGCTTTATTTCAAGTTGCTCCCAAACAAGACTGAGAGTTACACAGCCGACACGTGTTCAGGCGGTAAGAGAAGTAAGGAAAAAGTAACAGTGTTGGTGTGCGCAAATGCAACTGGCACGGAACGGTGCGCTTGCTAGTTGTAGGCAAAGCAGCGAAGCCTCGCTGCTTTAAAGACCTAAAAACTTTCCCTTGTCGATTATACTTTTAACAAAAAGTCGTGGATGGCGCGGGCAATTTTCACCGACTGGCCCTTGACAGGAAGTTCGCGGCACAGAACAGGAATGTTCTGTTGTTCGTCGACAACTGTTCAGCCCATTGTGACATAAGAGGAATGAAGGCGATCCGTATGGCATTTCTGCCGAAAAACACCACAACTGTGCTGCAGCCTATGGGCCTTGGGGTTATTAAAAACCTCCAAACACTGTAGAGGCGCCAGCTCCTAGAGCGGTTTCTTGATTGTATGGACAGCGGCACATCGTACGACGTCAATCTGCTTGGAGCCTGCCACATGCTGGCAACATCGTGGAATGCTATCAAGGCGGTTACAATCGCGAACTGTTATCGGAAGTGCGGCTTCAGTGAATGCCCAGAAGCCTGCAGCACGGCAGAGTTGGATGTTCAGTGTGACGACTCCGTCGCGCTGGACCCTGCCTACGCTGCTTTACTTCGAGACCTTCGTGGACGTTGACAGCGGCGTGGAAACATCGGGGCCGTTAAGCGATGCCGAGATTATGGAGGCGGCATGCGGTCACCACACGCCGCGTGACTCGGGTGCGGCGAGCACAGCTGACAGCCACGACGAATCCAACAGAGGCGACGATCCATTGCCACCGCCTAGTGCATGTGAAACAGCGTCGGCACTCAACCTGGCTGCGCGCTACTTCTCCGCCGATGATAATCCGGACGCTGCGTTGGAGCTGTTGGGCAAGTTGCAGACGATGCTTGTTGAGTCGCGGCAAAGAAAACGCAAACAAATGCGCATCACCGATTATTTTTCACTTTGATATGGTTTGCCATTCTGTCGTTAATAAACATGTTTTTGAAGCATTGTTTCAGATTTAATCATTAAGCTTGCTGCTCACTCGAATGCATTTTGATATTAGTTCCAGGCGCATAAACTTATTAACTTCATTTCCTTCGCCGTTCGGGCTCTATAATTTTAATTCCCACAATCGCCCGCCGCAAATGTGTAGTAGCGCGTAGTAAGCGATTACGATCTCAAATATGCCTGTTCTACCTTCGGACTGTGCTGCCGGGCGTGATGGCCACTTTTTTTGCGGCCGCTCGTTAACTCAAACTCCGCTTAATTCGAACAATTTTCCGGTCCCCCTCGAGTTGGAATTAACGAGGTTTTACTGTATTCTTGCTGCATACAACCTAACCTGGAGTGTTCACCAGTGGCACCTTCATCAATAGCGGCATACACAGAGCACCTTGTGGTTGTTAACTGTACTTATTTCCCGATTTAAACCAGCTTTTCTGTCACCCCAACAGACTTCAACAAATTACATCAGTCTAGACAAAGGAGTTACACTTTTTGCTGCAATTTACTACTGAGTAAAGAAAAAAAAGGCCTTTGAAGCCATCAACAGATGAGGGTTCATAGTAAAACAACATGAAAACATTCCTTGGAAGGCTATGGTAAGTGACCTACCTTCAAAGGGGCTGTTGCACTGCTGGTGCTGTAGGAATCCTTCGGACAGCAGTAAATGAGCTTGGCACCTTTTGCCTAGCAAGGAGAACATAGTGCTAATAAGTTTTCCGAATTACAACTGCTGTTTTTCAACCCCTCCCCCACCCCACCACACCAAAAAAAAAAAAAAATCGCCCTTTCTCTATTGTTGATTCCCAGCTGTAGCATCGTATAGCAAAATTCCACCTTATTTCTGGATTCGTACCTCAAGGATGGCTGTAGGAATATTCACGTTTTGAACTAAAATAGAGCAAAAGACTTGAGTAATATAACCATTTTCGAATTTATATAGTACATATTCGGATTTGTGAACGATGCCTTGCAAGCATGGCTGCCAAGATTTGCTGACAGTCATGTTTCACAAGGGGCCCGCATTCGACACAGCATGTTAATCAATCTGCACAGTTTCAGCCTGTTAATCTCAATATCTGCTCCATACACTGCCCATTTTTTAAATGCAAAACGGGTAGTGCCATGAATATATAGTATTTGTACCAAAAATTTATCAAGCTGACACAATTACACGGCTCATGCACAAAAGAATGCATGATGGTCAGTGTTAAACTTTCAGTGTTTCATTTCAGTCAGCGTTCAATTTTGCCGTGTCTTTGTTTTAAATATGTCCACTGACCATCACGAATGCTCCGGTGCCCAAATTCACGCTTTTAGAGTTTACAGCAAAACTGGCATCTGTCCTGTGTGCTAGTCTTCTTAAAATTTCGAAGTCACTTTACAATGCTTGAATGGTCTGCACCAAACAAACCAAGCAGAACCAGATGCAAGTTTTTTCCCTTCATGTATAGCAGTCCATTTTACAAGGACAATGGCAGAAAATGATTTTGTGCTGGCCCATTTCCAGCAAAGCAACTTTGTCCTCCCATACGGAGCTATTTAAGCAAGCTCTTCCCAAGATCAAATATCACTGATCATTGTGAGGGCAGGAAAAAACACGAGGCAGCACTGTGTACAGTAAAAGCTGATAATTTAAAATCTCTTGGTACTACAACATCCAATTGTACAAAAGACAAATTATCAAAGGATTAGCAAAAATGACATTAAAATGAATATCCATGGCCTACCTATAGTTTACGAACTACGGCGTGCTGGTCGAACATCTTTCTTCTAGAGTCCCAGCAGCTGTGACCATGTTTCTTATTTATGACATACATTTAAAGGAGTAGACACACCAAAATTTTTGCAGTGGATTTTTGCTTTCGAATGCTGCGTAAGATATTAGTAAACATGAGTCACCATGCTACGTTTGCCTACGCTCAGTACTTAACTTGAGCAGCAGATCACTTGAGGCATAAAAAATATTTGACAGAGACAATTAGAACTGCTTACATGTATGTGGGCTGCATTCTGGTTTTGCACAATGATGCCACAAGCTTCCCAAGTGGCTTGGAGTGACTGCACGCTCGTAACATGTGGTGGCCAGAAAGCACATTATCCCACAAATTTGTATTCTTTTTTGAGAGCCGATTTCTCCCATAAAGCATCTCATCCGCATTTATAAGCACAAGAAGATTGAAATTTTGTATAGCCTTCAGCAAAAGTAAAGAACCGAAGAGGTTTTCTTGACAGCCATGCTAAGTGACTCACTATGCATGGCCAACGCTTCAAATCTTTTGGAAGGTGAGAGAAACTCGCATCCTAAACTCTCTGAAAAAGACAACTTTCATAGATGCTAGAAAATCCCCAATACACAGCTTAGAAGCAAGCCCCTTGGGCTCAATACTTCTGACAGAGGCTGTACCCACTAAATTGTTTTCGGTAAAGCTCCCGCAGCAAGGAGTGGCATGAGAAACCTCAAATTCACAGCTCTAGCAAACACTGCCTTTGCATATGTCTCCAATAGCATGCTCTGTTTAGCTGTTCACTCGCACGTTCGCCAACAGATATTTTTGTCTCGCAAGCTCGTACTCCATGGCCTAAGGTCAGAGGATAGCCCATATGCGGCAAGCATGACTCACCTTGACCTCACTGATGCGGCGCACACTGCGGTTATAGGCATTCACAGCCCGTACGTGGGACTCGCGTTGCACTGGTGTGAGCGGTTCATCCTCACACTCGAGCACCAGAGGCAACGGGGTGGACGAGGTGTTCTGCTCCAAAATATAACGCACCAACACCTTGGCAGGCTGCTTTGCAGGAGGTGGAGGGGCCATTTTAGGAATCTGCAGGCAAAAAAGGCCAAACTCAAGATGTATCATTCACTTCAATGTAACGAAGTTTTTTTCCTTGTTTTTTTACTAGTGATAAATATGAAAACTCAGCATTCGCATTATACAGTGGACTCTCGCCAATTCAAATTCACTTAATCCAAACGTCTAGCTTATTTAAACTGGCAATCCAGCCCCATCCACATCAAGTGCATAAAACAGTTCCCCTTAGTTCAAACGAACTTCCAGTTCCCCTCAAGTTAAAATTATCAAGAGTTAACTAATTGAATAAACATTATTTTATAACAATCATTGTTACCTGACCTGCACCAATAAGAGCGGCCCTCGCATTATCAACGTAGTTGTGCTACATGCGGCTGAATACAGTATCACAATATGCCAGTCGGCCTTCACAACAACAATCGTTGCACAATCGACCAGACTGGTAAGCTGCATGCACGGTGGCTGAGACAAAATGCGCAGGCAAAAGCCTAACGGGCAAAGAAACCTCGTACAGCACCAGTGCTCAGTGGAACAGACGCCTACTAAAATACGTGAATTAAACCAGCGAGGACAATGTACAAGTGACCCACTACATCAAAAAGGAGCATAGCCCATGATGGCGACGAAATGTTGGCTGTGATCAATACACTGTACTCGGAATAAAAACTAGCGTGGGGACAAAACCAATGTATATAACAACATATATGGTCAAGCCAACTTTAAAAAACCAAGCCTGTCCAGCACTATGCACTTGTTTTATTGCAATGCACTAATTGTAAGGTGGACATCCAGGGTGTTTTTTTTTTATGCAATATGTGCAAGTAATGTCTGGCCTAATTAGGTTTTGATTCCTGTGGATGCCTTTCTGCCATCCTGCCCATTTCTGTGTCAGCTGGAAAACAATGCACATCCAAGACTGACAGGGTGACCTGCATTACTATTGATTCGCAGTAATTTTGAGCTGCATTTCTACAGGGTTGTATAAGCACAGGTCAAGCACTCGAAGGTCACTTTTAAATTACAGCACAAAGTCCACTAGCTATACATAGTTCCATCCCTTTCCACCTTTCCTGGAGTGTGCTCGTTTTCCCACATAGTATGAATTTCCCTCACCAGATGGGTTTTCGTCGAACTCTGAATTATCTTTTTAAAGCACGGTAAATTTTAGCAGTGCGCATCTTGGAAATGTTTAAATAACCAGGCCAGATAATATTTACTGGGCAACAATATCAAATAGTGCCTAGTGACCACCTACCATTAACAAAGCTACAACTTAAAACACTTTTCTACCCCGCATTATACTTATCATTCCAGAGATGTTAACTAATAAATAGACCTTCACATTTTGCAACGGGAGGGCCGCAGTGCCATCTGGGCATATAGAGGCATCAAAAGAATGCGGCCGCCTCTGAAGGACTTAACACTCTGCGAACATCACTAAGATTAAGCTACATTGACTAATACATGAACTATGAAATGCAATGCCCAAGATCTGCTACTACGTAAGCAAGAAATGCAGCAACAACAGACTGTCAATTCGTTCTAGGCTACATTCATAATTTTGTCAAACAACGATTGTATAATACATTCAGCGACCAAGAGCTAGTATGTGATATGAGCGGGTTGGGCCTGGGGGCACAAGATCAGTCTAGTGGCAGAAGGCTACTAGGGCCGCTTTCCACGGTGCAAATGTGCTATGCGGCAAAGCACCCAATGGCAATGATGGCGACAACAAAGAGGTCCCGACTACAATCGCTGCTGCTATCACCGCATTGGTTACGCTGCGGTTTCTCTCCCACTAAGGACAACATAAATGCTGATAAAAGCCTAGAAGAACAGCTCTTCAGATCATCTGCCAACAAATGTTCACTGGCTCTTATAGGAATCGAGTGTTAATAAATGCCTTTGTACTTCATTCTTGAGTAACATATTCCAAAACATTCATGATTTTGGATCACATCTTTTCCTGGATAATAAGCTTTGCCCCTGAATTTGCATTAGAAAACGCATTAACGAGGTTCCACTCTATTCTAACAAAAGGAGCTATGATTTACCACTTTTGCTAACAAATGAATTAACATCAATATTACAGCAACATGAATATCCCTGCACTTCTAACCTCACAATAGCCTTTTTTGAAGCAACTGATGAGAGGTTACTCGACTATTTCTATTAAGACAGCATCAAATAGCTGCCAGTCACAAGTGCAAGCACTGTCATCATCATCATCATCATCATCAGCCCTACTACACCCACTGCAGGGCAAAGGCCTCTCCCATGTCTCTCCAATTAACCCTATCCTTTGCCAGCTGCATCCACCCTTTGCCTGCAAACTTCTTAATCTCATCCGCCCATCTAACCTTCTGCCGCCCCCTGCTACGCTTACTTTCTCTTGGAACCCACTCCGTTACCCTTAAAGACCAGCGGTTATCTTGCCTTCGCATTACATGCCCTGCCCAAGCCCATTTCTTTCTCTTGATTTCGACTAGGATGTCATTAACCCGTGTTTGTTCCCTCACCCACTCTGCCCGCTTCCGATCTCTTAACGTTACACCTATCAGGGAATAAGCAGAGGCCAGCCACCATGCAGTGTGTGCTGAATGCACAAACTAAACATTATGCAATACTGCAGTGCAATGCACATGCAGCTCACCAGGTTTGTGGGTGACACAGGCAGCCTGGCCAAGGACCCTCCCTCAGCCCGCACTTCTGCATCCAGGTCAAAATCTTCATCAGAGTCCGACCCTTCAGCAGCAGTCACAGCCAGGTTGTACTTGCGAACTGTGTCCGAGATTTTCAGCGCGGCCACACGGGCAGCCCGGCGGGAGGGCCGACTGCTGGACTGCAGGGAGTCCTAAAATGGGTGATGTGGACAGGAGCTCAAATACCTGCTCCATCCAACTTTCAGTTCTCTTTGAACACTACCTCTTTACAACAGCACTTTAAACAAGACTGCTCACTTACGTTCACACAAACATATAGGCTACACAACTCAGAAACTTAGTGGATAAATTCATCCCAGTTCGAGGTGAATTGCGAAGTGTCCGAGAAAGCTGTAAAGTCTTATTTGTAGCCATATGGCTGAACTCGGGTGGATACTAATGAGCAAATACTACTCTATTTCAAATCTACTCCCTTTATTAGGATTCCCCTGGTCACGTACATATACACCCCCTCCCCCCCTTTATCGCCTTCTAGTTCTTTTAACTGCTAGCAGTCTGGAACTTTCAGGAAGTCAAGTACAATCATGTTCAGGATACTAAAAACCAAAAGCAATCAACTGGTTCTGTCACAAAATGCCACATAAGCTGCCAGAGATGGTATTTCAAATGGTGTTAGTGCCAATATTGAGATGAAAAGTATTAAAAAAAGGTGCCTAGCAGCTGCATGCAGCCAAAACAAGCATGTGTGACAAATATCAATGATGCTGTTATAAACAAGAAAAAAATTAAGGAATAGTGCAAGAGCAGACAGACTTAGTTTTGCACGCACACACTTTTCAGACTTTAAGGACAAGCACTGTTGCTTTCAAGGATTAACCAGGTTTGTTCACAACACAAAATACCACTAAGCCACCCCATCAACGGTTGCTGTGTCAACCGATTCGGATGCGGCTACTGCTCTCTATGTCTTAAGAATGCCTTAGTGGAGGGTTTCGGGTAATTTCAACCACTTGGGGTTCTTTAGCATGCACTGACATAGCACAGTATATGGGCCCCTAGCATTTCGCCTCCATCGAAATGCGACCGCCGCGGCCGGGATCGAACCCGCATCTTTCGGGTCAGTAGCCGAGCACCATAAACACTGAGCCATCGTGGCGGCTGATTCTGAATAAAATTCATTCCAAAACAGCAGTTACAGATGTTTAACACATGCTTCACTTAACAGATGTAAAACTAGTGTCTAGAAATTTTCCACACTATCACAACTATCGAGTGGCTGACACCTCTCCAAGCTAAAACATGGTGCAGGCAAACAACCTCCTTAAGGTGCACTTTTTTTCCACTTCATCTTTGCATGTTGCCACCATGTAAACATTGATACCATGCGCAGGGCAAATATTGAAACAGATCACTTGATCTTAATGCCAGAAACTTCTAGGGTAAGAAAAACTGAAATTTATGTTTTTTGCACTTTTGTTAGAACCGAACGTAACATACGCTATAATTCACGTTCACACATGAACTGTCCAAAGAAACTTAAAACTGCACCTAAATTGACTTTCAAATTTGTGTTATATGTCCGCAAAGGCCCTAGGGTGATCCTCCAGATGCACTTCTCAGCAATAATTGGTGCAAACAAAGGTGTACTGAAGTGGTCTTGGAATGCAGCACCAAGTGCAGCTTGGATGCAGTGAATAAAGTTTGGAAACAAGCTCCAAGAAAGGTACTACAGCTAGAATATAGCACATCACTTCCGAAGTGGACAAGAACAGGAAAGAGTGAGAGGTGCCATCGCAGCTCAGTTTATAGCACCACCACACGCAACAAGTGGAAGACATTGGTTGGGCACTGACAGCAAATTATGAAATTATGAGCTACTGCAAGAACAAAACGAGCAACAGGAGTAATGTTTCCCCACCATATCCACAGTTTCAAAAACTTGGCTTCTTTCATACACACCATGTTTAGTGGCACCCCATCAATATTTAATTCCGCCCAAATGTACAAATGTGTCCATTAAGATTCATTATCTCTCTCAGCTTTGAGGCTGCAAAGACAAAGTATAGGCACGGAAACGTTGTGGTGTTAATGTTTCTTTTTTTTTTTAGCTGCAAAGAAAAAGAGAGACAGGTATGTAAACAAAAATGTGCTTCTCACATGCTTCGCAAATGTGCTTCTCAAACAGCCCACAGACCGATTTCTAAAGTAGCTGGGAAAAGGCAGCAAGCAATGTTGCCCTACAAGGGTAAAAATAGGAGGGTAAAAATTTATGACGATGTGAAATGCTATGCTCATTTTTTAAAGCACTGTGCCAACCCTGGGTTGAATTGCATCCAGCTGCATGCACGTATTCCAGTTTCCTGTGGTAGCGTGAGACAAGCATGCAATGTTGCAGTTCAATTACACCGCAAATAACAGAACACAATATGTCTGCCTACGGGATGACTAACAAGAAAGAGTGCAGGTAACGCTGCACATTTTATACGCACGTTTTCACTGGTTCCTGTATATTAGCTGCTGACGCAAAATGTGGGTATTGGCTAAGAGCACTGACAAACCAAGCCATCTGACACGCCAATCTTCAATGCAATTCATGCCCCCACACAAACCCAAATAAGAGCCCTAAAGCCGGGACAAAAATTGTATGTTATGGTATCTGGGTTTTAATGTCTCAAAGCTGTGCGTGGGCTGTGAGGAATGCTGTGGTACAGGGCTCCAGACTGAAATAAAACCATCTGGGATCCTTTAACATGCCCTTAGGTAGCACTGCAAATGGATTTTTTTGAATTTCGCCCCTAGTGAAGAGCAGTGATCTTGAATTTCGCCCCTAGTGAAGAGCAGTTACCTGAGCAAGGCTTAAATCTAGGGGCCTTGGGCTCAGCAGCTGTCTGCCAAAGCCACTAGAGAAGGTGGACAATGACTAATGCAGCTCTCTGAGAACGAGGTCGCTAAACAATTAACAAGCAGCATGGCATATCCCAAACTTAAGTGCTCCCAAGGAGATGAGTATTAAGCTTGGTAAAAGAGCTCACCTCATCAACAATAACGTTGGAGGCCTCCAAGTGGTCCAGCTCCCTGCTGGCGCTTTTCTTTCTCTTCTTGGGTGGGCTTGTTTGGGTCGGGGCAGGAGCAGTCTTTGAAGTGAGGCGCATGGAAGGCACTGCACCTTTTCGCACCACTCCCTTCTCAACAAAGTCAAATGGTCGGAAGTGGCGAGAACAGACGTGCAACTCGTCATCGTCCCCAACATCATCCTCTGCCAGGCCAGTAGCGGTGAACCACCTGGCACGCAGATCGTCTTCCCCTTTCCTGGGGAATGGGTGGTACGAGCTGGCAGTGCTGCCATCACATCCAGCTACAGAACAGGACGGCATTATCAGGAGCACTCTGCAATGGCACTAAGCAGCTCCATGGCTCAGGGAAGCGCTACGTCTGAAAAGGTGAAACAAGAGACGAAAATGTTGGCAGACCACATAATTTCTCCACAAGTGTATGAGAGGCTGTTTTGTGTTCTAATTCTTCTCCCCTCTGCTGTAAAGTCCCGAGAGGCTATGTAGGACATCTGAGTAAAAAGTTGGAGGGTAATTTAATGGATAAATCATACTGTTTCCTGCACCCTATGCTTTAATGCATAGGCTTCAGTGGGTGCCCATTTCACCAACACAGACGACTGAGGAGCATCCAAGTATTTACAAGTGCAGTCAATAGCCTAATAAATGGGCCTTTATGGGAGCTCAGTAATGTGAGGAGCAGCAAAAAGATATACTGAATTAGGTGCCACCATTATGCAGCGCAGCACTGATAGCCTCCTGAACAAGACTTCTGCAGTTCACAAAGAAATGGGTGTGTGAATATATCATTCTGCGAATGACTGCACCAACCCTGCTAGTTGCTGGCAAGATAACACAAGAATTCGCCCATGAAGCTTCTCGCACGCTTTGGACGCATCAAGGGAGGTCAACAGTCGCCTAAATCACGGCTATCGCCAAAAGCGGTCGCTAAACAACAGCTGACGAATTGTGCAAGGCGAAGTTAAAGGTAGGCAACAGACTGCGCGTCAGAAAATTGACATTCAGAATCCCACTTCTAACGTCAAGTCGGTACAGGAGAGGGTAACAAACAAAAGAGACGCCGGGTCTACAAAGCTGTCCAGCAGGCGTTGTAACAGAGACGGAGTGTTTCCCGCCAGTACAAAACAGTGCCTCATCGCAAAGGGAAAAAACAGCTGCCTTCACCCTATTCAGCACAGTCTTTCACTTTTCCTTTCTTTTTCTACGTAACAGATATAAAAAATATTAGTCGCATGCAGGCGCTTAAGTGGGCGTTATCAGAATTCACCACCAACAATCGTCTCTCAGCAGCGCAACTGAAACTGCCACTGCGCGTAGCGGTCGACTTCACAAAACAAAGCGCCCTCAGATATCCATACGTTCCGCACATGCAGAGTGCAAGCACTTCCTACAGGACAACACATGTTCCGAAGTGTTTCTGCCTGACGCCCCTCAGTCGTAAATACTCTGCGGAGTCGCAGTATATGTCGGAGACTTAAATTAATATTTCATTTGTTTTCTTGATTTCAATGGGCTACCATTAGTCACGAGGGTCGGTCACGGGGTGTTCAGTAGCTCGGGAGACCCTTCGCAAAAGAAAATGGCGTCGCGAGAGCAGTCTTCCTCCGCTAATATCGAAAAAGAAACCGCAGTCTGAACAAGGGTCAGAGGAGCGCCATACCTCGCCAAATACCAAGCCGCTACCTTGGGCCAAGAGAGGCAGGTTAAGGAAAATAGTACCAGCCACAGAGCAACCCAAATACTAGTGACGACGCCACCCGCCACGGATTGCACGGAGAGCGTCCATTCCCGACCGCATAGTTGCCAACCGGGGTACTTGCAGGTTGCCATAGCACCTCCAGAGCATTGCCCCACCTTTGATCTTTCGCATTGTAATAGTCCTAAATCTCGGAATAAAGCATAAAACACCTCTTGATAGTTTTCTCCGCCAGCATATTTAAAACCATGATTTTCGACAATCAGTTGTCTCAATGCGTTTCGTCCACTGCCCTTTTGTTATTATGTCTTACTTTTTTCCCATTCTTTCGCGAGAACACGAAACAAAGGCACATGTCATCGCATATTACTTCTCCCAGGCCTCTGTTACGCAGCGAAGCCTTTGCCAGGTTCGCATTACCACTACAGACGACTGAAGAGCAAACACGCTTCAGGACGGTGAACATAATTGGTTTTGGGGGAAAGGAAATGCACAGTATCTGTCTCATATATCGTCGGACACCTGAACTGCGCCGCAAGGGAAGGGATAAAGGAGGGAGTGAAAGAAAGGAAGAAAGGGGTGCCGTAGTGGAGGGCTCCGGAATAATTAATTTCGACCACCTGAGGATCTTTAACGTGCACTGACATCGCACAGCACACGGGCGCCTTCGCCCGTGTGCTGTGCGATGTCAGTGCCAGATACTCCGAAATTTCATTTTGACGACAGTGAAGCTCAGAGCAGTGGAACGTTGGAGACGCAACACCGTCATTCGTACTGACAGAGAGAGAGGGAATGAAAGAGATGGAGAGGAGGAAGCGTCGCTCTGAAAGGCATAGTAAGTGCGAGGGGTGCAAAGTCGAAACCCAAAGGGAATAGGAAGTTAACGGCACTACGGCGTCTTTTTTACATTATCGAGTGAAAATGTGCCATGTCACGTGGGTATGTGCCCGTCATGGGTATGTGCCATATGTCACGAAGACAACAACAACAATATTATCGAGTTTAATTTTGCATGATCTTATGTAATTGATCAATATGCTGCCACTTTTGTCAATCTAGCCAATCAAAACAGTTGGCATGAGCCATTCTTTTTCAGCGCTGTCATCAACATATAGACACCAACTATCGCCTTTGAATCTGTTAATTGGAGTTGGGGGTTAAATTCTTGCAGTGAGGCTACGAGCGCTACGTGACAGCTCGCGCGCTCGTGAACCTACCACACACGTCGAGAAGCAAATCAGCTGCAAAAATGGCGGAATGGAAGATCGAGGACCTTCATATCGATACCGTACTAAGCTGCCGACTTGAGACCAAGCGCTTGGTTTTCGAGGCCGTGGAGAAGTGACTGCCATGGATACAACGATGAACAATTATGGGAGTGCATGACCTGCCGCGGTACGTGGCATGCCCTCCTGGTGGAACTGGTACGTCGCGAGTCCGGCTCGCGGACGGCATGTAATAGTGAGTTGAAGAACAGGGACGCGCAGCACAATTGAATATTGGTTATGAGGAAGGTGGACATCTAAACCGCCGTTGTGAGAAAGGGATGAAAGATAACCGCAACGGCGCTGTGCAGGAGAAGGGTACGTTTAGCGTCACTTAGGTTTTAGACGGTTAGTTGCGGTCGATTTTCCTGTAGGGCATGACCCGATTTCCGCCGAGACGGAGCTGACGCATCCGACGCGTCCGGAGGTGCTATAATTCTCGCGTTTGGAGTATGTATCGAATAGCGGTTTTCCGTGGAATTATGGCATGTTGCACGCATCTGGGAATGCCACGCCATGCTTACTGACGGCCTGTTTGCGTGCCGCAGTGCGTGTTGCGTGGCCTGACCAGCCGAGCATAGCAGGCACTTTCGGACGTCGGCGAGATTGTTACCCTTCTTCGAAAATTATCTTCGTCGTCTTTCAAGAACTTTCCACGTGTGTGCACGTTACTGGCGGACGAGAACCGGCGTATTCAGCATGGTATGGCCGATGGCGCTACTGGCGGGCCTGACCAATGGGTACATGAGAGTGATGGGCGAAAATGCTGGCAGTTTTTCCTTTTTTTTAATGCTTCGCATAAAATCCCTCCCTTCCTTAACGCTTGGCAAACTGGTTTTGAGGTAAGGGTAGGGGGAGAAGGAACTGGGAGGGTTAAGCAGGTTGCTGGCGGAACACCGCCTGGACGAGTTTTCTTTTTTCTTGTTTTTTTTTCGGGAGGGGGGAGAAGGAGAGAGAGAGAATGCCGCGGCAGGAGGGAGGGGAAAACAAGGCCCGCTTTTTCCGTTCTGGGGAAGAAAAGACGGAGAGGAGCTTCCGGGAAGAGGAAGCGACCAGGGGTAGCTGACAGCCAGGTTGACATCTGAAGAAAGGGAATATGGCTATGAGGGAGGTAAACGAATATGCGCGCTCTGAGTCAAAGCGGAGATAAAATTTTATTTTCACCAATTCTGGCGCTCTAGCCACAGCATACTTCGGCCTTCCGGCCGTATTAGAGTCACTAAATCTTTATTTAGTGACTCTAGGCCGTATCTCTCCCAGCTGTAAGATTTTGATGAAGTCAGGTGGAACAGATGTAAAATATTTCACACCCTAGAGTTTTTGTTACAAGTGAAGCTCCTTTTGAAAGCCTCAGAGATCGAGAGACAGTTTTTTTTTTTCAGCAATAGAGGGGAAGTGGGATAGGAAGGACAGAGTAAAGGGAGTGCCGTTAGTAACGAAAAGCAAAAAAAAATACTGGTTTATTACAATAGACATTGTACTGCTGGCAGCCGGCTAACGACAGCAGACTTTTTTTTTTTGTAAAGGAATTTTCTGACTAGGATTCATCCCATGGCCAGTGGAGAAGCGCCTGAATTTTAGTGAACAACTTATCAAACTTCGGCAGAAACATTATCATTAACAAAGCTATATGTTGATAATGAGCTTTCCCCCGCTTTTAACCAGTGATTTGTGCTTCTTGTGATGATTTTACTTTTGTCGTTCGCGCCACCCTAGTATCGTAATGCCACAGGTACCGTGTTTCACAAGTATACGCGAGGCCCCACAGGCGCTGTAGACCGCGGCTGCTCGTGCGGCTGGTATCGAATGCGGCTGCGCCACTGCGCGCCTCCAGGCGCGGGATTTTTAAAGATGGCCATGGCTGCAGGCTTCTTTTGTTTCGCGAATGCTTTGTTCCGTGGTGTTCGGCATGTGAAATGTAAAATGTTTCTGCAGCAAAGTCCTTACAGAAGAACTTGCCTCTTGACATCAGTAAAAAAAAAAAACATTGCAATACAGCCATGATGTTGCGCAGCCGGTTGAGGAGCACCTGCAAGAGGTGGCGCCAGCGATATCGGGGAAGAGAAAGGTATCGTGCACGGTTTCGAGGCGGTGCATCGGCGGAACTTTCGAGCCCACCGCGCCAGGCTTGAGCTGCAGAGAATGACACTCTCGAAAGCTAGGCCGCCACCAAGCGGAAGCCGATCAGACAGAACGGCATATATCGTAGGCCCTGCTCGATCACTTCTATCGAATCCGCGCTTGGCGACAGCCGCATCGGATGTCTATTTTTAGCCGGGGAGCAGAGAGCAAGGCCGGTTTGGTATTGAAACGCTGCAGCCACAATGTTGGTCTTCACATCAGCACTTGGGAACCGAAAGTGGAAAGGTTGTAAAGAGGGGGAGGGGCTGCTTCCCACTTTTGCCCACTCTCCACGGAGTGCCTACTTGACGCGTCTATTTCGCACTGGCACGCGTGCTCGCGCAAAAATGCGTACCTACGTGACGGTCTGGGAGGTGTTGCCAGAAGCACGCAGCCCGAGACTAGAGTCGGTCGAGAGTGACAGACGTAATGGCCGATTCACACGACGTATCGTTCGCCCGCAGCCCGTGCATTACGTGTTCGTTGCGTCACCAAATTGAGAGGCTTGCTGTCAGCCCGCGGACAGGACAACCAAGGAAGTTCAAGTGCCTCTCCCCTCGCGGGAATTAGCGGCGGCCCGCGAAGGTTAGCTCTGGCAACCACCGCTCTTGCTAATGTTTCGGCTGCCGCATTTGCTGAGTCAACGTTACTAGATAGGTTGTGCTGAGTGACGTTGAGCTGGCGCGCTGTTTGGACAAGCTGCACTGCGTTCGCTACCATGGAAAATCGATCGACTGGCCTAGTAAGACGGCCCAGGCTTTTGAGGAATTTGACAAAGGGCCGCACCTGCACCATTCAATCGCAGCCATGGGTCGGGAGGAAAAACCAGTTTGACCAGCGTTGCCAAACGCTTTAAAATAATCTGGCAACAGTGGTACGCCCAGCGCGTCGTCTGCTCTTTTGGTCCGTCGCATCCGCTTGACGTCATCGGATCGCAGGCCAGTTTTTAGTGGCGCATGAACACGTGATGCGCGGGCCGCGGGCGAACGGACCGTCCTGTGAATCGGCCATAATCAACGTCTCGCAGGGTTCCTTCGCCGAAGAGGTGCAAGCTTTAGAATTTAAGTGGAAGTAAATCAGGCTTGATGGTGTTCCACACAATTACTAATACAGAGGTACCAGACGTATCAGAATCCAAAGGTAACAGAATAAACAAAATCGGCAGAGGCATTAAAGACTGCTTACGTGTGGGAATTCGAAAGCATTACTGCCCCTGAGTACAATGACACCCACCAACACACACACCACCTACACACACAAGTGCGCGCGAATGACATCGCCCAGAACGCTGTACGAGGAACGGTTGCATCACAACTTCGCTACGAAAATTGGTTTTTGAGGAAAGGAAATAGCGCAGTAACTGTCTCACATCTCGGCTGACGCCTCTAATGCGCCTTAAGGGAGAGGTAAACATCTAGTCCGGGGAGGCATACAACTGAAGTTGAATATGTCGTCGGTTCGAATCCCTTTGCAAGTTAGCCTCCAATTTGACTAGCACATGTAAGCTATATGCAATGAAAAATCGTATGACCACCCAGAACGTTGGACGACAAACGGTTGCATCACAATTTTGACATGAAAGTCTGAGAAGGCATATAATTAAAAGTGCATATGTTGTCGGTTCGAATCCCTGTCGCAAGCTAGCCAGCTGTATGCAACGAGAAATGGTATGACACCGCCCCGAACGCTGTAGCACAAACGGTTACATCCCATTTTTGGTTTGAAAGTTTGGGAACGCACACAAATGAAGGATGCGTATGTTGTCGGTTCGAATCCCTGTCGGAAGCTAGCCTCCAACTTGACTAGCACATGCAAGCTATATGCAACGAGGAATCGTATGACACCGAACGATGTACAAAAAACGGCTTCGTCGTGTGTGTGTGTGTGCGTTCTCTGCAGTTTTCCCGGCATTCGTACCAAAACAGTGACGAAGCCGTTTTTTGTACATCGAACGTCATACGATTTCTCGTTGCATATGATATAGCTTACATGTGCTAGTCAAGTTGGAGGCTAGCTTCCGACAGCGATTCGAACGCGCGCGCGCGCGCGCGCGCGCGCACGCACGCGCGCACGCACGCACGCACGCACGCACGCACGCACGCACGCACGCACACACACACACACACACACACACACACACACACACACACACACACACACACACACACACACACACACACACACACACACACACACACACACACACACACACACACACACACACACACACACACACACACACACACACACACACACACACACACACACACACACACACACACACACACACACACACACACACACACACACACACACACACACACACACACACACACACACACACACACACACACACACACACACACACACACACACACACACACACACACACACACACACACACACACACACACACACACACACACACACACACACACACACACACACACACACACACACACACACACACACACACACACACACACACACACACACACACACACACACACACACACACACACACACACACACACACACACACACACACACACACACACACACACACACACACACACACACACACACACACACACACACACACACACACACACACACACACACACACACACACACACACACACACACACACACACACACACACACACACACACACACACCGGTTTTTCAGGTAACGCGACCAGGAATGCCTTCGCATTACAACACCGTATAGTAGGGAAGCACAATTCAAGTGGTTCTATTGTGTTTTAACGCAGTAAATGGCCCTACTTCCTACACATTACACATTTCGAGCGAAGTGCGCGCTAGCACTGTCGTGTTCATCTTTTCAGGGAACCAGGGAAGAATATGGGGCGAAATTTCCTTTTATAAACTAGACCTGATAACACTACCTAATATAGATATTAAGTAGTGTTATCAATGTTATCACGTAGTGTTTATTCAGCGCTTGCCTCATGCTAGCAGACCTCGATGAGAAAAACAAAAGAACGATCCTTATCTCACGCTTTACACCAGAAATTCCTGAGTTTTCCAGTTTGTCCGCTCTCACTCTACGTTGTATAACTATGTGAATATCATCATCAAGTGATTACGCCTACAGTTTGACGGATCACCAAGTGAATGCATCATCATCAAGCGAATACGCCCACGGTTTGCCCGATTTCCGTCGCAGCAACGGCTGTCGCTGTTAGAAAGTGTTAAAGCTTGGTGGCACCCACCCCCACAGTGTTTCAAAGGGGATGCTCATATACCATACATCCATTCATCCAGCTGAGAATGTGGGCGGGGTGGTGAGGGTTGACTCCAAAATATTCCCGCTCTTTGTTGGTTTTGTGACGCTGTTGTGAAAACGTTTGAGGGGCAGGAGGAACCGTGGCAGAGCCCGGGCTTGTAGATGATTTGACAGGGAAAAAATATTTAGCTAATCAGTTTACTCAAAGGAACTAATTAACTGACATAGGAGGCAGACTACGGTGACCTTACCTTGCTTTTAATTTTTTATTTCATGGCACGGCTGCATTCGTCCTTGAGCCAAAGAAACAGGGTTTACATATGTAGTTCACGTAACACCGGTATGGAACTGCGAAAAAATACACCGTATGCGTCGAAAACAGAATTTGATACAAATAAATAAACGTAGGGCTAATCAGTGAGACCGTAACACAAGCGAAGTTCACAGTGCTTATGAGCATGCCATGATTAATGTAAACGCTGCAACAATAACGAGAACGTTGCATGGAAGCGACTGCAGGTAGTAGCGCTGTAAAATTTGCTGAACGCCAGATAATTACGTATCTAATCCAAATAAACTGCAGCTGACTCTCAAAATAATAATTTCATCAAAACGACTGAATCCTGTTGCAGCTAAAAAAAAATAAAAGACAAGTTGATTCCATTTTTAAGCTCTCTCTCCGAGTCAGGCAAGCCACTACAGCAACAACAACAAAAAGAGGGAACGGTAATCACGGCTCATCTGTTTCGATGATAAACAAGCGTCGCGTTGTCAGGACGTTCTTGAGCAGATCCGACGACGATCTCGATCTGCGAACGCTTCGCCGGTGCGCTATCACTGACCTTCATTCGCAGACCGCCTCGCCTTCGATGAGACCGGTGGAGGTAGCCTTGCCGGCCAAGGAACTGCGGCCCGACTGGTTGCAGCGACACCTAGGCTCTCGTGCGGCCACTACGTGTAGACCGTTCCTCCGCTGGTTGAATGGACACGTAATGCTCTTCTTTCTATTTTGAACAGCGCAGGGCACCAAAGCTGTGTAGAGAGCTTTGTTGCTTTATTCTGCCTGCGGCAGGGATGGTTACAAAGGTGGCTATGCGAACCCCTGTTAGTTTAGCCCCTGATGGCGTTAGTTACTACTGTAACGTTGTAGTGCTATTGCCAATGTGATCCTATGCGGAGAAACATTTGGCAGTGTGAGGCTGGGAAATGCTGTAGCACGGCACTAAGCTGGTGGCTGCCAAAAGTTGAGCCATAATCAGCTGCCGCTGCAACGTAGGCAAACAATATTCCAGGATGTTACTTCGAACGGGTCATAAACAACGCGTGTTCATGTTATGGCAACATACTAGGCAATAACTTGCCATGCCTTCCGTGCTTCCGGATTTGTAGTAGCACGTTCTAAATGAAGCTAGGTGTCTGGGAAAATGCTGGCCGCCTATACGGAATTTTTTGGTGCATGGATCAGTGGCTACGCAAGTAGGTTTATATGGGCATCACTTTAGAGCAAATGCCAGCATGTATTCTTTTTTAGTAGTTCACTCTTTCTTTTTGCTTCGTCTGGTTACGGCTCTTATTTTCTGGATTGTTTCGGTTTAGTGTAAGGAGGGAGTCGCCAGACGGAACTATACATTTTCCGCTCTCATGCATACACCTTCACGATACTGAGTATTGTAGAGCAGTGCGATTCCTCAAAGCCGCTAAATAGAAGTGTTATCGTACTTTTTCCCATTGTCTCCTTGTCAGTACAGATGTAAAATACGTACAACAATGAAATAAGAAATAAATTGATTCCCATTGACCTCATAGAAATTTACCAAGCATAAAGTGCATGTGTGTGCATGTGTGTGCATGTGTGTGCGCATGTGTGCGTGTGCGCGCGTGTGTGTTTGTGCACGTGTGTGCGCGCGGGCACGAAAGCATTGCGTATTAGACACAAGGCAGGCAACAGATAGTACTCTGGTATCATCACTTCCTATTTTTGACCCTTACTTTTTTTTCTGTCGTTCCGCGGATGAGCAAGCCAGAATTATTGCCCATCCGGCTCATCTGGGCACGTTTCCGCAGGTAAAAGTTTTTTGCTTTTTTTTCGCTGCATCTAAAACTCATGTAGAACAAAACAATGTTTACAACGCTCGTCCGTCTATTGATGACAAGATCGGCAGGACACAGCTAACTTTCCGATTGTTCTCGGTGCGCGCTTTTGTAACCACTCCTTTAGGTGCGCACATCAGGGCTGATTTTCAATGCAAAGACCCTTCCACACAGGAACATAACGGACAACGGCCCCCTGCCCTTTTCCTTTTTACATCACGCCCCCACTGATAACTCTGCGCGTACGAGAGGTTTGGAAGAGCCATGCTGCTGACGTTTCCGCTCCCTCGCCGAGTTATGCTCTCCTGTTAAGGACGGGAAGGCTGATGCAAGGGTTCAGGGCAAAGTGGAAAGGGCACCGCGCTCTTGCTGTGTCTCCATCGGTGTCGAAGAGCGGCACTGGTGACCTTTACGTCACAGGGATGCAAGAGAGGAGGGTGACCACACATAACCCAGGCCTCAAAAAACAGGGCCGAGGTGGAGCTAAGTGGAGACTGCGCTGGGCGCCTCGCGCATTCTTGGTGCGTACGGCGACGCGTTTTCTAAGGACAGCTGCGTCTTAAACGTAAGTCGCCATGTATACAGGTCCGTAGAGCTCAGTCAAGCAACCTGCGACTTCTATCGTTAGGCCATAAAAACAGACCTTAAAAAGAGAAAAGAAAAAAGAACGGGGTGGTCTACCTGTGGTATGTTTTTGAGCAAAAGCGGAAATATATTTTTCTTTGCGAGGAGCACCAAAGCGGAATTTTTAGTCGATGCATTCCTTTTTCACTTACGCTCGATTAACCCACCCGAAGAGGGGAGCTTGAAGGTTATGTTGCTTTCGACTCACTAGGAAAGTGCACGTGCCAGATCGCAGTTAGAAATCTCTTCAGCGAAGACCTGATGGCAAATGATGCTCCAATTTAAACACATTTTTTTAGTAATAGAGCGTGGGTATCAGTTTGGAAAGCGAAAAATAAGTTTCCGCAAAGTGCCACGAGTATCAGTTAAGCTCACTGGGCCGAATTTCAGGGCCCAAACACAGTGACATTTCGCTTCATTTATCAGATATTTTGTTTTCCAGTAAATGCCTTTGATCACTCAATTCTTTCACACAGCCCATTCCGCCGCTGTCTACTGGAGACAAAACTTATGTCACAAACTTCAAAGACGCAAACTGAGATCTATTTAGTCTGACTGGCACGCAACAGCGCGATATGTATTGCACATATCTGTGAAGTTTGACCCCCAACGTGAGTTTCTGCGTTCCTGTTGAGAAGGACAGAGGGCACGGCTTCAGAATACGCATTCAAGTCTGATCATGCGTAATCTCGTCTAGGCGCCTCATTACGAAGCTGGGGTTAGTAGTTTGAAGTTAAAGGATTGGAGGTCGGGTCCTTCGCAGCGCGGAAGCATGGTTCACCTGCTGAACCCGACTGCCCTGCTCGTGCTGCTGCTGCTAGCGTGTGCGGCCGTGAGGGCGGCTCCGCCTCCCAAGGGTGGCTCGTCCAGGTCCTCGGGCAGCTCCTCGTCGTCCTCCAAGCCTGCCGCCGCCTTGCCTCAGCAGGACTCTTCCGGAGGCTTCCTCGACGCCGTCAAGGCAGCCAGTGAGTGAAAGAGATTTTATCGCGTCCCTCCGGCTCGCCGCACCAGAACCGAGCTTTGTACAAAAAAAAAAGAAAACTCGCAAGGCTATAGGCATCGCGAAAAGCTGTGAATGATGATGATGGATGCTGTTTTTAACGGATAATCATCATCATCGACAGCCAGACTACGCCCACTGTATTACAAAGGCAGCTCTCACTGACACTCCACTTACGCCTGTCCCGCACCCGATGCGGAAGCCCTATCAGCGTAACGAAAGAGCGCCTTTCGTTCATCATCGCTTTCTCGCGCTGTTTCTGCAAGTCTGTCACATTTCAGTTTAGTAATCCAGTTTCCTAATCTCATCTACCTATCTGCGCTACCCGCTGCCCTGCGGTTTCTTCTCTTCGATCACCCCTTAGTACCCTGACCGATCATCCGTTATCTACTCTTCGCATTAGATGCCCTGCCCGCACGGCCGTCCCTTATTCTTGAATTCAGCTACCATATCACATACACGAGTTCTAGAGCCCAAGATGCCCTCTTGCTGCTTCTTAATCGTACCCCTGTCATCTTCCTTTTCACAGCTCGCTGCACTCTCCTCAATGTAATAGCAAGCCTTTTCATTAGTCTTCAAGTTCCTGGCCCATAGATGATAATGGAAATGCAGAAATATCATATTTTTTTCTCATACACTTTATGGTGTCATGCATTATAAATAATGACAGCTGGTAAAGAGCTACTCGATCTGGCGAAAGACTCGAGGTGTGGCCGTCTATCCACGAGTTGGGAAAACGTTGCAGTTGCTAGTTAACTGCGATAGTTTACGGTTGTTTGTTATTCGCGGTTGGTGCGCCTTGCCAGCGCGGGCATGCGCGCAGGCTCCCAGGGACTCCGGAACGTTTGGTTGAGGGGGAGGGGGGGGGGGGGGGGGCATGATTTCGAGTTTGCTTTGATGGTTATTTTATTTGTTCCATGGTTTAGTTAATCAAATATTGTTCTTCTTGTTTATATTTTTCTCATTTTGCAGTCTTCAAAGACGTATTTGTTAATGCTTATCGAACTTCAATTAAATTTGGCAGCTTTATAAATGTGTACAAACGAGGAGTGATCGGCTGCGTTGGAAAAAGTGCGCCCAGTCTGTTTCAGTTGTGCTAATCATGCTCATGAATAGGCTCAGATAGTCAACGACTTGTACTGTGACATGATTGGTTCAGGTGTTACTAGAACGAAATGCTTTACGACTGGCTACGAAATGAACCATTTCAGCCCCACTATGGTTTACATTAATGACGTTCTAGAATTGAAGCGTTTGTAAGAAATCTGATCTGAGTGCGAGTAGTTGGAGAACAACCGGGGGGGGGGGGGGGGGAGCGTGTACCCTGCCTGGGGAAGTGTTGGGGGGGGGGGGACCCTTTTTTTCCCCATGTCCCTGCGCTCAGGCATCAAACATCCACAGTAGCGTTGTGTCAGGCACTCGCACATGAATGCAGGCCAGTGTGTGCTCAGAGCCCTGCTATTCTGTGCTTAGGAAAAGCCTGATCTCGGGCGCTGTTTGCCTTAGATTGAAGTCAGATAACCGCTATCTCATCCGCGGCCATCCACTGCAATGATCTTGAGCACCGCTCTCTCTCTCTCTCTCTACCTCACAGGCGGCCAGGTGCAGAACGCTACGGACAAGTTTCCCGTGAGCTACAACATGGCCGCCATGCGGTTCCAGAATTGGGCCCAAGAGAACAAAGCCACCATCTCCAAGACGGCCACCGACCTCTTAAACTTCGCTCGAACCATTTTCCAGCCCATTGAGACCGAGCTGAGGAAGAAACCCTCCAGACACTGAGCTCGTCTAACTCACACTCAATGTATCCACACACTTCGCTCCATATTCCCTGCCGCTAAACATCGATACGAGAGAACGAACATCCAGGAAACAGCACTGACACAGGTGCGCATCGACAAATTTCCAACAGCTCGTCGCAAAATAGCTTGCAAGTGCCCGAACACTGTCGCGTTGCTTACAGTCGCTGTCCCTGAGAATTGGAGAGAATCGGGTACAGCTGCAGCTACTAGGATGGCGTAAAATGTTCGCGAGCAGCTGACGCGAGTTGCTTCAATTTGTATGAGGTCACACAGACGACTGATGTACGTGATTTGCGCTAGAATTTACCGTTTTAATGAGAAACGAACGTTGTTCGCGAAATCAAGTCAGGTCAAAGCTAACCGATGCTGCAGTGAAAGGCCGGCGTGGTTCAATAGCGCGACGCCGCTGATTTGTCTGAAAAAAGTTAAGGTACGGCATCCTAAACGTCATCTCTCGAATACCGCGAAAATGAAGGTTACACAGAACGACGTCATAATTTTGAAAATAACAAAATAAAAGCCCTTTATTTTGTGAAAATCCAAGGACTGACGGGGTACATGTGAGGGCATATTCATGCACAAGACGTCACGAACTAGGGAGTAGTGTCTTCTTCTTAAACCAGTTAGAAACATCGACATGTTGCTTCTCTTTGCATCCTTATGTTAAACGTGCTGGTCTCTGCAATTTGTACGTTTCTGAATAAAAAAATATCCGGAGCCCAGCGGGTGTCTTTGCAGTCATTCTACACGATCGTTTCAAGTTTGACATCAAATAAATGTCGATTGCGAGTGCACTGCACTCGGTTTTCGATTCGCAGTTGAGATTCCACCGTCAGTGAGTGTAGAACCAACAGCACTAACAGTAAGTCCACGGGCTTAATTCGTCAAACTAGAGCGCTGCGGGTTTACTGCGGTAGGTGTGGTAGCTCAATAGCGCGACACCGCTGAAAGCACTGTCGAGTGCTAACCGCAGCAAAGAGGAGCCGTGGGTTTCACCACGCCACTGCTGCGCTGCCATCGGCTGTATCATGTTAAGGTTACCTTTGCACATTGTATTATGGCATCACCACCTTCCATTTTAGACCCATATTTTTTTTTTGTCGTTCACGCTTCCCACATCTCAGAGGAAGGTAGCACTCCAAAACCATGCACACCCGGCCTGCCTGTTGACATTCCTGCGGATAACAGTTTTATTTTTTTTCCCTTTTTCTGCTACATCTAAAAACCACAAAAAAAGGCTGTGCTTACAACCCTTTCCCGTCTAGTGATGACAAGATCGGCAGGACATTGATAACCTTCTTAACCACCGTAATGTAGTTAAGAACCACTCCGTTAGGCGCGCACGACAGACCTGATTTTCAACGCAAACGTCCTTCCGCACAGCAGCATAAATGGACAACGACCCTTCCCGTTCCACCGTTACTTCACACCTCTCGTTGATAACATTGCGCGGACGTAACGGTTGGAACAACCGCGCTGCAGACGTCTGCGCTAGTTATGCTCTAGTTAACCTCTCGGTAAAAACGCGAAGGTTTATTCAAGGGTTCAGGGCAAACTGGAGAGATACTTCGCATGGATAGGACACGGCGCTCTCGGTGTGCCTCAGTCGGCGTCGGCGACTCTTACGTCACAGGGACGCAGGAGAGGAGGACGACCACACAAAACTCCGGCATCGAGAAACGCCGCCGAGATGCAAGCTAAGCGAAGACTGCGGTCGGCGTTTCTCGCATTCCGGGTGCGTGCGACAGCGCATTTTCTAAGGACAGCTGCGCCTGAAACGTAAGTCGGCGCGTCCACGGGTCTTCATTGTTTAACCAAGCAACCTGAGACTTGTATCGTTAGACTGTTCAGTTGAGCCTTCTCGTGTTAGACGTTAATAAAAGAGAAAATGGTAAATACATTTTGAATGGTGCAGAAGATATTTTTATTTGTGCGGAGCACCCATTTAAATTTTTATTTGTTGTATTCATCCTTAGACTGTGCTCGATGTCTCCACTCGGAGAGGAGAACTTGGCAAGGTTACGTTACTCTCGACTCACTATAGGAGAACGCATCATTAGAAAACTGCTCAAAAGTACCGTTATCTCAGATGAAGAAAGATACTCGCGAGCAGGTGCAACGACCGTGCCAATAAGATATACGCTATAAGTAATGTGTGCCGCCAGATCGCTGAAGGCAAATCATGCTCCAGTTTAAACAAGATTTATTCCGAAATAGATCATGGCTATCAGTTCAGACAGCGAAGATTAAATTTCCGTAAAATGCCAGCACGATATGCTCGCGATATGCTCGCGGCCTGTAGGACGCAGGGCATACTACCAGACTCCATCAAGACGCTATGTGGCCGCAGGGCAGTGCGCGCACTCGTGAGCGAACTTTGGTGAGCCTCTGTGCATTCCTCCAACACACGGGCTTGACGTCCCGTCTGTTCTCCGTCAGGTAGTTACACGCAGTGACAGAACGCTCCGCGAGTTCTACCTTGAACGATTAATAACTGGACGCCCCACCACTCCAGTTGTAGCCAACACAGTGCTGTGCGCGTGTGTGATTTAATTCGTCTAAAATGAACTAATCACGCGCACAACCTGGACACATTTCTTATTGTGTAAATAGTTTGTACATATTACTTCTCCCCCTATCCTCTCTTCCTGTCCTCTCACCTCCTTTATTTCATTTCTCCATTCTGCCTGTTATCCTTTATTTCCGCTGCCCCAGCTCAGGTGCTTCTGTATCGATGGCAGATGCCGGGGCTAGCAAAAATCTTTTCCTTCCTTTTTACTATTATTTTAATAAAAAACCACTACCACCACCAAAATGCCAGCCATCTCAGTGGAGCTTCCAAGACAGCATGTCGGTCCTAAACGCATAGCTATTCTTTCTTATTTATTGTATATTTATTCTTAGATAACAAGGGCACCGATCACACAAGTTTTAAAAGTCGGCACCTCTTTCCGCTGTTTTCGAAGCACAAACCTTGTGCCAACCAATTCAAAAACGCAAAATGAGATCTCTAGTGCCAGTGGAATGGGAGCGGTTTGCGGCCACGCGGGTTACGTGTTGCATGCATCTGTGAAGTTTTGGACAGAACGCGATTTTAATGTCCCTGTTGATAAGGGAAGAGAGCATGGCGTGAGACTACACATTCCAGTCTGATCACGCGCAATCTCGTCCATGTGCCTCATTACGAAGCGGGGGTTAGTAGTTTTTTGAAGTTAAGGGAATAGGGGCCGCGTCCTTCGCAGTGCAGAAGCATGGTTTACCTGCTAAACCCGACTGCCCTGTCCGTTCTGCTGCTGCTGATTGCGTGTGCGGCCGTGAATGCGGCACCGCCACCCAAGAGTGGCGCGTCCAGTTCCGCGGGCAACACCTCCTCACCGGCCTCTAAGCCTGCCGCCACCTCGCCTTCGCAGGAGTATTCCGGCGGTTTATTCGACGCCATCAAGACGACCAGTAAGTCAAAGAAATTTCATTACAACCATCACCATACTCAACCGCAAAAATACAACTCGAAAAGCCATCTTTATACCGCGTGAAATCATGAATGATGATGATAGATATTGTTTTTAACGGATAATCATCATCACCGTCAGCCCGACTACGCCCACTGTATTACAAAGACAGCTCTCACTGACACTCCACTTACGGCTGTCCCGCACCTGCTGCGGTCGCCTTATCAGCGCAATTAAGATGTGCCTTTCGTTCGTTCTCGTTTTATCGCCCTGCTCGTGCGAACCGACCACCTTCAATTTACTAATCTCGTTTCCTAATCTCATCTCCCCCCCTGCACTATCTGGCGCCCCGTACCTATTACCCTTTCTTCTCTTGAGTCTCCCTTTGGTCCCCTAACGGAGCATCCGTTATCGATCTCCGCATTACATGCCGTGCTCGCTCGTATATGCCCACTTCTTCTTGATTTCAGCTTATAAGATATCATTAACACCACTTAGTCCCCGAACACATGGTGCTCTTTTCCCGCCCCTTAACATTTCCCCTATAATTTTCATTCCCACAACCTCAATGTAATACCGAGCCATTTTTTTGGGCTCCGAGTTCTAGCACCATTTGTGATACTGGCAAGATACAACTAGTATATTCTTTCTCATTCACTTTATAGTATCAGGCACTGTAAATAATCACATTTGAAAAAGATAAAGGCGCAAGATTCGAGGTATGCCAGTCTATCGACGGCTTGGTAAAACGATTGTCCTTGATAGCTAACTGCGATAGTTTATGGCTCTTCGTTATTCAGGGATGTGCGGGTTTATATGCGTGCACGCATCAAGCGTCAGCAGTTGCGCGGTTCAAACACTCGCACATGAATGCAGCCAGGTGTCCGCTCAGCGCTCTGATATTCTACGCTCAGGCAAAGCCTGATCTCGAGCACTGATTGGCTTGAATTCTTGCCCCGGCTATGTCCTCCGCGGGCTTCAACAGAAATGTTCTCGAGCGCCGCTTTCTCTCTCCCCACCTCGCAGGCCTTCAGCTGCAGCACACTTCGGACAAGTTTCCCGTGACCTACAACATGGCCGCCACCCGGTTCCAGAGTTGGGCCCAGGAGAACAATGACAGCATCTCCAAGACGGCCGCAGAAGTCTTCAACTTGGCGCGCACCATTTTCAAACCCCTCGAGACCGAGCTGAGGAAGCGGGCGGACAGTGCATGAGTTCATGTAACTCGTAACCAATGCATCCGCATCCTTACCTCCATATGCCCCGTGGTGAAACTTCGAGACGAGGGAACGAACATCCAGGAGGTAGCATTGAAACAGATGCGCATCGCCAAATATCAGGCAGCTCGTTGCAATGTCGTCTGCAAGTGCACAGACACTCTGGAGATGATCGGGTATTACTGCTTCTAGAATAAGCGTAAAATGTTCGCGAACCGCTGACGCGAGCTACTTCGATTTGTATGAGGACACAACAGACGAGTCATATGAGCGCGGTTTGTGCTAGAGTATTTCGTTTTGAAGAGAAACGAATGCTGTTCACGAAAGCAAGCCAGGTCAAAGCTAAGCGATGCTGCAGATAAAGCCCGGCGTGGCTGAATAGCGCGGCAGCGATTATTTGTTCGGCCCCATACGAGTTATCTCCTTCATACCATGAAAATGCAGGTTACACAGAACGATGTCCATGATTATTAATATAATAAAATAGAAGCCATTTATTTTGTGAAGAGCCAAGGACTTGCGGGGTATATTTGAGGGCATATTCATACAATACGTCACGATTTATGAAGCGCACAGTAGGGTCTCCTCCTTTCACCAGTTCAAGACATCGACGTGTTACTTCTCTTTACACTTGTGTGTTTAAACGCGCCGGTCTCTGCAATTTGTACGTTCCTCAATAAAAAAATGTCCGGAGCCCAGCGGGTGTCTTTGAAGTCATTCTACGCGATAGTTTCAAGTTTGACCTCCAATAAATATTGATGAACACGAGGACAAAGCACTGGGTTGTTTCCGATTTGCGAATAAGATTATTCCAGCTTCATTGAAAGCAGAGCCAACTTCACTGACTGTAGACCACGGGATTAATTCGTCGAACAAGAGCGCTGCGGTTTTATTGCCGTCACTATGGTTTGAATGCACTGTCGAGTATACTAACCGCAGCGAAGAAGAGCCGTGGGTTTCACCGTGCCACCACTGTCTTCGGCAAATAACGTAATATAGTATAATTACACATTGCATAATGATGATGATGATAATGGTGGATTTTTATGGCGCAAGGGCATCTGTTTCCAAAGAGCGCCATGACACAAGGTATTTTCATTTGCTCGAGGTGGGGTCAGAGACCCATTTTCCAAGCATTTCACCCTGAATAAGCCGAGTGCCAGGCCAGGGGAAGTTTGTACCCACTGTATCACCGGTGGGTACCCGGCGGCACTGGGGATCGAACCCCGCACCTCCCGCATGCGAGGCGGATGATCAACCACTTGGCCACCGCTGCGGTCACATTATGTTATGGTATCATCACCTTCTATTTTCTACCCGTCGTTTTTTCTGTCGTTCTCGCTTCCCGCGTCTGAGAGGAAGGTATACCACTCCAGAAGCATGCTCATCCGGCACACCTGTGCGCATTTCCGCAGATAATTTTTTTTCTCGATTCCTGCTGCAACCTAAAAACAAACAAACAACAAGGCAATGTTTACAGTACTTTACCGGCTAGTGATGACAATATCGGTAGGACACTGCTTACCTTCTTATCGATCGAAATGTGCCCTTTTGTAACCACCGTGTAAAGCGCGCTGAACAGCTCTGATTTTCAATACAAATGTCCTTCTACCCAAGAGCATATATGAAAGAACAGCCACCGGCCGCGGTGGCTCAGTGGTTAGGGCGCTCGGCAACTGATCCGGAGTACCCGGGTTCGAACCCGACCGCGGGGGCCGCGTTTCGATGGAGGCGAAACGCAAAGGCGCCCGCGTGCCGTGCGATGTCAGCGCACGTTAAAGATCCCCAGGTGGTCGAAAAAATTCCGGAGCCCTCCACTACGGCACCTCTTTCTTCCTTTCTTCTCTCAGTTCCTCCTTAATCCCTTCCCTCACGGCGTGGTTCAGGCGTGCGCCGAGATGTGAGACTGATACTGCGCCATTTCCTTTCGCAAACAACCAATTTACAATTTTCAAAAACGGCCCTGCCCGTTCCACCGTTATGTCACGCGCCGCCAACTCCCCCAGCCGAGTGATGCCCTCCTGGTTCAGTAGTGCGAAGGCTGATTCAAGCGTTCAGGGCTAACTGGAGAGGTATACCGCACACGGAAAGGGCACCGCGCCCTTACCCTCCCTCCGTTGCCGTCGTAGAACGGCACAGGCCACCGTTACGTCACAGGGACGTAGGAGAGGGGGGTGGCCGCACAAAACCCAGTCCTCGATAAACGGGGCCGAGGTGGCCAAGGTGGAAGCTAGGCGAAGACTGCGGCAGGCGTCTCACACATTCTGGGTGCCAACGGCGGGGCGTTTTATAAGGACAGCTGCGCCTGAAACGTAAGTCGGCATGTGTACAGGCCTTAACAGTTTAACCAATCAACCTACAACTTCTGTAGTTAGACCGTCCTGTCGAGCCTTCTCGTGTTAGACCTTAAGAAGAGAAAAATGAAAGCGAAATTCAGGGTAGCTACTTTTTATATGGTTTTTGTAGAAGCGAAAATTTAACTTTGTTTGCATTTGGCACGCATGTGGAAATTTTAGTTGGTGCATTCCATTATCGATAGCGCTCGAAAATTTCCATACCCGCGGGGGAGATCTTGGCGGTTACGCCACTTTCGAGCCATTATTTGAGTCATCGGTAATAAAACGAACTCAATTGTAACGTAATCTCTGAAGAAAAGATGAGGAAATATGCTTGTTTACAGGTTCAACGACCGTGCCAATAAGATATACGCGCTAAGAAATGAGTGCCGGATTGCAGATACAAAGCGTTTCAGCGAAGCGCATATGAGAAATCGCGTTCCTGTTTAAACACGTTTTCTTCTGAAATAAACCATGAACGTAAGTATAGACAGCGAAGAATAAATTTCCCTAGAATGCTTGCCGTCTAAGTGAAGCTCACCAACCCGAATTTCAGGGCCAAAACACAGTCAAATCCTTTTGAATTTTTTGTCATTAATTCATCGATAATAGGGCCGCTGATCACTCAAATTTTAAAATTCAGCACCTCCCTCCGCTGTCTTCGAAAGAAAAAAATTGCATCAAAAACTTCAAAAATGCGAAACGAGATCTTGTGTGAGTGGAACGAGAGCTTTGTGTGGCCGCGCTCGTTAACATTTATTTATTTATTTATTTATTTATTTATTTATTTATTTATTTATTTATTTATTTATTTATTTACTGTACCCCTAAGGTCCCTCGTGCAAGGGTATTACATTGGGGGTGGGGGGGGTGGGGTGCATACAAGCATAAAAGTACGGCACAGGCACTTGAAATAAAAATGCATGTAATAACGAAGAATGAACCAAATGCATATGTCCGTGAAGTTTTCAGCCGAATGCAATTTTTAACGTTCCTTTTTCTAGGGAAAGAGTGCACGGCTACAGAATACACATTTGTCTAATCGTGCGTAATGCACCCCATTACGAAGCTGGGGTTAGTGGTTCGATGTTAAGGGAATGGGGGTCGCGTCCTTCGCAGTGCGGAAGCATGGTTAACCCGACTGCCCTGCTCGTGCTGCTGCTGCTTGCGTGTGCGGCTGTGAGGGCGGCTCCGCCTCCCAAGGGTGGCTCGTCCAGGTCCTCGAGCAGCTCCTCCTCGTCTCCCTCCTCGCCACCGCAGGACTCTTCCGGCGGTTTCTTCGACGCCCTCAGAACGGCCAGTGAGTGAGACAAATCTCATCCTTGCACGTCCGGCTCGCTGCACCCAACAGGAGTTCTAAATAACAACGACTAGGAAAGCTAGTTGTACCGCGCGAATTCATGAATATATATTACGCACTAATTTTCCTATATTTCTCAATTACGTTCTTATTCACTCTGTCACTAATTTAACACGACGATGGAGAGTGCGCTATGTAAGTGTGGATATGACATTATGTGTAGAAAAAAAAAAAGATCAGGCTGCTAAAAATATTTGATGAATATTACTGCACCAACCATTTCCTTGGAGAAAGATTGAAAAATACTGCGGCCTCCTACCGTGTTTTATTGGTGGGCCAGGCTTTCTGGAAGTTCGGTATATTAAGAAGCATGTAAATATTTATAATATCAAAACTAATAAAAATATTTCACTGAAGTTTTGTGTTTATACATTCAGCGGACTTCCAGATAAGCTTGCCGAATTTAGTTGCTCTACACCAAAAAATGAAAAAAACCAAAATTCACTAGGAAGGACTCGGTTAGAGGCAGGCATCGTAAGGAGGTTCTCACGCAGCTGCCGCCCTGACCGCTCGATCACGTGCCATGTTAGCCCCGTGGTAATACAGGACGTACTACGTCCGCCGCTATGGACGAGGGTGGCGCAGGCGAACACTCTCAAGGTTAGGTTACACGCAAACGTAACCCCGAAAGCAGAAGATTGGACAGCCGCCACCGACCGTATGCGACATACGGAGGTCGCGGGCTCGGATTCCGCTGGCGACGTGGGGTTGTTTTTTTCTTCTTCCTTCTAATCAACTATATTTGATTGCACAAAACGTTTACGCTAATAATTTTTCATTGATCTTGATGACAAAACAAAGGAACATTCCCCTATGCTTTCCTTGTTTTGGGTATCTGTTGGCTTCCTTAATATGTATGCTATAAAGAGCTCCTCATTTTCCTACCCATGTCTTCTGAGCTTGTAACGAAATTACACAAGAGCTTGGATAGCGCAACGGTTTGTGCGGATGAAGGTCTCCCTCGTTTTTCTCAGATTCTGTTTGGGCACATTTCGCTCATTTCACAAAAATAGAACTCAAATTGTTTGTAAAGCATCATCACCATCAGCTTGAATACGTCCACTGTAAGGCAAAGGCTACTCTCACTGACCTCCGCTTACCCCTGTCCTGCACCTGCTGCCGCCAACCTATGGTCGAAACTAAACTGTACCCATCGTTCGTCCTCGTCTTTTCGCCCTGTTTCTGCACAGCTCTAACATTCAATTTATTAACCTTGTTTTTTAGTCTCATCTCCCGCCTAACAATATCTACCTTCCTGTGCGTACTTCATTTTATTCTCTAGGATCTCGCTTCAGTACCGTAACGGACGGAACATCCCTTATCTACTCTCCGTATTGCATGCCGTGATAACGTTCATCTCCACTTCTTGATTTCAGCTGGCATATCCTTAACGCGAGTTAGCTCTAGAATCTTATCGTTAGTCTCCAAGTTCCTGTCCCACGGGTGATACCGGCAAGATAAAACAATTATATATTTTTCAATACGTTTTATGGTTTCGGGTAGTATAAATACTGACAGTTGATAAAGATAAAGAGTTATTCTGACGCAAGACCCGAGGTATGGAAGTCTATCAATGGCTTGGTAAAACGTTTGCCCTTGCTAGCTAACTACGATAGTTAACGGTTGTTCGTTATTCGCGGCTGGTGCGCGGCGGTGCGGGTGCGGGCATGCGCGCAGGCATTCAAGCATTCGGAGTAGCATGATATCAGACAATCGCCCATAAATGCAACCCGGTTTCCGCTCAGCGCCGCGGTATTCTACGCTCAGGCGAAGCCTGATCTCGTGCACTGATTGGCTTAGATTTAAGCTTTGTATCCGCTACCTCTTCCGCGGGCCTCCACCACGATGATATCCAGCGTCGCTTTCTCTCTCTCCAACTCGCAGGCGGCCAGTTGCAGCACTCTTCGGACAAGTTTCCCGTGAGCTACAACTCGGGCGCCATGCGGTTCCAGAGTTGGGCCGAGGATAACAAGGGCAGCATCGCCAACACAGCCACCAACGTGTTCAACTTCGCGCGCACCATCCTCAAACCCTTCGAGACTGAGCTGATGAAGCAGGCGGACGGTGCCTGAGTCCCTGTGACTCGCAACCAACGCATCCGCATCCTTCGCTCCACATCCCCCACCGCTAAACTTCGAGACGAGGAAACGAACATCCAGGAAGCAGCCCTGAAAGAGAGAGAGAGAGAGAGAGAGATAAAACATTTATTATTTCATTGAAGTGTTCTACGAGTAAGGTAGGCGGACTCCTCAGTTCAGGACTCCGCTGGCTTGGGCGGATGCCTGGACCAGTCTGATGATGCGACACTGGTCCTCCAGACCATTGCTGGTCAGGGCTGCCTCCCACTGCTCGTTTGATGTCTGTAATGTTTTTAGATGAGGTGGTTTTTGGGGACAGTTCCAGGAAATGTGAAACAGCGTAGGCTTTTCGCCGCACCATGCACAGAAGGGGCGGTATTTGGAAGGCTGAATGAAGCTGTACAAGTATAGGTTAGGGAAGGTATTCGTTTGTATTCGCCTCCAAAATGTGGCTTCTTCTGTGGTGAGTTTAATATGGGGAGGGTGATATGCGGGGGAGGGGGAAACAGATGCGCATCGCCAAACCTGAGCAAGCTTGTCGCAATACAGTCTGCAAGTGCGCGAACACTGTTCGCGCTGCCAACAGTCGCTATGCGTGAGATGCTTCCTTTGAAAGAGAATTGGAGACCATCAAGTACAGCTGCTTCTAGGATGGGGTAAAATGTTAGCGAGCCGCTGACGAGAGTTGCTTCTATTCGTATGAGGTCGCACAGATGGGCGATGTACGGGATTTGTGCTAGAGTATCTAGTTTTAATGAGAAGGGAAGGTTGTTCACGAAAGCAACTAAGGTCAAAGCTAAGTGATGATGCAGTGAAGGGCCGGCGTCGTCAACAGTCCGACCACACAGGTTTGTCTGGAAAATTTTCAGGTTAGGCCTCGTCAATGTACTTTTGACTACCGTGTAAATGTAGATACACAAAAGACGTTCCCAATTTGGAACATAACAAAATAAAAGCCGTTTATAAGGCATATTTACGTGATGTCACGGGCGCCATTTTGTTGTCCAGCGCGTAGTTTCAGCAGTGCGGCCGGAACAGGAAGCGATAATCCGTTTAAACGGGCCGTGCCGAGGCCTTTGGCAGTGATCCACAGGCAACAAAATGGCGGCCGCTGTGACTTCGGTGCCTCACGGGGTATATGTGATGGCATATTTATGCACACACTGTCACCATTAGGGCGCACAAAGGGATGTCTCCTCCTTTCACCAGTTCAGAACATCGGCGTGTTACCTTTCTTTGCACTTGTGTTTAATGTTAATAAAGCCATTCTCTGATATTTGTGTGTTCCTCAATAAAAAAAAAATTTGCGGAGTCCAGCAGGTCTCTTTACAGTCATTATACGTGGTCGTTTCAAGTGCGACCTCATAAACATATCGGTGAGCACGAGGACACATCACTGGGTTGTTTTAGTTTTCCGAATGAGGTTATTCCTGTTTCTTTCAGGATAGACATTAACACATGAGAGTAGGCCAATGGATTAATTACTCGAAATAGAGCGCTGCGGTTTCATGCCCGTCACTTTGGTTTGGAGACATTGCCGAGTACAAAATACAGCGCAGAAGAGCTGCGAGTTTCACCTTACCACTGCTGCCGTAGGAGAAATGGTCAAATCGTGGTTGCCAGAAGGAAATTGAATGACAGCTGAATGGTAAGAAACGGCGCAGATGACAGAGGTGCAGTCAGTTTAATGCCAGAACAAGTTTTGTTTGTAACTATTTATTAAATTATGATGGATTCCACTTCAGCCAAAAGAACTGTGCGGAGGAGCATTCCTCTGTCGCTTTCTTTTTGTTACGCAAATTTTCCCTTTGACATAAATTACTTCAGACAGAAAGGTATAGTCTAGTTTCAGCAATGAATACAAGGTCCGGTGCTGAAGTTCATGTGTCCTGGTGCTTGTGTCTGGCGGGTGGCTGAGGTGGTATTCCTGACTGCTTAAATGTCACTCGCGTCATAAACAGAAATTTTTTAGTGATATTATCTGACAGCGCTACAAGTACAGATATGCAATTTCTGGTAATGTCACGTGGCCGTCATCTAGAGAGCTATTCAGCGTCTAATACAGGACTGCAGAGGCAAAACGGACGAGAGTACGCGCATGCGCACATAGTGCTTACCAGTTGAAGCGTCGTCTGCTCGGCTGTTATGCTGCAGTGATACAACCCCTCCTACTCGTCTGCTCACAACAGCGCTTCCTATATAGTTTTTGCACTAGCAGACGACGCTGTAACTGGAAAGCTCTCTGTGCAGACGCGCGTACTCTCGTCCGTTTTGCCACTGCAGTCCTGCACATGGGGCGCTGAAAGACCGTCTGGTCGACGCTCGCACGATATATCGCTGAAATATTGGGAAGCTGTACGTAGGAATTCGACCAGAGCGGTTATCGCTGTCACGTCTGCAATTCGACGAATAGCCTTCTCTTGTTTAGTAGAATCTGCACAAGAACTGAATTTGTCGCGATAACACAAATATGTTCTTCCGGCGACAACCGGCAACAAACGAAACGATAGAATTTCTTGTAGTATTCGGGGGCCAGCCATTTCGTAACAACAGTCTCTGCAGTTATTTTTAACTGCAATAGTTCGACGGTAGATGTGTTGGACTTAACTGCTTTTGGTTCACTTATACCGCGCTTAACACAAAGGCTAAAGTTAGTCTGAAGTGTGTAAGAGAGATTTCAATTTAAGTGATCGCGTGTTATGGGCAGTCCTGTAAGTGTTAGAATATTTCATTTCAGGTAATAATTACTCATCAACACCAAGGAGTGCTTATTTATTTCAAATCTTACTCCACGTTGAAGCATTTCCTTAAAGCAATTGGACTAAGGCAATTTTAGACTTAATAAACTCGGCCTCCCTTTGTAATCTTTTAGCCTTCTTGGCTAGCCAAGTTTATTAAGAGATTGCCCTGAACAGGCTGTGTCTCGGGTTGCATGAAGTCCTGGAAAGGGACGAATTCTTCCCGAAATGCGAGGACAGTGAGAAAACTGCGTAGCTTTATTCTGTATCCGGATGGCTGCTCTTAGGGCATGTGCCGATCAATAATTCCTCCCTTAAAAGGCTAACATTACTAATTTGCCGCTCCCCCTCTAAGGAGTCACAGGTGGCAAGCAACTGCTGGTTGCTGTAGTTTGCTCTAGCGGAAGCAGTTGCCTTTAATGAATAATGTACCTTATCCTTTCAGTTTTTAACGTCTTCCTCTTCAAAGCATGCTCCCTGAGAATGTTTGTTGGCTTGTAAGTGGTTTTTCCTATGGACCTCCTTCACCCCGCGACGTCACGAAGATGCGGTGGCGCTGATGTTAGCAGCGACTTTCGCATGGTAGGCAAAACAGGTTCCGCTTGCCCGTGCCTACCGCAGCTGCCGCAGCTACCGGCGGCTGCGTCAAGCCTGTGCACTGCAGAAGCAGCATGTATTGACCAGCTGCGTCACTGCTGGATCCGCGCAGTAGCATAAAAAATATTAAATTAGCCTCGATAGGTTTCTCGCGCATAAATGCCGCATTCGGAAACTGGCTAACAGACATTGGGCCACGGTAGTAAAGCGCGAAGTCTGGGAGTCAATAGGCACTGCCACTCAATGCACTTAATAGCATGCAAGTTACTGCGTTCATTCACCTGAACTTCAGGATAGTAAGCTGATAATTGCTCAAGGAAAAAAAAGACATATGCAGCTGCACACGTACTTATCACCTTGAACCGGAGTGCACGGGACGCCGACAGGTTCACTCGCCCCCAAGGAATGCGTTTTTTTTTGTTAATAGCACACCATGGTTAAATGGCGCGTTTTGTGACATTTAATAGTTACTTGAAACTGTTTCTTGATATGACGACGTAATTATTTCATTCGAGTAGAAAGAAGTCTGGTAAGTTGTGTCAATCTTGCGCGGTCGCGTTGGTGTGCTTAGAATAGCGTACCTTAAGTGTGCTAAACGCCATATGCTTTTTCATTGCATCATGCATGTGTCATGTTTCATGAGGTAATACATGATCAGAAGCTTGTTTGGAAAGAAGCAGCCGCAGGCGTGCTACTAACAGACACGAGGCGACATTGAGAGGGGACGCGGCATGAAAAGTGTTTTCGTTATTCATGCATGCGATATGTAACTAAACTTGGTGCAAATATGAAATTCCTAGGCTAGTTTCAGTCATTCCTTTTATTTATAGCTATACCTGGTGCAGTTCTGGGTAATTTAATTAACACCGTCGTCAAGTCCCCCCAAGCTAGGTCTCAAATAATTGAGTAGATAGTGCGCAGTTTTTTTATGCCAGCATGTGCATAAAGCCCTGTTCTGTATGATGACGCGATTAGTTCTTTTTCTATATGATCAGTACTTATGCATGCATAGTTACATGAAAACGTTTCTTACAAAAAATAACTAACACAATACTGCACGTGTAGGGAAAAAAATCGAGAGATTTATTACGCTCCTCAACGTCTCAGGAATAGTTTGCGACAAATGGAATCATTTGATTTTCATGCGAATTACGAAGGTGCACTGTGATCCAGTCGCAGAAAATGTGAGAGGTCAGAAGAGAGAGAGAGAATGAAAAGGAAACGCAGGGAGGTTAAAAGAAAACGAACCTTAAAGTATATTCCCTCGTTTATGGCATCTTCGCTTTCGCTTTGGTCAAAATGCGGCACTGAAATCAAAGAAACTACCTCACAATTTTTGACGACCACACTTCTAAAAAGCGTAATTTATAAATTTGTACTCAATATTTTGCTATAATTTTTCGTCACGAAACTAGACTTCAGGGCTAGGAAAGGAAATAATTCTAGAAATCAAAAATTTTCAGCAAATCGATCAGCTTAACAAGAGGACAAGTCGGCCTGGCTGGTGCGTGGTCATGCGGCTAAAAACAGCGCTAAGCGAGACAGGAGATCGGGGACACGACGCTGTCCCCACTTTTCGCGCAGCGCGACACGTACGTATGTCAGCAGACGATGAGCGCATGTCTGCTCCGACGAAACAACGCCAGCACTTCCCCTCACTACTGTCCCGAAGTAAAATCATTCCGGCTAGTGCAGAGTGTCAAAACGTGTTTTATTCAATGCCTAGCGCATAAATAAACGGCAGGAACGCTTTCTACATGTTTACTACTAACCATATATACAATACACAGTGGCAAACTATTTCTCTTTATAGGCCGCACGTGGACAACGCGAGGTCGTGTACTTCGACAAATTACTAAGTTGGAAGCATCGACCATTGCTATGATTCGCAGAAACTGGAAACGCGCCTACAAGCCTTGAAAACCTGCGCACAACACCTATCCGCGACGCCACTCCCCGACCTTTTGCCTACCACGAGCTCGCTAGCGACTGCAGCGCCACCTCGTTTGTTTACAAACATGCAGGAGGTCCATACGGGGATTAAAATCACGAAGCTGTAGACTGTCTATAGACCTCTATAGTCTATAGATCTATAGACTGTCTATAGAATTCTTATAGGTTCTATTATTTTCCTATGGATATATACTTTTGTGAATTCATTGTCTAAACATTGCACGCACGTATCAAAGGGGGGAGGCGAGGGCCCCCTTCCTCCCGAAATCGCGCTCAACTTCCCCTCCCCCCTGTGCTTCGCCCTATACAACTACTTCGGGCTTCTCCCGAAAAAAATTTCTGGCCACGTGCCTGACAGATTGTCTATAGAAAAAAAGTCTACTAAAAGAATATGGCCTTAAATATACAGATTGTCTATAGACCGTCTATAAGTATTGTATTGCCTATATACTAGTCTATAGGATTTGTCTATAAAAAGTCATCAAACTTTGTATACAAAAGTGTATGGACAGCCTATAGACTGTCTAAAGAAACTTTTTAAGGGAGAGCTGCATTAGGGACGCTATAGTGGTGGGCTCCGGACTAACTCAGACCTCCTGGGGTCATTTGACATGCACTGACTTCGCACAGCACATGGAAGTTTTTTAATTTCGCTTAAATCGAAATACGGTCGCCGATAAAATTCGATTCCGCAATCACACGCTTACACAGTGAACGCCACAACCTCTGAGCAAGAGTGGCGGGTTAAGAATGCCTTTAATATAGCCTGGTAAGCCTTAAACAACTCGCTCCAGTTTATCCGGCCTTTGATTGTCAGCTGAGAGGCCGAGATGCGACAGAGGTGGAAGGTATGTGCCTTTCAAGTTCGCAAGGTATCAGGATGCTGAGTGGGTGGAAGCCAGAAACAAAAAAAAGAAATAGCACAACAAGGCCCTTCTCCTCCTCCCCCAACCCACGTTCTAAGAGATGTCCTTGACTTCTCATGGATATATAATGAAGAGGCCCCCAAACGAAATACCATTGTAGTAGTAGTCGTAGAGAGAGAGAGAGAAACAGCCTTCAATTTTGATAACTGTGCTCATGTCGACGGCCGTCGACACATCGGTATCTAACAAACTGTTCTGATGACGTGAAGATAGTGAACATTAACTTTGAGTTCTTATGATTTCGATAAAACAACTATGCTGGAGTAAATAAAGCAAACGTGTAAGCACTTCTAAGCCTTCAAATGCGTTCAGCATCTTTCTTTTTCGGCCTTCGCAGAGCTGCAAGAGCAGGAAAGAGATGGCCACGTGACAACGAACCGTAATAAGACTACATAAACGCAAAGCCGAAGGCGCGCGCTGTTTTCGGCTTTTCTGGCCAGCGGCCGTGTTCGGGGTTGAGTGTTCTGCTCTTGGAGGCACATCTGATCGACGATCGCAATCTACAATCGCCCTCGAGGTGACTTTCCGCCGTGAATGAAGGCTACTAGAAGGTCACATCTGAGCGCGTAGTTCCTCTACGTGGCCACGCGAGCGATTGTATCTTCAAGTCCAAGAAGGAGTTGCGCTACTGCGCGCAAGATCAAGCACCGTGTTCCAACGTGGTGATCTCATCTGTTATGTAAGGTTGATGTGTATCGCGACCTTGCTTTCAAAGGTTTATAATAAGTCTCGTAAACGATGTTCGTAAATGACGTGTTGCCTATATGCCTGCACCTGGCAGGCTTGGCGCAGCACACTGCTTCTTGCGATAAACCATTACTGAATTGGCAGGAGCTAATGGCTACCGAACATTGACTACATTGATTTCTTACTGGCCGAGAATTTCCGTATAGCTCTGCTTTGTTTGTAGCCCCAAAGAGAGATTATATGTAGCGTGAGTAAAATCCCGATTGCGGAGAGCTATTGCTTTGATGCGGTTATCTACTGAAATTATTTGCTGTAGAAAAGGAAACAAAAAATGGCATTTCGGAAGGTTTTTACGAATAAAAGCAGTATTTATTTACAGTGGCAAACTATTGGTTGCTTAAGCGAGGCCAGAACATAGAGCTAAAAAATATTTGAGGGCGTGATTTGGGAGATGATCCTTCGAAAATAGGCAGGCCGTAAAGAATCGGTCGTAACAAGCTACGCCTGTAAACGAGTGCTTAGGAAATTTTGGTTTGAAAATCGGCCACGTAAGGAATTTTCACCGAAAGAATATCGCTTTGTTGCCGCAATGTGTCATAACGAGGGGCAGCAGCCTCCAAATCTTGGGAGAGAGGACATGGGTAAGCATTATCAGCGGGAAACTTTTCTGCCCTCCGTTTTGATTTACGGCACTGGGTTTTATACGCACTCGGAAAATGAAGATGCGTACGTGCATAACACAAAGCTATTCGGACTCAGTTAGCGCCAGAAAAGAATACGCCTCGAGTCTGCCTTATTTCTTCGGAGGCGTTGACAGTTTCGTGCTTCCAAATCGTGAAGAGCTCAACAAATCAACTTTCACGTATTTCTTTCGTCATCGCGAAAACAACTGCGCCACGAATTAGGATCCAATCTGGCAGTTATCCTCGGTCGCCAGGACACGATGTCGCTATGCGCGTTGCCAGAATATGCTCTAAGGCTTTGAACCATTTGATAGAAGGACTATACGGCTCTTTCTTAAAACCTCATAGCACCACAAACTAGCATCACAAAAACATCGGCTCATACTCACAAAAGACTGATTATGCTTTAAAAAATGACTGCACGAAATGGCTAAAAAAAATTTCATCCGAAAAAAAAAGCAAGCTTTATTTAAACGTGACACCCATCTCAATCCTACGCTTGCTTTCATAAGGCTTAGAAAAATCAAAGAAGGAAGACGTGATGAGGGCCCGCCTTTTGCTGTTTTTGTGCGAACGCCATTAAAGTACATGACTATTATTTCTTCTTTACCTCCCGTGTACCTTGAGCTCACTTGGGACAATCTTCCTTTCGAGCATTGTCTCTGCATTGCTTCACGGTCGCCGCCTCGATGACATTCTTCTCGAGGCGCAGTGACCGAGTAAAGAACAATAAAAAAAAATGTGTTTCTCGCGAGGCAGTGCTGAGATAGTGGGGACTTGAAGGCTACTGCGTACTCGACCTTCGCAAAGAGTGGACGCGAAGGCGTTTTTAAACAGGTATCATTCGCGACACGGAAGCGAGCGAGCTTGCTCTCACGGCCGGCTGTGTGATGCATTCAAGATTAACCTTAACCTCAATCTGCGCTGCATTCAGCGAGTGGTTAAGATATAGTCTGCAAGTCTGCAAAAAGAGTATATTCGTTAAATGAAAAATGCCGAAAAGGAATGTTCGGTTGCTCGGAGCTCAGTCTTCCCTGACAAAATGGCAAAATCTGTGGGAATGAAGAATAATTTGGGAATTTATTTATTTATTTATTTCCCCTAAATGACCAGATCTGGCATTACATGGGGGGGGGGGGTGTTTTAAAGAGAGCTGCAACCGATAACAAATTATAGAAGGTGTACAGTACCAAAGTTGAGTTAACATTTCGGCATAAGAGAAGATTCAAGAACTTTGGAAACGGGCTGGTGCGCAAAACAAGCTCAGGCACTGTTCATCATAGCACAAGGGAAAACAGAACATACGTAAAGCAAAAAGGCAGCGGCAAAATGTAACAGCATTCATAACACATAGATGAATCAAGCACTGTATGACGCTTTTCAGCAGTAAAGCTGCTTGAAAAGACTATGATTCAGTATGGCTAACGATGCTGGACGCTGGATGGCAATGCGTTTCATTCATTTATTGACAATCCCAGCGGTGACTTCTGAAATTTTAGTGCGCGAGCGAAAATCGGGTGGACTTCATGCACATGATACAGGCGAGCTGGGCAAGGAGTAACCCCCCCCCCCCCCGCTCGCAATAGGAGCAGAAGCTGTAAATCGAATATGATTGAACTAAGCCCTGGTCGAACTCATGAACACCAGAGGTCCTTTCGAGTACCGCTAAATTTTCGTTGACACAAAAAATATTTCCCACAGCTTCGTATTTGAATAAAAATGAGAATATCGAGAAAGCTGCAGCAGAAGGGTGCAACCGAACGTCAAATTTTCCTGATTCTCTTTTGAGTAAAGCGGGCTTCATTAAAACAAATCATTAGCATGCAACAGGCATCAACTGCGCACATTTAGGGGTGTGCGTATTTTGTATCTACTTAAGTGAAGTTTTTCTTTTTTTATTTCGGTCAGTAATATTTACATACGAGAGTTCTCCATTGTACTGGCCGCGCTTCTAACACGGAAGGAAAAGCGAAAAAAAACGCAAATATATTTCGGACTGATAAGCTCTGTGGCGTCCAAACAGTTCTTAAAAGCCACCCGGCTAATCTTAGCCGCACTCTCCCCGGACACCGGCACTCATTTACGCAGTTTTCCTGTAAAGATTGTCCAGCCTTCGAGCGAAGCCTCTGTTTGCTCAACTTGACCTTGGAGCTCACACTCTCACACCCGTGAAAACAAAACGGGCGTTGCATGTGTCACGAATTCAAACCGAATACACGAGAGCTCGATAGCCGAGACGAGAGTGGCGACACCGTTCCGGGAAATCCATTTCGCGGTGCGTCATCCCGTGTGACTTTTGAGCTGCGACTGACGTGGTAAAGCTGAGGGCGCAACGCGAGAGAGCAGCTCGACTTCTTTCCTCCTCCCTTCGTCCACTTGAAGGTTTCGGAGGAGGGAAGAGAGGGAGAGGTGAGGGGTGCCGGAGAAGAACTGGACGCGCATTCAACAGCGAGCGCGCAACGGTGACACTCCTCGTCTACGGTTTCCCAGGTGGGCGCTTGCTTTCTATTCTGAATTTCCAAGCAAGTCTTCAACTATACGGCTCCTCTATGCTTCTATTACATATTGAAGATTTAATTCTTGATTTGCAGTCTTACGCTGCTGCCATTAAGAGTGGCCTTTGTTTCAGCCGGCTTCTTCCATGTTTACTTTCTGAAACAACTAAGCAACCAGGTGATGCAGCGATAACGTTTCTTGGAGTGCTTCTCTGACGTCATTAATGCACCAAACAAAGTGTAATGTCAAGGCAGCACGCAGCGGTGCATTTACGAGTCTCTCTTTGGGGGAGGGGGGCGTTTGGAGCAGGAGGTCTAATTTGAACCGTGCATATTGTGAACTTTAATCGATCGCAAAAAATGGAGCTCAACTCAGTCTTCCTACGTAACATTTCTCGGTGGATGGCGGGGAGGGGGGTCTATAATTCTGGCCCTGGCAGCACGAAGCGTTCGGCTCGTCTCGCTGTCGCGAAGGCTCGCTTCGGGAAGGCGCGCTTTTCGATGTAAGCAACCGGACGACGTATGTGTAATCTGTTTTCGAGCTTAGTTCGCATCTCTCGGGAAAGAGGAAGCAAGGCTATTCACATCAAGTTCCGGAATGAACGCGAATACTCCTGAACCGACGAATAATCGCATTTGTGTACTGCTCTAGTACGCGCACAAGGAAGATGAGCAATGCAGAACAGCATATGGCCGCTTCCTGCTGCTTAACTACTGTACTGCAAACTACTTCCTCAAACCAAGGGTGGAGTTCGCAAAGGCTTAGATCGTCCGCCAAGAAGGAAAGATCTGCTATTCGCTTGTTGGAACTGCTTTTTACCTATTTTTTTTCACGCCACCTTTGCTTAAGGAAAACGCCGTCGCAAAGCGCTGAGCATTATACAGCGCACGCGATCGTTTGGTAGTCGGCTCACCTAGCATGCTAGCTGACCAGCCGGGAGGCTTGATGGACTGCACGTGTTGCGAGGGAGTCGCGGCATCCAAGGTCTTCGCGAGACTTAGTAGCCTGCATTGTGCTGGAAGCCCATTAGCGCCTGTATTTTCCGCATGCTGCTTGTGGGTGCAGCTAGGGCAAGCATGACTGTGCAGGACAGCTAGGCGAAAATAGGCGTTTCTAGGGTGGAAAGGATGCAGATATACTTTGAACACAAAGCATTCTAAGTGGACAGTGGCTGGTCGACTTGTTACAGCGACACTCTCAGCGTGGATAGAAAAAATATATTAAAACTACCTTTATGTGCCTAAGTCTGTTCATAGATTGAATGTCCGCGGCCGCTCTGAATTGGTGTGAAAAAAAAAATATTTATTTTTTATTGATTTGTTAACAATGCAGCCACAGGTTGGCCCAAGCAGGAAGGGCATTATAAATAAATTTTATGAAGGCAATAAAACATGTTAGCGAAACACGTGACAGCAATACTAGGAGACAAAATAAATTTTCCAGTTCCTTAGCAAGATGCTTCGATTCAAATACAACTGAAGAAAAAGAATTCCAATCGGCGACGGTCATTGGAAAAAAGTTGTACTTGCAGCGATTTGTACGTGCGAAAATTTAGGCTGATGAATGCAGCATTGTCGTAGTGGGGGTTCAGTCCTTCATTTATGCTGTTAAGCTCTGCTGCAGTCACAAAATTACTCGCTTGTCATCACAAGACACGAGAAAACACACCTGTTTTCTTCTTCCCGGGTTCCTTTCGGTCATTCGCCTCCCTTTGTGGGGCGTTTTGTATAACAATGACTCATGACATCACTGAAAATGATATGTCGCCATTGGCGGTACGAGAACAGATTCCCTTTAAAGAGAGCCTTCCTAAAGATCACCAAAAGCAGCCCAATGCTGATGCATGATTAGTGGATTACATGAATTAGCTGGGCTACGTCGCACCGGCATGTACCTGTAGCTTTCAGCATGCAAAGATTGCGAAGAAAAGGAAGAAGACTTTAAAAGCAAACTTCACCGTCAGCGGAGTGCTTCCTTCGAGGAGAGACTCTTAGCACGAATGAGCTAACTGAAATAACGAAAGTTGCAGTACTCATGAATGCATATTTTTACGTGTAACGCTAAAATAATGTTTGCAGTTTTTTGATGCATTAAGAAACAAGTAAAACCACTGGAAAGCGCAGCTTAAAAATTTGCGTTGGCATGACAACACCAATATTAGACGTATACTAAAAAGCAAACAGTCTTTAAGAAAAGTATAGACAAATGCACATATTATTGCCGCTTTGTTAATGTAATTTAAAGAGTGACATTAGTTGAGCACTTGTATAAGAACAAAAACGAGCCCTTCCTCTTTTATGAGGAGGGGCTCGAGTTTATAAACTAGTTTGATAAGGAGCCCCTCCTCTGCCCTATTCAGGTATTGAACGAAAGCATTTAGGGCAGTTGATGTCAACGCGTTAAAGGTGTCGATTATTTAAGAGCAAACGAAGTCTACATCAGCTTGCTGCTGGCGCCAAAAGCAGGTTAGTAGTCTTGGCCTTTGCATGCAGTATTCGTGATAGTTATCGACGCCGAACTGCACGCGTGCCCACTAGCCAGGCCAAGGTCAACAGGAGCTACCTTGAAGTCATGTCAGGAATCAGTGCTTCCCACTAACGGTAACTTTGTCGACTACGCGCATTCCGTATTTAGTTTTCCTGCTTCATTTACGATGGTCATTAGTTGCACTGCCATGGTTTCAGAAGAAATCCAGAGATTTCAGAGAAATGAAATATAGCTGTGAATTAAGGACCAAGGACGTCAGCTAAGGACATGCGTTCTGCAAAGTCACAACCAGTTGCTCAAGCACGACGAGCTCATGGCTAACAATGCGAGTATTTCGAATAGCAGAAAAAAAAATTAAAAAAAAACTGGCGTTCAGGAACAGCTTATCGCGAGGGGATACAGTCTAATAATTTTCCCTTTTATTCCGGCAGATCGATCACACAATGAGCCGCTACGTGTTGGTGCTGGCCTGCGTGGCCCTGATCGCGGCGTTTGCCACGGCGGCGCCAGCCAAAGAAGAGCCGATCGACCCCTCCTCAGGCCCCGCCGGAGGACTCCTGGACGCCTTCAAGGCGGCTGGTAAGCTGCCGCGGTGTCTTCCAATCCGACAAGGCTGTGAACACCGATCCAGAGCCACCAAGCTTGCGAAGCAAAATTTCCCTTCCCGATCGCTAAATTTCCAATTTCTGCCCCTCAGCTCCGCAAAACTCTGCCAAGTCACGAAACTGAGTATTCTCGGAGGCGATAGGCTTTTATTGTTTTTCCTTCACTGTACACTCTTCAGTGTGGCATGTGCTCCGAAAATTATTTTTGCCAGAGGTAAGTCTTCACTAAAGCGACCCATTTGCTCACAGGCAAGACCTGCAGTTCTAGCGAAATTTTTATAATTTCTCTGCCTTTTTTTTATAAGAAACCTAAATGAGGCTAAATGTTCAACTAATAACACAAACTTTTATAGGATGAGTAGCTTGGCAACAAGCTGCTTCAGTGGAGCAAGGAAAAACACCACGTTTGGCAGTTCCCATTATATCGGCACATTGTTCTTCAACGTTTCATTCTGCTACAGGAAAGTGACTCGGGCATTAACAGCGTCCAGGTGAGATCTCTGAAGCTGCTGCGCTCCTTTTCCCTTTGGCACAGAGAGCGCTGCAGGCGCGCCATTTAGCTTGTTCCACCAGTCCGCTTTAAGTGACTGAGCTTCGAGCGGTGTTTAATAGTTAAATAGACTATTGCTTCGTGCTACCATTCTTGATAACGCCGATGGAAGCTGAAGAAATGTTTACACGAGCTGCAAAAGCATGCAGTCATGTATATGCTGCGCAACTTGAGTGGAGCAAATTGTCGAAGTAGAAGTGGAATAAGGGAGACAGCGCTGTTTTCAAAACTGACAGTTCCGCCATTATTCAGGGTGGTCACGGGAAGAGTTTGAGTAATTTTCATAGATAGGCTTTTTGAGGAAAAGTGATGGTTATTTCGCGATCGTAGCGACAACATTGACGGATATCAGCAAACATGCTAGACAAGTTCATTAATACTAAAATCTGCTAATGACTCAAAATTTTATCAGTTAGGCGCTTGTTTCAAATCAGAGAATTGTAGCGGGCCAACAGGGCATCCAATACCAAATATTGCATGTGCAGAACTGCTATTCTGTTTGGGCAATAACACTGGGCGAAATGAGGCGAGGAATTTCGGCTGTGCAGACTGCCTCTCGTTTCCTTCTGTCACCTGTGGCTGGACGCCCGTCTGAATTTTCCCGTATAATTACAGACACTAAATTTCTAAAATTGTGCTGAACTATAGTGCTTACAACCTACAAAATTTAAAGGAAAAATAAATGTAAAAATTATCGCAAATTAGCAATCAAAATTTCTCTTTTGTCAACGTGGCCTCATAGGCTCACTGAAATTTGGGAAACTATTCTCGAATCGTTAGCCCTGAACCTAACTGCTAGACCAGCCTTTCGCCTTGAGTCTCACCGTCCTGTCGATTTCCCAGCGCTTTGATTCCAGGATCCTGTGTAGCACACGGACGCTTTTGTTTTGTCGTCCAGGTTATGTATGCATTAAAAGGTGGCGCCAAATTCAGCATCTATCTCGGTTCCCGTGCTGAGCTGAACTTCGCAGCATAGTTTTTGCAATTTTTACGTTTCATTGCTTTCAGCCATGGCACATTATTAATAAATACCATTGTTGTCACAGCCGCCGACATCTTCATTACTGTTGCTATATTACCATCACCTCTCCTCAACCACCTCTTTTATCGGTTTTATGGTTTTTTAAAGAAACCTGTCTTACTGCCTTCAAGGCACAGTGAACATTACGGAACGGAGTGCGGCCAGTTCAGTGAAAACATTTAAGTACACGGATAAAGATAAACATCGCTACTCACGGGGCGGAATGCGGTCTTCGGGCTTCGTTATTTTGTCGTTTTGTCAGTTTTCATGCTCCGACCACAGCGGTCGCCTAGTGGCTTGAGCATTCAGTTTGTATGCGGGAGGTGCAGGGGTTCGATCCCCAGTGCTACCGGCTACCATACGGTGATACAATGAGTACAAGTTTACGCTTGGCTTGGTGCTTGGCTTCTCTGAGGTGAAATGCTTAAAAGATAGGTTTTTGACCCCACCCTGTGTAGAGGAAAAACAACTTGCGCCATGGTGCTTTTTTAGCCACAGGTTCCCTCGCGCCATTAAAATTCGTTTTCGTGCTCATCAGCATTATTTTCCTTCTCCTTATTCCCACTACCGCTGCCACGACCATTTAACTTGCCTATCGAGATCATGGGACGTGAATGCCGGCTTGTGGACCAAGCCACACACACTTAACTTGTGCGTAAACTTGCACTCGTCATCTACAGTCACAACACTAATTACGACCATTTCTTTCTCCCCTCGTTAATTCCTAACACACCTTAAGATGTAAAAGCAGTCTACCCTAGGCTGCAGTCGATGATGATGATGATAATGACATCAGGCTTAATGCCACATACCCATGGCGGGGGACTGGCCTTTGTTGTTATTGTTGTTGTTGTTTGCCTTGCCTTCCGTCTCATAATTCTTCTTCTTCTTCTTCTTCTTCTTCTTCTTCTTCTTCTTCTTCTTCTTCTTCTTCTTCTTCTTCTTCTTCTTCTTCTTCTTCTTCTTCTTCTTCTTCTTCTTCTTCTTCTTCTTCTTCTTCTTCTTCTTCTTCTTCTTCTTCTTCTTCTTCACCCCAGGTATATGTCTCATAAATCTACTGCATCTTCTTCTTCTTCTTCCTCTTGGAAGAAGGACTTCGTTCTCCTCACGAACACTTTATTCTACTCTTGTGCAACCGCCCTGAATCAAGAATACTCATTCCTTCTGAATCAGTGTTAAGTCAGTCAGTCAGTCAGTCAGTCAGTCAGTCAGTCAGTCAGTCAGTCAGTCAGTCAGTCAGTCAGTCAGTCAGTCAGTCAGTCAGTCAGTCAGTCAGTCAGTCAGTCAGTCAGTCAGTCAGTTCAATCAATCAATCAATCAATCAATCAATCAATCAATGAATCAATCAACCAACCAACCAATCAATCAATCAACCAACCTACTCCTGCAGGCGGCCAGCTGCAGCGCGTGGCCGACGGCTTGCCACTGAGCTTCAGCAGCGCGGCCTCCCGCTTCCAGTCGTGGGCCGAGGGCGCTGGCAGCAGCGCCGGCAAGTCGGCCACCGACGCCTTCGGCTTCACGAGGCAGCTCTTCAAGCCCCTGCGTACGGAGGACGTCCGGCCGCCCTCGTCCGACTCTTCTTCCTAGAGGTCTGCCTTCCCCTCCCCCTATCGAAGCAGGCTCGATCCAGCCCAACGCAATTATTCGATGATGGATAATCAACGTACGCCGAAGGCGCACATGTCGCCGTGCGATGAGGATCGCGCGTTGTTCGCTTCACTGTTTGATTTTTCGCCTCCTTGCTCATAGACACGTTTCATGAATTAAAAAAAACGAATAAAGTGCTATCTTCGGAGTCACACTTTTTTCGCCACCGCGCCATATTGGTTCTGTAAGAATTGCTCGCGCCGCTGATTTAATTATAACATGAAGACAAGCTTCTGGTTGAAAAGAACCTATACGTTTCCCCGTGCCGAGACTACGGGTCAAAACGATTTGTAGTGCACAAATGAATACAACGCGAATGACGTAGGTCCTTAGATAGACCGACCGAAAAGGTAAGGACACAGAAATGCTGCGCAGAGGCGGTGAAATTGAAACAATTAATAAGTGGAATTCCCCGAAATTAATAACAGCGCAATATGCGCGCTGGAATCCGTGTTTAAGAAATTCTTCAATTTTAATAAAGTTTCATTTTAGCATAGGTTCAGTTCATTGAACTTTGCTCCTCGTCAAGTCTGCCGAACGGTAGCCTCAATAAAGAGCGCTTTTATATACGCTTTCCAAAACTACATCTCTATAAGCCTCTCATTTCAGCCATCGGGCTATAAAAACTGCCTACATAGCTGAGGTTCATGAACTAAAGGTTGGAGGGAATTGCTGCTAAAACAGCTTGGCACAACGGATCCCATCTCTGAACACCGAAGAGCCTCGGGATCCATTCTGATAATTAATCACTCCACACTGATGACCTCCGAAGTTTGAACGAGTTCGCTCTTCAACCGTTAATTATTTGCCGAGAAGGGGAGAGGGGGCGTGCGGTTTGTTCTCCGTGCCCAAATGAAACTGCCACGAGTGTTCGGCATCGTCATGATAGCACGATCTTCTTCATAATGATCGTGGATGGAAACAAGCTGGCACGCATATCGGGCGTGTTTAACTCGACCGTTCAGTGAGTTCGGAGCTTGAAAAGTTAGTTCACTCAGCTGCGCATTTTTCTTACGCGTCAGTCGCAGTTTATATTCCTCCTTTTCTTTTTCTTTGTCGACGATAGAAGCGCCCTCACTCAGTCTGGGGCGCGACAGAAAATGATTAACTAAGCCATTACTTTCCAGATTTCACCGTAAATAGGTACGGGAAACACATTCGGTGAAAGTGAGCCTTGCTTTAGCAGCCTCGATCATCAAGGGAGAGTTCAGCAGCCATTAAACGAAGCAATAGCATTTGGATGCAACATCGACTGTTGCAGCAGCGTTTCGGCGAAAGGCGATTATAGCGAAGCCCAGTTAAAAGAAAATTAGCTAAACTCCCTCTTTTAGCTGCAAAACACGCAGAAGGCTTTGTTTCTTTTCGCTAGTGGAGCGGCTCAAGTTCTTCGTTTCCTGACGAGTGTTGTTGCTCAAGGCGCTTGGTAAAAAAAAAAAACAGCTAAATTTAGGGGACACTTAAGCTCGACCTGTAAGGGTATGACGGGATAGCGTTGATTGGTCCCCGCAGCGGTTCCTCTTGCCAAAGCAGACACGGACCCTGTTTCTAAACTGCGCTTTAACCAACTAGCGTTCGTCCGCTTTTGAATGAACGCGCCTGCGTGGCCTACGGGTAGGTTCTCTGACGCTCAACTCAAGGGTCAGGAATTCGATTCCTAACTAATTGTCTCAATTTTCTTTTCGGCACAATTAGTCTACTTAATACACTTACGTGTTTTAATGAAGTTTGAGTCCTATTTCGACCTTGTAATCACCGGTTTTCTAACATTTCAATCAATTTTCAAATAATTCGCTTCTGGTTTGACGTAGCCACCTTTTCTACCAATCTGAATTTTTCGCTCACAGCGTCGACGACGCCGACGCCAGATCTTCTGCGACACAGGACGATTAACGCTATCGCGTTAAAAGTTTAAAGTGACTAGTACGGCGACTGCGCTGTTCCCGACGCCAGTGCACTCGCCCAGCGTTTCGTACACGCTGACGCAAACCGCTTTGCTCGCCCTTGGTACCAAATGGTCGGCAAAGCGTGCAGACTTACGCTGATCGCCAGCTAGCATGTACCGGATGGGTCTTGCAGGTAGAGCTGAACCAAATTTTAACGCACACTGAAAAACATCGCAGTGTTTCGCAGCCACATCAAGTAGGGGTGGCCGAATAGTAATTTTGGCGCGCTAGCGCTAGAACCTCCTATCTCAGATTTCACAGACTTCAGTTTGTCCGAAGCCTCTCTCTGTGACGTTGGGGTTGCACGAGAAAAGCAGCCTGGCAGAAGAGCAGAAGAGCAGCCCGTCGCTTGACCGCTGTACCACTGTGCCAGGAGAGGAATGAGGACTCCCAGGGTTCTACGAATGTAAAGTTGAGAATGACCAGTTCAGCAGATACGGGGACTAACCCATCGACGCTATCGCGTCGTGCTTTATAAGGCGGAGCTTTAGTCCGACTTCGGCGGTCTTCGTCAGAAGCCTGCTTGACCTTGAAAACCGAAGCTCGAACTGAAACCGAAGTGAAAACAGAAGAGCTAGCGCACCTATTTCACATTTCGCCTAACCGCGCAAAATTGAACACCATTTTTTTTTCAAGAACGAATTGAAAACGAATAGTGTAGCTATAATCCGAATCGAATACGAATCAAAAACATTTGCGCATATTTGCACAAGTGGCGAATATACGAACAAAACAATTAATCGTGCGAAACAGGCAAGTGCTAGCGGCAGCGCTGTTACGGGGATACAACTTTTATATTTATAGCTATAGCTATCAAAAGGCGCAGCACTGATCTCCATTGGAGCCCGCAATACGAAGTCAATATATTAACTCCATGACCGTCATGCTGTACGCATAAGAAAATTACCTTTTGCTGTACTGATGATAATAATCGTCGTGTATAGTACCACAACTCAAACATGGCCTCTATGGTTGGCTATCTAGGCAGGATTTGCTAAACCTGCCTGAGCCCTGCCGCACAGCACATTCTTGGAGGTCATGTATGAGCGTTATGAACTCCTCCACATAAGTGGACTGCGTCGCGGCGCTGAACCCTGCATCCTGCACTACAACTACAAAGTAACTTATTCAAACTTCGGGCCAGTTATCCGAAAAGTATTCGAAAACTTGAGAACATATCCAGTTCGTTTCGAACAATTTTTGACGTACAGCACTTTATTCGTTAGCCGCAACGAATACGGGATATTCAAATTATATTCGAGAATTTCAAATATTTGCGCCGCCTTAACAAAAGGGATAGTGGGCAACATGCATACATTGCCCGCATGCACTATGTTGGCAACACGCAATGCATTCAGTGGTAGTGCATCGTCGAGAATGACCCAAACTCTGCGAATGCTAGGAAGGATATTATGCATTTCCTGGCGAATATGGGAAAGCTCGCTGAACTGAACTCAAGTACACGGTGGACTTGAGTTCAGCCTTCATGTCCAGTGGAAGCCTACTCTACGGCCTCCGTCAGCGAGCGTGAATCGCATCAACATAATCAACAAAAAAGCATACTCGAGGGAGACCGCCTTTATTTGAACATGTGCCAGATTTACACGTTGCGAGAAGCCCGCGTTTGTGAGCATGGTGTATACGGGCGGTTCGCTAAAGCCTTTTTTAGCAGCTGTATGACACCAAACATAAGTACGAAAAAAAATCAGCCCCTTAATTACACAGTAGAGTGGAACCTCGTTATAACGAAGTTGAAGGGGCCCGGCGATTACTTCATTATAGCCGTAGCTTCGTTATAGCCAGTGTTGACCGAGCTTCCAAGGGGAATCGTCATTCCTTTGCTATATCCATTACTTCGTTATAAACAGTTTCGTTATAACGAGGTTCGACTTATAAGTACAGGAAGCACAAACGACACTTTAATTTTTATCCATCCACACGAGACAGAGTGTTCACGGTACCGAACAAGGAACCAACGGTTTCATACACACTATGTACATTTTGTAAGTACGCTCTTAGTGCCATGGCCTTTCGAGCGCAGCTTGAGTCCGTGACTCGGAAAACGTAGCACGTCTCATTAGCACTGACAGGTCAATGCTTTGACTGCATTGACAGGTGTATTGACATGCCAAGGTACAATGACAAGATTGGCTTCTGCACATTTTGGTCACGTGTCAACATAGGGCTGGCGCAACCGGATCACGAATGGCAGCAGGGCTTCCTAACATGGTGAGACTGCTTTCATGAAGCAACATCACGTGTCTGCTACGCGAAGTCCAGTACCAATCACCTTTAAGCAACACGTGCCACGACACACAGGTCGGAACATCGAGACGAAACGACGCGCTTCCGGCCGTTACGTTCCTCGCGACTGTAATTAGCCACCAGGGCCACGGCAGTACGCGGCAGGAACACACAACGTTCTTGGTATTTTATTTATCTGACGGAAGTCAGAGACAAACCATGGAGCGACACGTACATCAGTACCAACAATAAAGAGTTCCTGACCGAACCTGGACACGAAAGGTGGCCTCACTTTCGACGGTGCCATTTCCTGACGATAAGTACCGGCACATAACAAAAGCCGTCCGCGTATGTACCGTCTGGACGCAGGTCTTTCTCGATGCCCGGCATTACAACAAGGGGAACAAAAGTCGGGTTCCGAGCCCAGTTTACTGGGCGAAATGTCGGCTTGTGGCCAATGCGTGCTGTCGAAATCTCCGCGTTCTCTCAAAAGCGTGCCAACCACTTTGCAGGTGACCAGAGTGTTTTTGGGGATCAAGAAAGTACGGCCCAGAGTGCGCCTCGATATCTGGGGGGCACATGAAACCGGAGAGAGAGAACTACCGTGTTCGCAGCGACACTTGCGAGTAGTCTCTGCACTCTCCACAAAGATTGTACTCTTTGTGTCAAGCATAATGTGGTCCCCTGCTTGTTCGAATATGTCCTTTTCTTTCTTTGTCAAATCCTTCGTATGGAGCATATATTTTTTTAAGCGAGCGGTTTCGTAGGACAAGAATATTAACTACTTCAGGAACAACAATAAAAACTTATATTTTCGCTTTTATTTGTATTCTTTGTTGGGCTGGCCCCACATGTCTGAAAAAAAATTCTCTCGTGACCGGGAAAGCACGGAATTTATAGTGACTCGTGAGCAGCGGGTGAATCTTTTTGCTGACCAGGCTATTCTCAATGATTGACATCGGCGTTTTATTTATTTGATTTTCAGGCTCTAATTCGGCTGACAGTTCTTGCAACACTGGATGTGCATTGAGATTTCTGGGCAACTACTCTACTGGTCGCTGAAAAAACTAACCCTGCAGAGAGGCCGCCACAGTGCGCTAACAAGACAGAGTGCATGAGCTCGACTGCAGTCTTCCTACTTGGACCGAAGAGCTCTCCTGTTTGATGAACAGCGATGCGTCTTATGTCTCAGGATCACACTGAAGTAATTCCTTTCATGAACTGCCTTTACCAGCCTCATCCTAATCAAAAGTAAAAGTTAACACTTCACACACTGTTACTGCCCCCTAATGCAAACATGCTATATGTTCTAAAAACATGACTGAGAAGGGTGCATTTCGAGGAGTGCTGTCTCTCGGAAGACAGGAAATAAACCTAGCACAGTCTTTCCAAAGACGCGTTGCTCATGCAGCGTGCTCTCAAGGTCCCCTTAAGAGCCACTAGGACTGCCACTAAGGGCTATGTCATCAGCTGTCTGAAAAAAGAGGTTTCATGGAAACTGAGCAATACTCCAACGCATTCCAGCTCTCAATAGTCTTGATTAGACAGCATGGAAAAGCAATGTACCGAGAAATGAACTGGTGAGCGCATCACGTATTGACTGAGGATGGCAATGTGCAAGCTTCACTCAGGCGTGTTGTTTTTCACGTACGACATAGAAAACGAAAATAAAACCAATCCCAAAAGCCCCTCTATATACAGGACAAAATACAGATTCAGGGTAAAAAGTTCGCATCAAGCAATATACAGCCACGTCTTAGTATGGACGCGGGTCACAAATTTGGTGTGCATATATGGGCTGATGATGTTCAACTTTTTTCCTTTGCGTTAAGGCCATATCGCACAATGTCCGTCGCGACAGGGAATCGAACTCGAGACGTCGACGCTTGGAGCACAAATGGCACAGCCTCCAGTCTTGTCGGTGGCCTGCGCTGTCCTCGGTCGATGTGGCGACCACGGGACCATGCAGCCGTGCACGGTGTCGCTCCTGGCGCACCGGCACTGAGAGTGGTTCGGCTCAGTGACGTGCATCCTCTTCAGAGACTGAACCTGGCGGCTGCCGAGTCCGCAGCAGCGGCCGCGGCAGCCGCGGCTGCAGCTGTCGGAGGCGGCAGCACTGAGGGAGGCGGCTTGAAGTAGCACGCTCCGCAGAAGGGCTGCACCGCAGCTGCTCCGGCCGACCCGGGCTGTGCACCGCCGGGGCTGCCACCGTTGGCGGCCGCGTGGCTGGCGGCCACGGCGGATGGTGCGGCACACAACGAGCCCAGCCCACTGGCCAGGGCCAAGCACCTGTGCCCCAGAAAAAAAACCTTGTTTAGGCCCTATCGCCTTGTTTTCGACGAAAGAAAAAAAGCGTGTTTACGGACTGCTGTGTAACTCGCTAAACTCAGTCAAAGCAACTTAGTAACCACCGCCTCACTGCATGACTCTCTAATTAGGAACTCAATAATTTACGCACTAAACAACTTACTGAAAAACAATTTCTTGCTCAGTAACTCTTTCGCATACTCTCACTTCTCACAAGCAAAACTCAGTGCACGACTCGATTGCTCGGGGAACACACTCACTCACTTTCCTACTAAGTGGCTCGATGATCAAATGACTCGCTCGCTCAGTGGCTGGGAAACTAGCTATCTCACCCTGAATAATTGTCTCGTTGATTAACTCGTTCACTCAGTGAATATTTCACTCAATGAGTCATTCACTCAGTGAATAATCCATTCGCTCCCTAAAAACCCGCGTCCACGTCTCGCACCTTAAAAAAGACGTCGTCGGGATTCTGGAATTCCTCTGAGCTGGCGACTCTGACCGAAAAACAAAACTTCGTGCGGCACGCGCGCAGAGCGTAGGCAACCGCTTGAGGATCACCGCCCAGCCAGCCCGACCGTGCGGCCCCAATCTCACCCCGGTGTTATAACCGCAGCTGCCAGGCGGATGAGGAGGAGGAGAACGCGCGCGTGCCAACGACCACGTAACTCCGCGTCGAAACCGGCGTGCGTGCGTGCGTGCGTGCGTGCGCGCAAAGCTTTCTTCCGCCCTCTAGAGCGCTCGATGCGTGCGTTGCTGCTGCTTCGGCGGCCACTCGGCGTGGGACCGGCGATGAGTACGAGACGTTGAAGTGGGGAAGAGAGGCATGCAATCCGCCGCCGGCGGGGGCGGCCGTTTCGTCGCCTGACTTCCGACGAGGGGAAATTGGGCAGGGCGAAGCCTCGCTAAATATTCATGGCCATAACCATTACAAGCTGTCCGCGGGCAGGTGTGCCGGTGGGGAGCGCCGGCCTGCATTATTGAGCGGGCCCAGTTCAAACACGGCCCCGCTCCCGGGCTGCGACGAAATCCGCCTCGTTTCGCGAATCATCCACCTTCTTGTTCGCCCCTTGTTGCGGCCGGACCGAAAGGCGGGATTTGGCCGGCCCCACTACTGGCTGCGATCCGCTGGCCAGGACTCGCGTACGGCAGAACCATACGAGATGGTCCCCACGGTTGAGCGCTTGATTCGAGGACTTGGAGCAGGTGAAAATGGTGGGGCCATACTGACGCCCATTGCTTCGCTTTGCAGACAGGACGCAATGCAGATACCACGCGAGACGTTCTCATTGCTTCCCGTGATGCCCCGCGCATGACTGTGCTCTACAGACCTTGTAACTCCGCAAAGGAGAGACTGTCGGGCCATATGTAGTCACTTTCACATCGTGGCTATAGGACCCCAGCGTCACTGGCTATGTCCCAACGATGCTCGTACATAAATGTGTTCGCCTCTTGGACAAGCGTAGCATGCAGAGCGATAAGACTATATAACGAGGCCCGTTGAAAATTTCGGTGCGCCATGAGCCGCGCACCATGCGCCATGAGTTGATTAACACTGCTGTCGCGCTTCCAAGCTGCTGTTTTGAGGGAGGCGCAGGAAGAACAACTCTGCCATGGTTGTCCCTGCATAGTTTTGTACTTGCGAGTAGCGGGACTCGGGTGTGTACAGAAAGCATGAATATGCGGGCACTTTTTGACTCCTACGTCGTTCTATCTCTTGGAGGCGCTCAAGCAGCCCAGAGATAATCTTGCGTTTTTGAGACGCTCAGTGAAAGAGCGTTAAAAGCCCGCATGTCGAGGTCGAGTGAATTACCTCCAGTCTGATTTTTCAGAATAATAGACTTGTGCGCTTTATTCGAACTGGCATGCATTAAAAAGGAACAGACAACTGTACAGCACTTAAAACATCGCAAGCTTCGTCACAGCATCACCTTACAGGGGTTTTGATGAGTGGCAGAAAATTAGCCTCTGTTTGACCATGATTCGTCTTCGAGAGACTTTGGGAACGTCTACGATGCTTCAAGAGCTACTTTGTACCCCCACCTGCTTGTATTGATTATTTAGCTCAATTTGCACTCATGTTTCAGTCCTTGATTCGACACGACCATCGCTTCAACGAGACTGTCTCTCGTTATCCTCACCTGTGACAGCGTGCATGTCACGTGATTTGCGAGTTCCCGTGGCTCTTGTCACAAGTAATACCATAGCACATGCACACACAGCTCACGCCACGCACGCACGCACAGGACGACGGGTAGCCTTCGAGGTGCGCTGCAGGTACCGTATATACAGTCTACCGCTTGTAGCCGGATGTATGGGCAACTCTGCTACCGGCATTACTGCAACAGCGAACGGTTCGATAACTGATCAAGAGTAACACGGTGATGTCAGAGCTCTAAGACACTGCGCGAGTGTTCGCTCACTCGAATTAGAGTATGCACATAATAGCACAGCACTGTCCGAAATCATCTCTCATTGATAGGCAAGAAAGTGCTCCTCTAATAGCGTGCAGGGGAGAGAGTGCGAGAGGTAGGGAAGGAGCGAGTCGCATCGCGAGGCATACCTGTACTGCTGGTCCAGCTGGGCCTTCTCGATGCGCTTGTCCTTAGCGCGTCGGTTCTGGAACCAGATCTTGATCTGCGTCTCGGTCAGCTCCAGTCCCTCGGCCAGCTCGAAGCGGCGCGGCCGGCTGATGTACTCGCTGCGCTGGTACTCCAGCTCCAGCCGAAGCGTCTGCTCGCTCGTGAACGTGGTGCGCTGGCGCCGCTGGCGACCGTCCTTGCGCCGCCGACGCTGGACTGCGGGTTGACCAGGACGTCAGTTCAAGCTGAACACTACTAGAGAGTTTCAGCAAAGCGGAGGTGCATTGGCCTCGACGCTTATCGGAACAGCAAGGTGCGTGATGTATTATCGGCGTCAAATGGAATTCGAACAGTGGATGTCGTGTCCAAAGGCCTATTTTGCGCCTTTCTGCCTGTCGTCATCAGAGATAGGCGCGCTCATCCGGTTGGCGACGGTTTTGCTTCTGTTTTCTTTGACGTTTGTTTTCTCGCTTTGCCACTGGAGCGCCGCATTCATACTTAAACCGATCGCAAATTGTGCAGCGTGGCTTCGCTCGCGGCAGCGGTTGTAACCCGCTTGGGTGAAGCGAGCGCTTTTAGCTCCCTGGCCTGTATGACTAATTTTTCTTCCTTCATTATCGTTTTATCAGCGTGTGGTTTCGATGCGAACTGTAAAGAGACCGATCAGGTTGCGGTCGGTGTCTAACGTGGCCGTTGCTGAATCACTTGTTTCTGGCAGTGAACAGAACTATATCGCCGTGTTGCAACCAGAAATGTGGCGCTCCAGTGGCGAAGCAAGAAAAAGAAAATAAAAAACGGAAGCAAAGCTATCGCAAACCGGAAGAGCCCGCCTATCTCTTATGGCGACCGGCAGACGGCGTAAGATGACCTATGGCCATGCGCTCCGCTGTTCGCATTTCATTTGACGCCGATAACACGCGTATACATGCATGCAGTGGTTAAGAGCGCGTCTCAATTAGGTCTTACCCGGTTATTCCGGTATACTTTTGCGCTGTTAAACCTGCGCTCTGCTAAAGAAGTACTAAGAAAGCACTCTGTCACACATTGTGGCCGATATGCGATTCTGTCAGTCAGATAGTGATGCTCACGTGATGCACAACGGCGTAGCGCCGATTCTACGATTGCAAGTCAATTGTGGGCGGCGCTTCGAATCACGGCTACCATGCTGTCGTCGCGACAAAACTGCAGCAGTAGAAGATTTTATATTTTATCAGACCGCGCAGTGCAGGACTGCTGAGATGATCAAGCAGTTTATTCATGCGTGGAAGTATCGATGGAGTTTCCATATCTAGCTTAATCAGATTGCCTATGACTTCCGTGAGATTAATAATACGACTCACGACTACGATGGGCCGCCTCGGTGGCTCAGTGGTTGCGATGTTCGGCTGCTGACCCGAGATACGCGGGTTCGATGCCGGCGGCGGCGGTCGAATTTCGACGGCGGCGAAATTCTAGAGGCCCATGTACTGTTCGATGTCAGTCCACGTTAAAGAACCCCAAGTGGTCGAAATTTACGGAGCCCTCCACAATGGTGTTCTCACAACCACTTTGGGACGCTAAACTCCATAAACCAAGCTATCATAATTCGTTGGCTTCCAAAGGAGAAACCGTCTGCTCTCTCTAAAGGGAACGTTATTCCCCGTTATTTTATTTTTTTGCTCCAGTTTCTCAGCACATACCAGGAAGCTCTGCCTAGAGCAAGCAGCAGAAAGAGCACGTAAAGAATTACACTACGTTTAATGAAATTGGGGAAGAAGCGAGGAACCCAAGATTCTATGCTCACACACGCCCCCGTGGTGACGGAATCGGAATGGCAACCAGGCTGCAGTGTGGGCAAGCACGGTATGTTCAAATCAGGTCGAGATAAGAAACCGGATATCCCCAAACGCGCAATTTAACTTACACATGGAAGGAAATCATTGTATGATTAAACAATTTTAATATTTCTTCTGACTGCCTCAGAACCTTCAGCGGGCCGCGTTTAGTTAAAAATAAGAAAAAAACTAATAGCATGCTCTCGCCCTCGTGCTGCGCTTCGATCTCTGAGGGGCGCTGCATGAGTACCATCTGCCGTTACAACTCATGCAATAAGGCCCCAGCACCGGGGACGGCGTTTTAAAAGCTTGACATTTATGTGGAGCAATCTTAAGGTAGCAGGAAGTTAAACCCGGAAGTAGAAGGGAAGTCTCTCTCCGTTGGCCAAAATTTTGTCGCGATAATTTGTTTTCTTCTGAACTTGTCTTCGAAACGAGGATCCTCCTTAATTTCGGCCAATAGGGTTCTTTAACTTGCCCTGAAATCTCACAGCAGAAGGATGCTTTTTTTTTTGCATTTCGTCTCAATCGAAACGCGGCCGCTGAGGTCACAATTCAATCCATTCTATTTCTGCTTATGACAACCGCATTGCACGTGATAAGAAGCGGAACTCAGCCGTGATCATGACAGTGAAGCGAAATGTGACTGGTGACGTGTGAGCACCAGAAACTGGTAGGTGTGTCGGAAATTCATGCAATTTTACGCAGCCTGAAGAACATAACAAAAGAATGCCAACTATATGCAGAATTGTTCTACTCTAGATGAGCCATAATGGCTAGTCGGACTGACTAACCCGTACTGCGAGGCAGCGCTGCACTGACTGAAACGGCACCAGAACCCCTTGAGACTCGCGGGCCCCTCGTCTTGTGAAGGTAAGTACATTGGACGTACTGGCAAAGCGTGCATGACAGACTACGTGAGCATGACGTAAAGTTAATAGCTACCGAAACGGACCCTCTTTAACCCACTGAAACAATTTACGGCTGTGCTTCGCGCCCACAACGTACAATACTGTTGACAAAAACCGATGGAACGGCTGCAAAAATATAGAGACCGATCTGATTAAATACTCTGGAAAAAAGTCTCAATTTTCTCTCCGTAATTTTGTGTTATAATAAAGTTTCATTTTCGGCTTTACGGCTATTTTCTTTTTCGCTCGGTTTCCCCCCTAGAGTCTGTATTTGTTGTAAGTAACGCATTGCGGTGGCTTTCTCTCCTGCACTACTGTGTTCTGTTCGCGCTGCAAGACACTTTCAGGCGCCGCTGCATTGGGGCGAGTTAGAGCAAGAGTAGAATGCCTATAGAGGTCTCTTAATTAAAATTCTGGTCTCATTCATCTATTACAGGGCTCTATTGAATTCTAAGAATTTAGAAGATGTCTGGAAAATACAGAAGAGGCAGGCAGGTTGCTGCCTCCGTCAAAATGTGAGTACTACTGCTTGGCGATGAACCTGCGACCTCGTACTCTGCGGTAGAAGTGAAGATCCGCTGCGCTATAACGGCGCGTGTGACTCACGTATTGGGTTCTTGTAGTTCAAGGCTAGTTACCTGATCTAGTGTACATGGCTATTCATCAAAAATCTACTTTCGTGGTTGCGAAAAAAATTCATAAAAAGAGAAAAATAAAACAGACTTTCCTGTATGTATAGTTTTGCCATTATTCACCGTCACAACTATGCTTCTATGTTGCAATACATTGACTTGCGCCCCAAATTTCATGGTAGCTGCCAAGACAACATATCAAAGGCTTTCCAAAGTGCCTTTAAAAGAGCCGTATGATAATAAGTAAAAAAAAAGCCCAACCGTTCTACGGATGTTTTCGAGTGCAGCCATATAAACCACACAATGCGTGGCACGTTCACACAGCGCAGCAGTTCACCAGTCCGCGCTCATTGAGCTACAAATCAAAGCGAAACGAGGACATTGGCAAACAACCCGAGCATTTTCTTCCTCCAAATTTTTAAAGCCTACAAATCAACAAGAGAAGCGCTGGCTGCCGACTCAGCACCCCGCATAAATGTTCTCAAACGCGAACAGCGACGCCATTAGGAGGCCGCATCAAAACTTTCAGCTGCGCGCACGCCAAGACAGAATAACCTTGTTTCAGAATTCAAAAGGCATTGTAATGTGCTCCACCGCGTAAAATCTTCCGCTCTCGTTTATGGCCCTTGCACACACACACACCAACCTCCCTCCCCGCCGATCTCCTGGTGCCCGTTTATAGGCACGTGGGGAAACATGGCAGCAGTTGAGGCAGCGCTCCCATATTCAGTGATATCGTCACGAAACGCCCGCCCGTCGCGACGACGGGGCTCACAATATCTAGAAACACGCTGCTTATTTAACCACGCGTGATCTGGCTTGCATGCGAGCCGAGTATCGTCCGCATAGAGGATACAAAAAATACAAAGAAGCCTGAGCTCCTGGAAAGCAGGCTTTTCCGGCTCATACTGTTGCTCGGGGAGAAGACCGACGCAAAAGGGACGATGACGAGGAGGCGTTGGCATGTGTTCCCGTCATTAGGCTTAAAACGGAACCGACGCCACACGCACGTGCCTCGTGCACTTCAACGCCACTCTTTACAAGCGTTCGTGTGTTTCCCTCCTGCACCCCCCCCCCCCTTTTCGTACTCTCCGGCGGTCGGTTTAATTTCTTTTTGTCTTTCCTTTCCCCCTGTTTAAAAACGAAGACTAGGCCGAGATCAGGCACATCTAAATCGTGTTATTCGTTCAACGTACTCTCCGTAGCGAGCGCCCGCGCGTTCGTCGCCGTACATTCACCGGCGTTCACGCACCCCTCGCTCCGTGCAGAAGTTGCCACGCGATTGGCCGCAGCACGCGCGCAGCGAGGGACTGCGCATGCGCGGGCTGTGGGCACTACCGCTGCTGCGGTGATTGTTGCTGCCTGCATCCTCATCCCGAGCATTGCTCATTCCGGGATGCCATCAAAATGCGAGCAGCATCAGCGACAGCAACAGAGCCAGCGGCGTGCGCGGCTGGCTGCGAACGAGAGAGGAAGTGGGGGGAAGGGTCGCGCGCCACGGCAACCATTAATAATACTAATGCGAGTGCTGTAACAAAACTTTCTTTTCTTTGCCCGCCGGCAGAACCTGATGGGTTGGTCGGGGTGCATTCGCCACTGCACCAAGGCGTACGCAAATGTATATGTATCGATAGGAGGAGAGAGAAATTTGATGTGGAGCCGTCTTCTCGGGAAAACCGCATGCACGAACGACGCGCCGTTACGGACATAGTCTGTCCTCGTGCGGTGCCTACGACTGCGGTTGCTTCGAAAGGTAGTATGCAGGGCGCAGTATTGAGATTGTGATGGAGTCCGATGACAGATGGAAATTCACGATCGACCGGGATGACCGATGGTGGAGGTCGTCCGTGGCAATCTGAACGGTGTAATTTTACTTCCGGCCCTGGAAAGAACTGGAGAGGGCGCCACTGGGAAAATAAGACCGAGTGAGGAAGCGATGACGGTGTCGAAACAGTGTCATCATAGCGCAGACGAAAGTAATGTTCAGCTGTGCAAAATGACGACATCCTCACTTCTCCCCCTTCCTTCTTTTCCACGCCCACTCTATTTTTGCCTTACCTACCGTAACGTTTGGCCAAATGGCTGTAATTTGTTGTTTATTTTAAAAATTTTTGTTCGAAATGGGTTGGCTTCAGACATTTCTAAAATTTCCTTCGCTGTCGGGGCTTACAATCGTGGTAGAAGGAAAGGACAACTTAAAAAAAAATACAAGCTGAAACGAGCGCATTATAACATGCGTGTTTAATTTCAGATAAATTAATGTATCGTCGCATATACGTGAACGAAGCTCTGACAGTGTGAAGTCTGCATACTGCGCCCCCCACGACGTCGTAAGTAGGAAGGAGAATTGAATAAACAAAGCAACTGCAGTTTTGCGAAAGCGTCGGCAGCCAATAATGCTAAACGATGCTTGCACTACATAACACAGGCCTATTGAGGATCACGTCTTCATGAAACATCGCTCAGCAGGAACTTGGGCTTAGAGTTATTATAAGAATCCACTTACTGGTTTCTGAATTACTGGTCCTGAGAATAAATGCACCGTTATTTTCACTGCAATGATCTTTTTGGCGTTTATGATCAGACTACGTGCCCCGGAGTCACACGCTTAGTTTCGGCTGGGAATACAGAATGTATAACAGCATCACCTTTTATATTTAAAGAAATCAACAAAGCTTCAAAAGCTCCTAGTTCACTTTACAGTTCTGCATTGACTTGTGGATAGAAAACTGCATTATATTGCCGCCAGGTGTCCCCGGGCGGCGCCTTGGGGACAAAGAAGAAGTGAGCCGCGCGTGCTCTTGGCAGCTGGACACTGCTTGATTGCCTGCGGCCTGTGCCTAGCCTCTTGATTCTGCAGCCCATTTGTGACAATATAGAAGCTTCATTTTCCTGTTCGGTCGAGGAAAAAACTTCACACGAAGCCGCAGTTACTCCAAGTATAGTTACTTGAATAGTACAAAATATTTCGCGCTCTTTGAGCAAACATGGTAAAACAACAAATTCAAGGAATATAAAACTAATCGATACTTCCTTCCCGAAGGCTTCAGTAAACGCTTCTTCTTCATTTGTAAGTAGAAACACTGCCGCTCGCCTACAACATTAAAACCGTCCCGCATACGTTAACCATCGTTCACTCGCTCTGACTTCCTTCCCTCCATTAGCACCAACGTGCGTAATCGAAATGCTTTCGAAGTGATTTCGCAGCACGCAAAAGTTCAGAGCTGGTGGTCTGAAGAAAAAGCGAGCCCGGGCGCTCGCAAGCACGTCTTGACGTGTGCCGAGCAGGAAGCTCCTTCGAAGCATGCTTGTGCACGGTGTACGCATTCGAAGAAGAGGCAGGAAGAGGGCTAACAGCGTTGTGTTTTCCCTACTCGGAGGTGCACGCATGCAGCAGGGAGGTCGAATGAGGGAGGCACAAGCCATCCTTCAACGAGAGCGAGCCCCATTTTTCACAACAACCGCAGAGTGGCGCACCGCGCGCTCTAAATCAAAATCTCGGAACGCCAAGTTTTTGATGACGCCCTGTAGAGACGAGCGCGCGCGCGCGCTGTTTTTCCCGTGGACGAGTTCCCATAAAGGCCTCCAGGATTTGTATGTGTATGTATACCTGATTCGCCCACCGCTGCCGTCGTCCTTGTTGCCACGGTTTGCGTAGACGTGTGGCTCGCTTTGCGAGAAGCGGTGGAGGCGTGAGTGATTTTTCGGTCTAGGAGACTTCGCGTGCGAAAGCGCTTAGCGCTGCTGTTTTTGCCGCTTGCGAATGCATCCGCTCGGAGTTCTAACTTGCCGCTTCGCACAATCCCGTGTTGCTAGTGGCGCTTTCTGGGACTTCTGAGAGAAAAGAGAGGGCGAGGCCTGCTCGCCCGGCTTTCAAAAGGCGCCGCCAAGTTTTCTGCTTCGGGGCCTATATGCCCGCTTACGATGCCATCCAGGGGGGCTGATTTGTCTTGGGTTGTTTACGCAGCGTTCATTCCGAACAGTTTCTCGACGTCAAGAGAAATTAACGCATAAATTTTCCGCTCTTTATCCTGTCGACGGCTTCTTCCACGAATTTGAGGATTGAAAAGATAGAATCTGCCTTAAATCATTTTCTTTCTATACATGTGCTTATTTCTGCACAGCTAAGTTTAAATATTTCCTCCGATTCAAGACGTTACGTAGATGATGTTGGAGAGAGAGGTTTATTAGGGATAAAAGCTGACAGACTGGCCTGAAGTGTGGTTAGCAGAGAGATGGAAGTATCTCAAGCCACATCAGAAGTGCGCCTGATTACAACCGCGAGTTGAGACCCGCCTTGCGCTTTCACCACCACCTTGCGCACGAAACGAAGGACCGCCCCTCTTGCCTGGAGAGCTTTCCAACTCATCGGCCAAGCGCATAGCGCAAGCTCTTCATTAAAGTTGGCCTGCTCTTGAAGCGCACCAGAAAAGCGGTCAAATCCCGTCTTTCGCGCGCATATATACAGGAAGTACCGCAATTACGTGCTCCACTGTCTCAGAAGAGCCACAAGACAAAGAGTCTGAAGAGTCCGAGAGTTCAATTAATGCAGTTACCTACGAGTTAAATAGGCGCCCAATCTCAGTCTAGGAATTTTACGTCCTGATCAAAATGCCCGACAGCATTTCCTGTCGCGCATCTGTCGCGAGACACAATGTTGTGTCGCGAGACAAGCTTTCTTGTCGTGCATTGCGTCGTGCGACATGGGCTCGTGTCGTGAGTATAATGAAAAACGTCGTGGCGGGATGCACATGTCGGGTCTCTGGTTGAGCCAGTGCCGCACTGGGCGGCGTCCGGTCTTGAAAAAAATTAATGTAGATTAGCTCAGCTAATCCAGGATGTACAAAGCGAAAGATGTCGGCGTTCACTGTGTTCATTGCGTTGGCGTTGGCAATGTTCTAGATGGTGATGGCTTTGAGGAAAGGAAAGGCGCATAACTGGCTCCCTGGATATGCGGACGCCTCATTCGTGCTCTTAAATTAGATTCATGTTGTGGGGGGGGGGGGGGGGGGGGGGGGATCGAGGACCCCCCGTTGGCTACGTGCCTGCAAAGCGATGGCTTTTTTCTTGAGCGGATGAATGTAGCTCAGTGACGTCCATTGTCTAATACGTCTAAGAGCTTTGCCGTAAAAACATGTAATGCTCTCATGTAATACTCCTCCTGTAATATCCCAATAGGGGCATTTGAAATATTCATAAATAAAGAAACGTAACTGAGCTTTGTTTTTAAATGACTGTGGAATCTGAGGCAGACTATACTGTATTGTAGTAGCAAAAGAAAGTGGATACTTCATGACTTACAGTTTTTCGCCAGTGAAATAAATAACAGTTGAGATTCCTCAGAGTAGGCTGCTCGTAAGACTTCGATTGTTATGCAGTGTCCAGCTTTCGGTGCTGCTACGCGTACGTCCTTTATCGAAAAGTCTACTGGCGCACAGAGCATTCTTTCATGTCGTCTCATATGACAGTTGCAGAAGTCGTGAGCCGTGTACTGTTTTCAAATTACGCGTATAATCTACAGAAGCATTTCGTGGCCATACGAGTGAGCGCCTTCTTTTAATCCTCTCCACCTCTTGAGCAAGACTTCACATAATTTTGATCAAGAAAACAGGCTAATTCGAAAGCACGATGAGAGAGGTGAGAGAGGAAATGATGAGTATGGAAGGGTGGAAAGGTCGGCAGGAGTAACTGTCTCTGGCCTGCTACTACGAACTGAGGGAAAAGAGAGAGGGGAAATATACAAATAGGGAGAAATTGAAAATGGGAGGCTGCAAAGTCAAGACAATTGTCTGCAGTTTATAAGTAACAATATGTGTCCTACAGGGGTCAAGATTAGCACAGATGCCTTGGCAACCTGTGTACGTACTTTAGCAACAACCAGCTAGGTGCAGAGCACCATGCAGTTGTTGGGCCATCGTTTTGATTTGGTGATTTCCTGATGACTCTTCCGGCTTGTGCACAGTCTGTAACGACGCTCGGCGCTAGGGGCACACGACGGTAGCGCAAGAGAGGCCACTAGGCCTTGTTTAGGGCTTGCCAAGCATTGTTCGTTTGAAGGTGGACCCGACGGCTTTTGCACAAGAGCATCGTAACCGCCCGATCATTTGTGGACGTAGCTGTATTTCCGCAGAAGTATAATCACTGCGCCGCAGAGCCCATAGGGGTGCTCATCAAACACGGCACACGTGGAGGCGCAGCCGTTGGTTCCTGCACAGTAGATAAGTGTTGAGCCCGCTTCTCTGCAAGCGTACTTTACAAGTTCGCAGCGATCGAGTTGTTGTGCCTTTTTAGTGCCTTCTGCGGCGATGGACCGCGTTTGCCGCCCTCTCGTGAGTGGAGGGATAACTCACCCTTTTATTTAGTAGTTTCATTTATGTCTTTAGCCTGATTTTCCTCGCATGATGTTCGATTAGCTCCTTGTAAAACAGTCACATTTGTGCAACTTACAGCACACGTTGTCTGGCATCGCTACTGAGAAAACGTGCATGGCTCTGGAGGGTTTAGATAATGTTTAGTCTACTTTCTCGTTGAGATCAGGCCACGAAAGTTGCCGCCAGTGACCTAATGACTGATCCACTAACGGAAACTATCTGCTCGCATCTGTTAAGATTACGAAACATATGGCGTCGATGAATGCAGCCAGCCGTATCAGACAAACGCTTTGTCCTCAACCAGATGCGACGTGCCTATGCTTGCGATGATTCCGAGACGTCAAAGTCAGGAAAATAAAGAGAAAGAAGGATGCGAGGGATCCCTAATGACCCCATTCTGGCTCCGTAATAGATTTCAAGTGAACTGACCTGTGTAGAACACAGCCCTCCGTGCGCCCTGTCTGCAGCGCATCGCCTAATAGAAATGCTCCTCTTTCTAAACGCCACCGGAGTTGGGCCGCGACAGCTGCGTGACGAGAGAAAGGCGCGCGCTGGTGCATGACACCCGGAGGCGTCAATGCGTACACGCGTCGCAGCTCGCCGCAACAGATGCTCGGACGCGGACCGCCCCAGTTTGCTTTGGAAGCGCTGCAGAGGGCCAACGAAGAAAGGGGGGGGGGGGGGATAAACCAGCCGTGCGCGCTGGCTCCGCGTCGCGGCTGGGGAAAGGTGGCAGTGATCGTGGAAGCGCGCCACTGACACCGACCAGAAAGCGGAGGAGAACGTTGGTTTCTCGAGAAGACAGCACCGCGAATCTCAGCTGAACAACAAAGCGAGGGAGGGAGAACAGCGGAGAGGAAAATTTTCACCCATAGGGTCAACTTTTCTGATGTGTTGCCTGTGGTTACTTACGAAGAGGTGGAATTCCTCTCGTTCTTTGATTTCTTTGACACTGACACCTTGCGGCCTTGTTTAAACTCCGGATAGTTTTCTCATTGCCTAAAATTTCTCAGGCTTTTCAATAGATGGCTTTGGCTTTCTAGTTCCTGCAAAGTTTGCGTATACAGTGAAATGTTTATTCTGCTCAGTGCACAGAAAGTCGAAATATCAATGAGCACAACCTTAGCTCGACTCCCAATCTTGGTGACTGTTGCAGTAAGACGTGAGGCAAATTGAGAACTTTTGACGAGTGCATTTGTCACGTCCAAAACAGTTTCACTGTCAGCGCCAGCTGAAAGATGCCTTTATAATAGAAGCTTCAAGTTAATTGAATGGTCGTGTGTGCTATTTTAAGCGTAGATAGCAAGATGAAATATAACAGGCCGACTACAAGCAGGTAAAACAGTGCGGCCATTCAGTACCGAAGCTTATCGATTCTTGCCTTATCCAGAGTTCGCATGGTATATGCTTGAATATAAAGCGGTATGAATTATAGACGTTTGAACTAACGGTCTAACTGAGCTGTGAACTCGATGAAAAAGAAAAGAAAGGCGGCGGTGCCAGCGGGCTGTAAGCGCCACACGAGTCTCAAGCGGGAACAGCATTTGTATTCAGGCACTCAGTCGCCGTCAAATTGATTTCTGTAGAAAACTCAACAACACCGAACCAATCCGCACAGTGATCTTTTCTGTCGATTCTTATCATCGCAATCTCCTCGAATAGAAGGCCGAACAAAAACCCATACAGCGTAAACTAAGCCTTCTTCACTTGCTTTTTTGTGTGTGAAAACAATTGCAGAGCCGCAAACCTAAGACAGGATAACTTTCAACAATGCTTTATGCGACAAAGCAAATGTATGCAGTGTGTCTGCACCCTTGCGAAAGCATATTCTGATGATATCATACAACCTTTTCATTCATTTCGCCTGATATAAATTAAAATAATAGAGCTCCCGTACACTGCATTATACCAGAGACGACGTGAACAAGTAGGAAGCAAAATGGTGTTGGTTTTCACGTCGTCAGTTGGGATTACAAGCTCGACTTTTTAAGAGAAGAGCGAGCGTATGCCCTTAGTTAAATCGCGACACATTATATTCCCTTAATGCCAAAGCTCGATGAACGGGGTGCCACTCACCGAGAGCGCTTCGGGCTTCACGGGTCGGTGGCGCTCTTGTAATAGCGCTCTCCGCGTACCCGCGAACACGTGTCCACAACACCGCGGGCAAACGCAACGATTATTCACGAAGCGGGCAATAGCTCGCCTCGGTCGGGGTCAGGAAAAAAAGGCTGTGGGGAGGGCACAGGGAATGGAGATATCCCTCAATTTGGGGCCATTACTCCCTTTGTGTCGCGGTCGCTTCTGCTTGGGGACGTGGTCTCCCTACACTTTTCCCTCTTTTCCCCTTTGTTAGCCTCTCCTCCCCTCACTCCCCCAAGCTGGCGGGGAGTCCGTCTCTCCGACTATGTAGAAGAGATATAAACACGTGGGACTCTCTTCATGTTCCGCGCGGCCCCCCACGGGAGGGCTGCCGGTGGCTCGCTGTGCCAACCGAACCGTGCCGGATGAGTGTTCATGCGCAACAATGAGCACGCGCCAAAGCGTGATTTCCGCCTCTTCTTTTTCGCGAGTTTTTTTTTTTGCTCTACTTTCTTTTATTTCTTGCGTGCGATGTCGGCGGCGGGTCCGAGGCGTACCCGTACTGTCGTCGTGGGACGGGGTCTTTGCGACTGGTCAGGACGGTGGTCACTCAGAACGATTGTTAGAACGGTGGTCTCGAGAAAGGTAGTCCGTGATCCATTTGTAACACGGGCGCGCTTAACCTCGGTTAAGGTGATCACGGTTTTCGCTAAGCGTGGTTGCTGCTGTTCGCAGGACGGATTTAGCCTAATTCTTCCGCGTGAACAGCTCGCAACCACGGCTAGCGAGAACCGAGCGCGCCAATGGGAAAAGCAAATTAGAACGCAGCATGGTGACTTAGAACGTGGGTAACTTTGAACACCGGACACTAAGAACGGGGTTCATCCTGCGCAAAACAAAGTTCTGCTTGTTTTGAGTGGTTTGTGCTCCGACAATATCTCGTGGTACAACGATGCGGCGTGAAAATGTAGCCCTGCACGGTCAAGCGTGATCGCATTACGCACAGGGGGTTAATTGGAGAGACATCGGAGACGCTTTTAAAGGAGTCAAAGGAGCTAAGGGACACCAAGAGTATAAACGTACTGTTTCTTCTTTTTTTTTTCTTTCCCATTCTAACATGTTCATACGAGGCCTGGAATGCGCGAATGCGTCCGAAAAGTTCACTATTACATAGAACTTACGCGGTGGTGCCCTGAAACTGCGTTTGCTAAAATAAAAGGGCTAATAAGGCTACACGTAAGATATTACATTAAACTAGGGCCACGAGAGTGTTTCTTTCCCATAGCCTATTGGATTGCATTCAAACACAAAAATTAAGCGTAGAGACTTTAGAGAGGATTAATCCTATTCGGAAATATTGAACAGCTCATTAGGTGATGTTGCATTCATAATGACGATTTATCGGAGTTAATCAGCTTTCGAGTTGCACACATACGCGGCCATTTGTGTTCAGACATGATCCTTAGCCAAGCGAGTGTTGCGCGTTAAGCGATGATTCCGAAAAAACGGCGCAGCGGTGATAGGAGCGAACGAGTTAGCACGTTCTCTGTCAACTTCGTTTGAATCAGCCCTGCGCTGCCGCTTTGAGATCGAGACGACGTATCAACCAGCCCACATAACTACTTTTCTGGGGATCGAATTTCTCGATAAAGCAAAGAACTGTGTCTTCTCATGGATGGTATCTCATAAAAAGTACCAAAAATGCATTCCAGCATATGCAACCAACTAGCCGATTGCATATATAGGCTGCTGTTATCACGACAGCTGACACTGTAGAGTTGAATCGGAACATTTCGTTCTTTTTTTTAACTTTATCACTCAAACAAACGTGCTGGGCAACGTCGCTCGATTATTGCTTTTATCGGCTGGCGCTGATGTGAGTCGTTGAGCCGCGGTTCAATGAAGCGTTAACAGCGCCGACGCACACATAGCTGCGCTCAGTATACAAAAATATAAATAAAGGGATGGGACACACATTTAGGTGTGCCAACTGGCGCGATCCAACCCAAAGTATACATGCTTCTACCTTGGCACACCCTGTTATTAGGCATTAGGCAGTCCAGCATAGAGACTGTGATCCCTGTAGCGGTGTTCGGGTGTACGGACAATAGGCAACACGCGCATGCGCCAGGCGGTGAACGTGTTTGCCGGGTTCGTTGGGGTTAACACTGAAGGAAATGACACCACAGCAATTGGAAGGGTTGCCTGCAGAGAGAAGGTCTTCGGGGTTCAGCACGACTGCACTTTGCCCCAGCGAAATGATTGCAGCGAAAAACACGATCGTCCGTTGTAGAGCACGTTATTTCTAAAATACCCAAGTTTATTCGATACAAAAGTGAATCGACAAATGGCCTTAGACGTATCCTCAGTTTTTACCGTAAATGATAAGCCGGCGTCTTATAGATTTTAGGAGATAAAGGACGCCAACAGTAAAAATATTGCACTGTTCACACAACGGGATGGAGCGTGAATGCTTGTCTCGAGAAAGTTTTCATCACCCAAAAAGTACGTGGTGGTGACCTAGAGTTGCATTCGCTAAAATCCACGCCATTCCTTTATCCGCGCTGTAATTGCTACTCTATGAATCACGTGAAAAGTGGGCAGCACTTTTAACGGTCTTTCTTCGCAATTAAATATGCAATTTAGATTCATGTGGGGTCTCATGAAGGTAATAAAGAATAGACACTAAAGCTGGAATAATGGATACTTCGAAGGTCTTCCTGAACGAAGATGAAATAAATTATATATATAAAAAAGCTGCTGGTGGTGACCGAAGGCAGTGAAACGCGCATATGCAGCCGCATTTGCGACCATTGCGTAAGGTGAGAGCAGTGCCATTAAGCGGCCCCTAAGGTGAAAGACAATGCCTCACAAGATGGAAACAACTATGGGATGTTCTCAAATTCAATCTTAATAGACCTATAGTTTCGTGCGGATGGTTCTCGTCGCGGGAATGACCGTCATCCCCGCAAATGCGTCCCACGTGTGCACTGAATCGTCCATTCGAACATCAAGTACCGGCGATTGAGGAGGGAGCACGTCTTTTTATACAATCTCTCGCCGAAAGAGACGGGAGACAGAGCACGCGGGCCCCCTCGCGGCTCTCAACTGGCCCCGCCTTTCTCGGACAAGATGTCCGCACGGGACAGTGTATGGGTGGGCGGGGCGGAGGGGGCATCGTTCCAACCGTCTGCCCTAATGCGCACGTTCGCAGCACACTGGTCCTTCCGACAACGGTTCCGTACAGTGCTGTTGTGCGCCGAGTGCGCTAGGGGGCACGGCTGTTCCTTTGTGTATGCATACTCCGCTTTGAGCTATCGCGATCGCATGACGTCTCTGTGAAACCTGTACAATGGACGTTTTGAGAGGCGCACGACTGGTACACAGTAATGTTTCTGATAGTTTGGTTGTCAGTTGTGTAATATATGTGCAAGATACAGCTTCTTGATGTAAGCAGCGAGTTTAGGAGTGCTACATCTGGGCGTTATGCCCAATGCGACAAAATGATTTGGAGAGTCTCATTAGCTAGTTGAGACTCAAACTTTCATATCTAACCATTCGTATATATGCGTGATAGAGCAAGATTGGCAAGTGAGTGAGTGAGTGAGTGAGTGAGTGAGTGAGTGAGTGAGTGAGTGAGTGAGTGAGTGAGTGAGTGAGTGAGTGAGTGAGTGAGTGAGTGAGTGAGTGAGTGAGTGAGTGAGTGAGTGAGTGAGTGGTGAGTGAGTGAGTGAGTGAGTGAGTGAGTGAGTGAGTGGGCGACGGTCTGCTTGCGAGGAAGTATCCATGGATGGACAGGGGCTAAACACATTCAGTATGTTTAGAGCTCGAGTGAAAACAGCAATTGCACTGTTTTTCTGATCAGCTGTACAGGGCTCTATTTCGCTTTAAAAAATCTGAGCGGCGTTACACCGTATTTCACCCTATCCAACGGCAAAGTCACAGAATCGAGCCTCTAACGCACTGAATACAACTTTTATAGCCAGGGCTTCCAATGCCGGCATCGTCGTATGCCTCGACAGCCTCATGCAGTTACAAGTGCAGGCATGTACTCCCGGACCTTCTCGTGATATCCCCCATCAACTCGTAAGATTTCTGTAGAGGACCCACTTTTCGTCCTGCCATATCGCGAGCAGAGATGTCCGTTTTGAAGATCGATTCAAAAGGAGGCGATTGCACTAAGTGCGGGCTCGCCTATAAAATGTCGCACTTCATCGCAATGACCGCATTGCGGCTGTCCGCCCCCCCCCCCCCCTTTTTTTTTCTGAGCGCGCAATCAAAGCACGGGCCTGCGGGAGATTCGGCGAATGAGGGTCCATCTCGTCCATCGATGGCGCGCGCACAACTGGCCGCCGCGACGTTTGATTCCCCTCGTTATATGAGGGGACTGCACTCAACGAGAAGAGAGCCTCGGTGGGGCGTTGGGCTGCTCTGGGGCAGAGCACCTGCGCGCGAGCGCGGCCGCTCATATGTACCCGAATGCGTCCATTCCGATAACAGCTACAACGCACGCGACATTTCAAGTCTGTTTTCTTGTTTCTTTCTTTAACCGCTGACCGTGGCAATAGTGAAAGAAAAAAGTGTCTAGTTTGAATACGCGTGAAGGAAACCCGAGGTTTACTATGAAAAACAAGACGCTTTAGCCATGCTGACGATATAACTGCTGAGTTCCAAGCCTGTATTAGAACAGTGTGGTGTAATCCCTTTGGACCTCTTCACTGAGAATAACAGCGCAGAGACAAGGGACAAAGGGAGCAAAACAACCTCTGCTCCTTGTTTCTGCGGTCTTATTCTCAGTCAATACGTACAAACTAGCTCAACTCGCTGTCTTGCTGAAGTTTGGACCCCTTCCTGAGCCTCTTCTTGAGAGGTACGTTCGATTTCGTGAGACGCAAAGTAAACTGCACTATCTTATTATGCCTGCTTACTATATTTTTGTTCGCTGCTATTAAATGATCTGGTTCAGTCGGAGATAAAATTCTATGGACTGCTTGCTTCGTACACAAAGCGAATAGCTATATTACTAGCTGCCAGCTGGGCACTCCACTTGTGGCGGTGAAAGAACAGGATTATGACTTTCACCTCTACAAGGGTGACCTCCAGCCGGAGGCTAATAACAGAGTTATCGGCTTCGTTTATGGAGCACGTGTTCAGGAGACTTTTCTTCCCGACTGACATCAGGAGAAAACTCCCGCAAGTAAAAACTTTTGCGAAAGGAGCAGAAGGGGTGGGTACCACTCGAACTAGGAATTAACTACATCGTATCGCAAACTTCAGTGTTCTCAGTAAGCAGGAGTACGACAGATCAAAACGAAAAAACAGACACCCCTACGCATAAAAAAGAGCCCCCCCCCCCCCCCCCCTAGTTTTTTCGACGTCAGAAGCAGCCTATACGGGGTGGTAAAATACAGTTTAGTCGAAGCTTGAGTGGAATGCAAAATTCTTACTTCGGACAGCGCCTGCAAAGGACTCTGCATGGATTCAAGCTTAAAACACAAGCACACAAGAAGAGGAACGACACAACACGAGCGCTTGAAGATGCTCGTCTTATTCTTTTTGCGCTTGTTTCCCCGACTGTTATGTGCTCCTGCTTCACGCTTCTTCGAAGACGAAGTCCATCGAACTCGTCCAGCTTTCACTATGCCGTACCATGACAGGAGCCGACCTGATATAGATATTTAGAATAGCTGGCGATTTCATCTGGTTGCAGCCGCTGTGCTATTAGCTCAAATGTGTAACTTTTTTCGGTGTCAAAAGCTGGGCGCACTGGCATATGTATCGATTGTTTGATTTTTCCTTCTCCCTAATTCTCTCTCCTAAAAGTGAAGAGATGGATTTCATTCTCCACTTTGCTTCAATTCGGCTCTTCAATTTGAATTAAATCTAATGAATTCAGTTAAAATAACCCACTAAGAGATTAAGGTCTTAAAGCTGATGGTTTAGATTCCACGGTAGAATGCAGGGCTATATGGTTAAGCCAGAACTCAAGTCCAGGATTCTTGGACATGAGTATGAATTGTGAGGCAACTGTGGAATATTGGTAGCGAAATATTTCTCTTTACACTTTGTCCATCGCTCGGATTCAGTAGTTAAGACTGCCATAGAAAACGAATGGGAAAAGTTTTTGATGATTGCAAAAAAGTAAATAGCAAAAAATTCCAAGCCTGCCGAGGGGAGATCTACGGGTATATTGATTGTTATAGTGGAATCTTACCATGGACACATTGCTTTCATAAACAACTTCCCGATGAAAAATGCGCTTGTTCAGAGTTTGTGGGTATGATAGCAGCTTTCGCTGTAAAACAACCTCAACCTTATGCAAACGGCGCAAGGCTCGCGAAGAGTGTAAGTGAAGTACGCTCCAAATACTACGCTAAAACGTTCAAATAAAACATTTCTTGGAGCAGCGTTATTTTTGGAAGGCGCCCTTTTTTTCTGCCGCAATATAAACTCCGGATCACCCTCTAGCCCTGCATGCACCATCTTCGGGCGCGACGAGAATGTAGCCCACTGTCTTTGTGAATGCCCTGCATACAGTGCTGAAAGGCAGTCTCTGTGCCGTAGGCTGGAGCGTCTAGATCCACGCCCACTCGGCCAAAGGTTCTCGGCCAATGGCCACGGCGATCGTCGGCAGTGAAGGCCGCCCAGACACCGCTCCGATTCTTGAGAACTTCGGGCCTGCACGATAGGCTGTGACTTACCGAACGGTTGCTGACTTCGCATATTTGACTTCATTTTCGTGCTATTCCGTTTTCTCCTTCCTCTTTATGTTCCCTCACCCTCTTCCCCCAGTGCAAGGTAGCAAACCGGTTTATTCTTCCGGTTGATGATGATGACGATGATGTCCTCAGGCTGAATGGCACGTACCCACGGCGGGGGATTGGCCAGGGTGCATTGCTGATACAAACGCACACAAGGGTAAGGAGTGGAGTAATTGGATAATTTTGTGAAGAAGACTCGAATTTGGATTAAAAAGGTTAACTACCTTCTGCCTTTCCTCCCTCCTCCTCCTCCTTCTCCTCCTCCTCCACCTCCTCCTCGTGACACCCCGCTTCAATAATGTGTGATAAAATTTGCTTTTATTTTTTGGCCGCATATTCTTTCACACATAGTTCAAAAACGGGCTCGAAAATTCCTTCACAGTCACGACTGTGACCATAGTAGGTAAGCCTGTGTCAACCAGCATTTCCTGCGGCGAACCAGGCGTGCTCCCTCACAGTGGCGCGGCTCCGCGTTCATCGCGTGAGGTTTGGTTACGATAAATTTGATGTGCCTTGTAGCTGAATTTGGCGCGAATCTTGCCTTAATAGTGAATTGTGAAGGTCACCCGTTGTCGATTTCTAGAAAGTGCAAGCGTAGAATATACAATATACACACACGCAGGTGTTTGCAGAATTTTTGAAACACGTAGGTCAAGAAAAATCTTAATTTCTTTCGTGGTTTCAGCATGCATGTAGATTGAAGGCAGTGATCTACTGTCCCACGCTGCCTATACATGTTACCATACTAAGGACACACATGCAGACTGAATGCAGTGATCTGCATGCGCTGCTCACCATCACAATTCAGGCAAGCAAACCGAAGGCAGGGGTTTTCACTTTGCCTTACACAACCTACACAGCTCACCGTCGTAATGTCAGACATACTAACTGAAGGCAGTGATCTCCAATCTCTTACACTGCGCGTACAGCTCACCATCCCAATGGAAGACATGCAGATTGAAAGTAGTGATCTGTACCCCCCTACGCAACATATACTGATCACCATTCCAGTCTCAGTCATCCATGCTGAATGCAGTGGTTTTTGCGTTCCTCTATGTGTCCTGCACAGTTAACTGAAGGCAGTGATCGGCACTCCTTTACGCTACCTGTGCAGCCCAACATCTCAGCGTAAGGCCGTGCTTCTAGGCAGCGAGGAAATTTGACTCTTTCGCGACTCTTGTGTTCCGAAAACTTCTGGGGGCAGCTGCGCATACCAGAAGCGAAGTGCCTAGGGTGCATCGTACATATATGCTGGCGCTTGCATATTAACCTTGACTGCAGAGCTCTACCATGGCGGAATTTATTGCAACTTGTTTTTAAACTGCGCGTAAGGTAGAATACCGGAACTAAAAAAAAGGGAAAAAAGCTTGTACTAGGTTCCAACCCGGGTCTTTTGAGTATGAGCCGGAGATGACCGTACTGCAAAAAAGAAGTTTGATTTCACTTATATATTGCGATACTTTGCAGCGCATATCGTTTGCAATCTTTGTGAGCTTTGTGGCTTTAGCTCCGTCATCGCTTGAGGTTATGGTCGAAAGTTTCTTCACTCAAGAAGATGAGCCCATGAGCGTTCCACTTGTTGCAACAGTGAAAACTATCATATCGTGTCTATTTGTGTACGAAATTACCAAGTTGTTACATGCTTATGATGAAATCTTGCGTAAGTAGCGTATTGCTTCCAGGGTACCGATAAAAGTTGAAAGCCTCGACTAACTTCGCTTGAAGATTACTGCTCCATTAAACTTTGCCAGCGCTGGGTCTTTTATTCACAGCATTGGCAGTTTACAAACATCCAGAAACTAAGCATAGACTGCGAACTTTATTAAAAAATTAAGAACATTTTTTTTCAGTTTAGAGCCGTACTATGGCGCGACAGAAGCCCTGCTGGCTGACGAGTCCGTCGACCGAATCGTACACGAGTAGTCATGGGCTGCTGTCGAGATGTCGGAAGGGCTGCTCACTAAAGAAACAGTAAGAATATCCACAAAAAAGAGCACGGGTTTTGTGGTCGATGAGCTATATATGCCGCTGGGCTACAGAGCGCTGCCTGAAAGCGACAGATTTTGACGTTCTGGTCATAGACATCGTCAAGATTCTGATGCACGAAAAGGAGGCACATTCTCTTCGAGAAGTCTTTTTTTTAAGTAATTTCTTCAGTTCGCCTTTTCCTAAAGCTCAACAGCGTAATGGGCTGTAGGGAGGGACTGTTTTGAATGCCAAATGTTTCTCATGCCCCAGTTATGTGTTCAGGCTAGGATATTTACTACAGTCATTATGAATGAATGAATAATGTTTATGAGGGTTTAACGTCCCAAAGCGACTCAGGCTATGAGAGACGCCGTAGTGAAGGGCTCCGGAAATTTCGACCACCTGGGGTTCTTTAACGTGCACTGACATCGCACAGTACACGGGCCTCTAGAATTTCGCCTCCATCGAACTGCGACCGCCGCGGCCGGGATCGAACCCGCGTCTTTCGGGTCAGCAGCCGAGCGCCATAACCACTGCGCCACCGCGGCGGCTGAATGAATGAATGAGTGAATGAATGAATGAATGAATGAATGAATGAATGAATGAATGAATGAATGAATGAATGAATGAATGAATGAATGAATGATACAGTTTTAAAGTGCTTGGCGAACGCAGGATCACGTCGAACAACTGCCTGTTCCCAGCTTCCGGAGAAACAACTTTGTTCAGTGGACCGGAAGATTTGCGGATGGCGAGGTTTCTTCTGGCCGTCGGTGATCGTCGGCTGTATACGTGCACCTGATGAACGCGCCCACTGATCGCCCCCTTATCCGTGACGTGAGCGGGTCGATGGTCGTGCCATCCGGGCGCGCCCTTCGAATCCGCGGCGACCGTGTGATGGGCGTTTGTTTCCACGGGGGATGAGCGTCCCGTCGTTCGTCTGAGCACAGAACGGCTATGGTGCGAGGAACAAAAGAGCCTGCCGTTCGCAAGACGGCGCTCATAGTGATTACTCGCGATTGTTGTTGTAACGGGGATCACCACCGCGGCAGATCGACCTGCCCGCAAGCACGGCAAAGAAAGAAGAGACCGGAAAGGGGCTCGCCTAACAGCACTGCTGTCGAACACGCTATTCACCGTCACTGGTCAGCCCAGTTCCCGCGCAACCGAACAAGTTTCTGGCGAAAGAGACGAGGATATCAGTGAGAAATCAATATTGTATATAGCCCCTATGTGCGAACGTGTAAACCCATATAGCAGGAACGCTTTATTGGAGAAGGTATCGAGTAGGATTTTTTTCTCTTTGAGGAACTTCAGCTTAACTACAGGTTACTGCTGTGCAGTATTTAGAGCGCATGCGGTGTTTTAATCAAGCAAGGCTGAAGTGTTACTTAAGCAGCTTTTTTTATTACTTGCATCACTAAATTAAAGTGCGCACGTGATAGCTGAAAGAGGATTGAAAATCAAAGGGTCATCGTTTACTTTGCCTTTGTGTTCTAGCTCTGATCCCGTGAGCATTTCTCTGTTTTCGTATCCCGTCATATGCCATGTGACCTGATAAAAGGCAAGTTGGGCCAAAATTGCGCCCTTCGGCGTGTTGTGGATTGGCGCTGCGCCCGAGTATGCGCCCCGCTCCCCTATAGGCGCAGCCCATTTCCTTTCAATCACTTGTAGCAGTTAAAAGCTCTTCATGCTTACTTGCACGCGACAGAGATCCGTTGGCTTCCAAATGTTTTGTGAAAAATTTTGCAGTGCCAAGGTGTGCCACCTACTCCGCGATTACCGATCGCATACCCGTGACAAAGCTGGGATTTTTCAATGCCATTTTAAAGACTCATTTATTTCGGAGACATCGAATGATGGTGACTATAGATTTTTATGGCGCAAAGGCATTTATGGATAAAGAGCGCCATGGCACACGGCATTTTCGTCTTCTCAAGGAGGGGGTCAAAGACTATTTTCCAAGCATTTTAACCGCACATAAGACGGGAACCAGGCCAGGGAAAAGCTTGTACGCATTGCGTCATCGGTGGGTACCCGGCGGCACTGGGGATCGAGCCCCGCACCTCCCGCATGCGAGGCGGATGCTTAACCACTTGGCCACCGCTGCGGTCCGAGACATCGACTGATCAGAGGCGCTATACCAGTCAAAACCAGCGACGGCCACGACGTTCATTTTCACAAAGCCTTGTTCACCTAAGGCTCGCACGCTCTACGGTTTTGCTGTATGATTTTCAATTTTTTCTTCTAAATTTTCATTCAAATTTTCGTTTCCTCCTGTAGGCTATAGTTTAGTTATTAAGTGTACAAATGAAAAAAAAATTATAGAGAACTTATAGCTTGTAATGTCCTTTTTCCGAGGAGCGCATCACCTTTCTATGTAGTCCCTATCAGCGGCCCGCCATTTTTGCGACCTGCGCGCTATAGCGTCTGCGTGCGGTCGCAGATGAGCGAGTGAGGGCAGCTGTTCTCTCCCGTGAAACTTATAGGCCGGACTTCACGCTGTCGAACTTCTGGCTGTTTCCCAGAATGAAGGAACATCTGAAGTACACGGGCTTCGCGTCCAACGATAAAGCCTCCAGAGCTGTGAAACTGTGCCCTGTTGGTGTTGTGAACATCTTGCCCGATACATAGTTTCATGTAGGTCGTGATATCATACCCGACAATTCTGTACAACAGTATTTTTGAATGGGTAAGAGTTTATAAACGCAATTATTTCATACATTGTAAGAGTTCACTATAAAAATCAATACATCTCCAGATCTCCCGTCGACAGGCTTGCATTTTTTTGCTATTAACGTTCTTGCTGTCGGCAAAAACGTTCTTAATTATTTTGCTATGACAGCCTTAGCTGCTTGATGCGAGCGATGGAAAAAAATTTACAAGAAAGATTTTGCCACGCATCGGAAGAATACACCATTCCCGTCAAAATTTTCATAACAGCACCTTACAATTTTTCAGTATTAAAAATTTTTGCGCCAGATTGTTGGACACGTAAGTGCGGCAGGATGTTTCATTTTACAGCGTATCCATCAAAGTTTTCTCTTCTTGGCTTCGCGATAGGAGGCGAAAAGTCTCAGAGTTGTCGTTTTGTCGCAAGTAGTGAGGTGCACTTGCTATCAGTAGGTTACAATAACGGACGACAACATATTATTTGTTAAAAGGCCTGGACGCACTGAATTTTAGGAAGCCCACATTGTGCTGTTCGCGCGACTCACTCAACTGCGAGGAAGTTTAACCTTCTGCCAGTGTCCTGTTCGACAAAATTTTGATAGGAGAATGTATCTACCACTTATTACCCGCAACTTAGACAGCTAGGGGCATGTGAAAGCGTGAGTGTCGCAATGGCGACGACAGGAGAGAAGCGTGTTGAAGTATTGTTGTCGCTACCGGCTGAAACTCACTGCAGTACAAATGGGCGGAGCTAACGAACTTGAAATAGGGGTAAAAAAAATACAGCATTACGGTTGCTACAGGACCACCATGGGGAACTGGCTTGACGTGCCAGTCCTCAAGTCACATGCAGTGCACGTCAGCCTCCCGGCTGTGGTACACGGTATTGTAGTTCGATATCTGCACTTCATTAATAAGTGCTCGTGCAGCCATGCATCAAAAAAACTGAAAGTCGTAAGATTTCTTTGCAAGGTCGTCACGTTGTACACGAAACTATATGTGACTGTTTCCGCGGTTTATTTGGGCTTTTGGAAGGCGCCTCCACTTTTAGTCATTGCTTCAATATGCCTTATTTTTTTCTACTGACTCTGTGTTCACCATAACTCTTTCTCCTTAGCAAAAAAAAAAATAATGAGAGGTCTAGTAAATATATACACCGCCCACTGCATATATGTTACTTGCTTGTTGAAAAAGCGTAAGAGTCAGGCACCCGAAGCCAAAGCGAAGCCAACGGCTCACGAGAGGAAAAATGAAGTATGATGTCGGAGACAGGTTGTTCAGAAAGAATGATAATCAGTCTCACTTAACACCCCTTCGCTTCCTCCCCCCTCCATCCCTCTTCCTTCCTTTCCAACTCGGTGACGCATACACACAGGTACAGCTGTGGGGTACTAAGAGGAATGGGGACCGCGGACCGCTTAGCAGTTTACCCACTCAAGTGAGCTCCTTTGCAGAGAGTACCACACCAACAAAATATAACCGATGTACACGTGCCTGCTTGGTGTTCAGGAAATAGGAAGATCGTCATCATGATAGTCTAACCCTTTCGCGCGCATGCATTATGCACCGGCAGGCTCACCCCTAGAAGGATCTAGAAGGCGAGAAGATTAGCAGGACGAAAACAGAACCAAGTATTTCAGGGAACGCTATTAGAAATCGCTTAAGCGACTCCGTCATCGGTGTTTCCGAAGCCAGCCTCGCCGCGCGCCTCCGAGGCTGGCGGCCCCGACTCTACAGGAACAACGAGCAGTCGGTCCTCGCGTGGGCGCCTATACATCGTAATAGACGCGGCGAACGAGATTAAACTGCTTCGCGACTGTGGAGCGTAAATCGTCGATTAGGGGCCGCCCCCCCCCCCCTTCTTTCTCTCTGTCTCTACCTCCTCCCTAACAGTTACTCCAAGATGGTCTTTAAGGGATCAATAAGGTGGGCTGAGCGTGCGTTGGCGTCCTTGCGAGCCAAAAACAAAACTGCGGGATTTTTGCATATCCACCCATTCAAAGAAGGTGTGGTTCACACCCATCGCAATGTCATCTTGTGCATGCTTGAAACCTTCGTTTCATTTACGCGATTCACATCGAGAGTTGCCGCCGAGGCAGTTAGCCTCTAAACTCTAAACGAAGGGAGATGGGCACAGCCTCTCCCTAAGATTTTTGAGCCATTAGCCTGCGCAGGCGAGGCTGGCGATCAGGGTATACTTTGGTGTGATGTGCTAAGGAATGTAAACAGACGCCTGTGCACTCCTCTGCAGCTTTTCACACGGCAAGACTGCGCTGCGTGTGTTTACGTTTGCGGATGACGTGAAGTCTCAACGGGCTGCACCGGACGTCAGTATACGTCCATTCCTGGATCCCTCGCCACTCACTCGTTACCCAAAATCTCTTCCAATACGCTTCTTTGAGACGTAGGAGACGTCAAGCCATGATGCGTAGAGTTGGCCGTAAACGCGTGTCCAGCGGGTGAGCGTGTGTGCTGAAGCGACCGGGATTCTCGTCTTGCTGTAATTTTGAGTGAAATAAAGCACACTCAGTTCTGATGATAGTGAATTTTCAGGGCAAGGCATTGCGGCCAATGAGCGCCATGGCACAAGGTATTTTCGTTTTACACAAGGTGGGGTGAAAGACCCATTTCCCAAGCATTTCACCCCCCAAAAAAAAGCCGAGCACCAGGCCAGGGAAAGCTTGTACCCATTGTATTGCAGGTGGGCACCCGGCGGCACTGGGGATCGAACACCGCACCTCCCGCATGCGAGGCGGATGCTCAACCACTAGGCCACCGCCGCGGTATTTTTTTCTTCTTTATTGCATGGAAGAACTTCTGTAGAAAGGAGGAAACTTCAATCAGACTAGTTCGCGTCTCAAGTTACCGGGCTGCTTAATATGAGCCCCCCATAGCCCTAACTCACCACTGCATCCCCATCAAAACATCAAAATTCAGGGAGGCACACACAAGCATCTAGGCACGGCAGCCAGCTTGGAGGTTCGTCACGAGCAGCATATACACTCCTCACCAACGCACACTGTTCCCGAAACACAGATTTGGACGATCTGGGTGGCTCGGCATGTCTGTCCATCATACGGCTTTTCCAAAGACTGAATAGTCCCATCAACACAAACACGTCATAAGGCACAACAGAGTTTTTGTCAACAGGCAGAAATCTAGTAGTGTATGGTGTAATTTCAATGTCCTTCTTAAGAGTTCGTTGTAGTATGTCCCAAAAGAACATGGCATCACGGCACAGGATGAAGCAATGATCAATTGTCTCAGGCACGTTACACAGACGACAATTCACATTCCAGGGTACAAACATCCCCTTGTCATTAAGAAATGTCTTGACAGGCAGCGTCGCTGTGTGTAGTTTGAAAAAGAACGTTTTAGCGGCTGCCTGAATGCACATCCGCCTAACACGCTTTAGAACACTGATGTCCAAAGACCCCAAATAAGGCTGCCGATACAATGGTGTAGGGAACAAAGACTCAGTGAGAGCCTGGGTCATCTGCTTTCTCGAGAGGCTATACAGGTAATCTAAAGAGAAGCGCACAGTGAGAAAATTGAAAGTATCAGCAACCTCCTTAAGAAATCCCCATAAAGTCCCCTCACGAGCCTGCACAGTCGGTGCGAATAAGTAAGGCAAATGAAAACTAAGCCGCCTAATGAGCACAGCTACCAGAAACGGGTCGTTTGCCGATTTGAAAAAGAAAAAACGGGAAACGAGTTGATGCACGAACAGGTGAACAAGGCCCACTCCACCACCCTCTAAGGGAAGGAACAAGTTGTCACGCCTCATCGGCTCCCATTGAGAGCGCCAAATGAATGCTGCAAATATTCTATGTATTGCTTGCACCTTCCTCCTCGCACAATGCAGGACTTGAACGACATACGCGAGCTTTGCAAATAAAAAAATGTTACAGACCTGTGCCCTCGCAAACACCGAGAGTTCCCTACCCATCCAAGCCTGTGTTTGCCGCCGTAGAGTTACAGTTTGTGAATCCCAGTAGGCTGTACTGTTGCGAACTTGGTGCAGCGGAACGCCTAGGTACTCAAGAGGGCTAAAGTTCCAGCATATACCACCGAAGTGGCTTGGCCTAGTTCCCCAATGACCCAACCAAAAGCCTTTGGATTTCTCTAAATTAAGAGCCGCGCCTGATACATCGCAGAACTGTTTAGTCAAGTTTAGAGCCTCGAGTACACTCTTTTTGTCAGAACAAAAGAGGGCGACATCATCAGCGTAAGCTAAAACAACTTCACATTGAGCCAGAGAGAAACCGCGGATAGCTGCGCTGTTAATTATACTGAGACAGAGGGGTTCCAGATATAGGGCAAACAACAATGGAGACAGTGGACATCCTTGAAGAACAGATGCTTCTAGTGGTACTGGTTTCGTTAGCTCCTGATTAACAATAACCCTTGTATAGGAGTTCTTATAGCACAGCCTTATGCCTTTGAGCAAGACGTCACCAATATTTGCATACTCCAAGACCGCGAACAAGAAATCGTGCCGAACTTTATCAAACGCTTTAGCCAAGTCAATTTGAATCAGAGCTACTTGGCCTATCTCATCTGATACTGTCTCTAATACTGAACGTGCAATATGGATATGTGTTTGAATACTGCGGCCTCTAATACCACAGACCTGATGCGGACCTATCAAGTCCATAATGACGAGCTGCAGACGACTGCTAAGAACCTTGGCAAAAATTTTGTAATCAACATTGCAAAGGGAAATCGGACGATATCCCTCAACAGTTTTCAACCGATTAGTATCTTTGCTTTTGGGAATTAATATTGTGTGCCCAGAATAAAAAGTGGGAGGCAGGACATCCACATCATAAGTTGCTTTGAAAACTTCCATCAAAACAGGCACTAGGCAAGGCGAAAATGTTTTATAGAATTCGCTAGTAATACCATCTGGCCCAGGAGATTTCTGGCTCTGCAGGGCAGAAATGGCTGAATGAATTTCATCCAAAGTGATAGGTCCCTTCACTATAGCACACTTCTCATCATCAAATCGAGGGAAGTTTCCGAGCAAGGAACTGTAATCGAAACCCTGACTTGGATCTTCGCAACTGCCAAACAGCTTCCGATAATAGTCGAAGAAAGCAGCAAGAATACCAGGCGCATCACTGTATGTGCAATCACCATACTGAATTTCCAATATTTCCTTCGCAAGAGCATTCTCTCTTTCATCACTCAGGGCCCGACGAGAAGGTTGCTCATCAAGAAACCGCCGCGGTCTATTTCTGAGTACTCAGTTCTAAACAGCGGCTGGTTTAACCACGAGGTACCTGATGAATGCTTAATTTGCATGTGGTGTTCTGTATAACGCGAGCAAAAGGTTAAAGAAAGAGTGAAAATCTGTCGCATGTTTCTGAAGTAAAAGGAAATCAGTACTGTTGGTGGTCGCATGTTGAACATACTTCTTCGCGCTCACGTAATTAAGCGGTTGAAGTTACTTGAACAACTTTTAAACTTTCGAAGATAGGAGATACGCTTCAATTCAACAATTAAAGGTATTTTCGTGGACAGGGCATTATTGCGTTCGTGCTTTGTGGGAAGTTGAGGTTGTGGCCATTTCTCTAGAGGTAAGCCAGCATCCCAGAGAATGCATCGGTACGCGCACAAATGACGGGTAGATATGAGACATTTCACCCGCTTTTCCTCAATTCGATAGCGTGCAAAAAAAACACGATAATGAAAAGGAACGGACGGGTTACACGCTAGACATCACACGTAAAGGATAGACCCACATTTCACAGGAGCGCATGCTCGAGAAACTCGGCCTTTGAAAGTTTTTCCTTCTGAACCAAGATATCAAGAAATCTTGGTTATGAAGGAAACGAGTGCTCAATGTGAAGTATGTCGTCAGTGGGCTATGTCAAAACGAAAGCGGCCCCCACCCTTCTTTCGCCCGCGTCTGTACAAGGGACAAACCGCTGTTAAGTGGTGCCCAGTATCGGGGACGTGACTCGATGAAAGCAAGATCTGGTTCTGCATGGCTATTCCAGTGAGACGTGTCAACCCCTGTATACAACCAACCGCTATCCCGTTTTAAATTCCTGCTGACGGTTCGTCGTCGACATTTATTCCTTTACGTCAGCCAGCCGCTCTTCCAGGAGGGGAAGCAGGTCGTGCAAGCCTCGTCGCGAATCATGCGAATCGCTAATCGCCCAGCTCCTTGTCATCAGAGGTCCGAGCACTGCGAGCACGGCAGCTCACGTACGCTCACGAGATCGCAGCTCGCGCGCTAATGCCGCCTGTGCCAGGTGTCTTCGGGTGGGCGCACATTATCGGCGGGGGGCGATTACGCAGAACAGCACACACAAAGCCCAGCACGCGCGTGTCATTAAAGCCCCGACGGGCGGCCTTCATTCTTTTCTCCCCTAAATGGGTGTTCATTGCACGGACAGAGGTAGTCAAGCCGCAAAGAGGTCATTAAAAAAGAGGCGACTCCGGATAAACGAGCACGCGCGGCGCGCGTGCACGACAGTGGTGGCTAGCAAGATTAACAAGGGCGGCAGTACTTCGGTTTTCACATCGCGATGGCGTAGCGAGGTGGCGATCGCAGTGAGATACAAGTGAGAGCATTGTTCGAAGCTTGTTTAGAGCGAAAGGAGTCGTTGCGGTTCTACGTGCTTTGCTTTAGCGTAATTGCGCGTTGCTTCGCTCCGCAGTGATCTCAATAGCTCGCATTTTTAGGCAGTGTTGCTGCTTGTTTGCTTGTCACATAAGTCTGCAGTTGGGCTGGATTCCAAAATCTTCCGGAGGAGAACCAACGAATACGTCCTTTCCTTGAGAACAAGCCATGTAGAGGTAGCCGCGCCTTGTTACTAAACCACGTTTAAGTAGAGTATTCGTATGTACAGCAGCTGTCCGGAAACATTTGCTCACGGGTGTCTTTAAGGTGAACAGAGAAGATCGTGCGAGGGGAAGGTGCGGTTGTGTGGCACACAAAGCAGATAAAAGAAACCACATCACAGCTAACTGTCATCACCAACACCATCACCATCAAAACTATGACCGTCATCATTGTAATCACTATAATTCGCAAAAAGTTTAGCTTCACTTTATGGATTGACTCTATAACATTCCAGCGTTAACTTTATTAACACCAGTTGCAGAATTTTCTGCGTTTACTACGTTAATAACCGAGAAAAAAAGAGAAACATTCTGGTTTCTGCAAACTTCAAAATTCCCCGAATTGACCGGATGGCTGTCGTGTTGCTGTCTTCTATCAGCGTCTCAACAAATATCCACAGCAGCTGGCCTAGCTTGAAGCGGACATCGAAATTTCGCTGCAGATCCACTGGACCTGATATGCGTCTGACAATACAGAAATAAACACCTTTCATATTACTGCCTGCACACTCTAGTTGCCAATACAAAGGAAAATGCTGCGAGGACGCTTAGGTCACCTCAATTGTGGAATGAGATAGCATTAAATTTCACGTTTGTCGCAGCTTCTGTTTCATCTTTTATGTGGGTGTGCGCAAGTTTCTTTGAAATTTTTGGTCTATCAAACACCATATTCAGACTGCTGGCTGCCGTAGCAGGTATCCGCTATGCTGCGACAATGCAGACGTTTGGACATATCACATTTTTTATGACTTTTGATTTCGGTTCTCTATGTAGGTTACTGTCTAGGAACTAGGTTGCTCGCAACCCGGTGGGAAGGTTGTGATGACTTTACAAGGTCACGTGACCTTTCTCGATCAATCTTCAATTTAACTGCCACTTGCCACGATGGGCAGGTTGTGATGACGTTTCAAGGTCACGTTACTTCTCTCGACCAGTCAGCGAATTTCGTCTCAGACATCGGCGTGGTTTTGGTGTGACGACAACTCTAATGCTCTCGGATTAAACCAGGATGTCCTGACCCCAAGTCTACCGATACACTTCCTATAGCCGCGGTTCACCTCTGCCCAGCTTCCTTCCTGCACTTGGTCTTACCTTCTTTTCGTCCTTAAAATGAAAGCTCGCTCCTAAAGTAACCCAGCAAACCAAGGAAATCAGAAAAGAGAGAGGAAAAAAAAATAACAGGACCAAATAAGCGAAGGGTACGCGTAGGTGCGGGGTGCTGCATGACGGATGTCCCAGCCGCCCATTTTACACCCGGCGAGCAATCAATGGCGCCATTACGGGGTTCCTTCTCTCCCTCTTGTCCCCACCCTCTCCCTTTTGTGTTCTTCTACCTGCCTGACCCCCTCTCCCCCGAACGTAGAGCGCCAGACGCGAAAGCGGGAGACCTGGGAAACCTCCTCTCTCTCATACGGGTAGGGGATTTGGGGAGCCTAATTATGGCCCGCCAAGGAGCCGCAGAGAGAGGGCGGGCACCCATGGCTTCCCTTTGTCTGCTCTTTTCTTCACATCTCACACTCACTCCCTACTCTTTTCTAAACAGTAGAAAGGGCGGAGAGGGGAGGGGAGAGAGGGACAGCATTTGTATTACTGTTACGTCACTTTTATTTCTTCTACATAGTTTGTAGGATGTTTCTATCTTTAATCTTGTTTTTTTTCCTTGTGTTCCCTGCGCTCGCGTGAATGAGAGCCTGAAATCATCTTCCCGGGGACACCTGGCGCGGCTTAATAATGCCCTCCGCCGCGGCCGAGAAACCTTCGCGACCTACCTGGCACTAAATAGGCCCACGGACCAGCGTAGAAGCCGTTGGCGCAGGAGGGGGGGGGGGGGCACTTACGCCTGTTTCACCGCTTCGACGTCTCACAGTGGAATAAGGCAGACCGGGAAATTGAGGTTGTCTAGTTTGTCCGTCTCTGTCGCTTTAATTGAACGCCCCAAGCGAGTGGCTATGCGCGCAGTTGACCGATAAACAAACACGTTGTGAGAAAAAGCACAAGTCTCTGTGGCTGCAAGATGATTGCAGAGTGGGAAGACTGCCAGGTTGTTTGCATACCTGTACGTCACAAAAAAAATATTTAAGGAAAAGCTAGGGGAGGGGCAAGGGAGAAAAAATTTTCCACAGGAAAATTACAATCACTCATTTTTTTTTTTCTAAGGAGAAAGTTCAAGAAATGTATCGTGCATATAAAACAAATTCATTCGCCTCTCCTCGAACGTCCCTTCCGAAAGTTGCTCATAAATTCGCCTCTGGTATACATTGTTTTATATTTACCGTGCAACATTACCAAAGCTAGCCGACCCATTCGAACCCGTAATAGTGCTTGCTAACCGCTCAAGGTTCAGGGCACATAACCCTTGTTGATCGTAGCAAACAATAATTGACATCGTCATAAAATGAGAAAGCAAGTATTTATCGTTCGCGGTGACAGCGACTAAATAACTCTCAGTGGAATATTTCTCATTCCGTTTTGTACGCAACGTTATCGTGTCATCCTTCACTAAGGCCGCGGCTTTTTTGGGAGTGATCACAGTGACAAACGAGCTGAACCATATGGGCGTGATTTATACAGGCTGGATAGTGGTAAACTATCATGTGTTTCCAAGGTTCGTAAAAGCCCACTTCAACAAAAACAGCCATTACGCAAACAACGACAGGCCGCAGTGACGCACGGCTCGCCCAAGGCGCTGTTCCATCGCAACTGCTAGATGCGGGGACGGAGCTCGTATTGGCCATTCGGTTTGCCGTTCACGGTCCTGTACACGGCGGTTACGAAAAGCGCTGTGTCCCGGTTAGGGCAACTTCCGTCAGCAAGCACCGCAGAGCTGTCGGCAGCGAAGTGCCTGGCTGCTCAAAATCATTAACAGTCCAAGAACTGGCGGCGGAATTCCAAAGCTTGACGTTTCATTACAGGCGTCGTCGCAAGGGCAACTGAGTAGTAACACTGGGATTGAGGTCCGGCACACCTTTTTCTGCTGCAGAATACACGTCTGGCTCAATTTCTCCGGTGCCTTCGAAGCCAAGCTCGTACCTGAGTCGGTCAGCCGCAGACACTATACCAGCCATTTGGTGCATCAAGCCGTCACGCAGAGTCTTTCGCGCGCAATGGGCAATATAAGTTTCTATCCCTTTACCTATCCATCAATCTTTCCGAGTCATTCTCGGCTAGCCGAAAAGAGCAATGCGGCGAAGCTTGTCGATGATATGGAAAAAATACGTACGTCCTTATTATGTTATAATAAGGAAAAAAATACGTACAAACTACGGCACCCAGAAACTTAGCTACAGAATTTCCAGTTTTTTAAATGATCCCCATCCTGCTGTAAACATTATTCAGGAAAGTAAATCGTTGAAATCTTTCAAAAATAGCATCACTATGTATCTGTTGTCACTCCAGGCATAACCACTCTTTTCGTTTTTATTCTGTTGTTTCTCACAGTATTTGCCCAATTGTACATAAATGTTCAATATGAAATAACTCCAGTCTCAATGTTAACCAACCACTCTGTATTTCCTCGTTTAGTGTTTATTTTATGCGCTGAATGTCTTGTGCTCTCGAATGGGAGCAACAAGGGCGCACACTCTCTGTCAGGCATCCATTTGCCTTTTGGTCTGCGCCCTAGGCAATTGTACCACACGTTGTCTGAATAAACTCTGACTCCTCTGACTGTCCCTCTGAGCTCGGAGGACGCGCGCCTGATCACCTTCAAATCGTGTTAGGCTGTGCAGGTAACAGGCGCGGCCGCCACTGCTTTCAACTCGCTATGGATCGGCGCGAGTGGGAATCCGCGCGCGGGGCGCGCAGCGCAGGTGTGCGCCGCGGTCGGGGGAGATCGGCGCGTGCCCGCCGCGTGCGTCATCGCCCACAGGGGAGCCGAGGGGGTCGGCAATTAAACACCTGGCCGATACCCGGGCGAAGAGGGCAGCTGGCCTCCAATCAATTGGTCGGAGCCCATTACACGCGCGGACGCTCCCCGCTCGACAAATGGGCGCAATTAAAAGCCGCACGCTCGACGCACCGATGAGCGGCGATCGCGAGGGGACGATCACTGGTCGCGAACGTAGTTGGTATTACTCCGTGGGGTTCGAAGCTCCCCGCGAAGGTGCCTGACCGCTGTATACACGTTGCCTGATGCGTGTGAACCGTGCGGCAAAAAAAGTTCCGAGTGGGACGCTGGAAGCGCTTTCAGGTACACTCTAAACCAAGACCTACTGAACTAGAGACCTGCACATTTGGCACTGCTCCAGCGCGCACCTTCTAGTTCATGCCTTTTGCCGCTAGAGAACGGCAGCTACGGGCGGCTTGGCGCTACAATTAACCTGTTGAGCAAGATGACGTCAGTTATTTTACTTCAAGGATGCAATAGTTTTGTCATTTGTCTATGTTGTCAGTATTCATCATTCATCTATTGCCTAGCAAAGATGTCAGAAAGTCTTACGCCTGGCATGCGCGCAAACAAAATGTTCACCGCTAAGATTTGAAGAAATGTCATATTTGCGTCGTTCATTACTAGGTTTCAAAACAATAAGACGGGACAAATACACAGGGAGGCAGTGAGAGAAGAGAAATCATTTGTCGAAAGCAAACGATGATGATCATGGCAGACGAACAGGTCAACCGAGCGCTCTCAACGGCCAAAAAGTTAACGAAAGTTGGCGCACGTAGTCTATAGGACCCCGCCAAATGTGCAGGTCTCTAGTTCCGTAGATCTTGCTCTAAACACGAATACGAGTATATTGGAGTAAAAACGAAGTAAGCTGTCCTCTTGCGCACTCCCTCTTATAAAAGTGCACTCCCTTTTACAAAAGAAACAGTTTATTTTTTTTTTTACTCCTTTCTGTATAGAGTGCATGCCTGATGCTATCTGAATGCGCCGTTCACGTTACATTCCTTGTCAAGAGGTGAAACCTACTTTCTACGGATTTTCGCACTCGTGGCAGGATTTTATAGTAGAACGTTCTTGCGGGCGAGTTGGTTCATTAAGATAAAAGGTAGGACGTCGCGAATGGGACAGGGAAGGTGAAATAGGAACGACATCGACAAACACAGGCGCAGAATTCCAACTCTTTATTCAAGACCAAAAAGCACACGCTATATACGCGACGCACCCTTCTATAGCGTGTTTCTTGTTTTTTTAATCGTTCTTTTAGGACATGCTGACTGAGTGCTCTCTGGTTTATTGGCCCTTCTGCAACGTAAAGTTTGATCACTAGTTTCTAGATTTTATCAGGTGTTGTGTGAATGACAGCGATGGCTACGCTCATGAGTTCATTGCTTATATAGCGCGTGCTTTTAGGACTTGAATAAAGAGTTGGAAGTCTGCGTCTGTGTTTTTCGTTATCGTTCCTCTTTCACTTATCCCGTTCCATTCGCAGTCCTAAATTTTATAAGGATTTTATAAAAATTCAGTTCAACCAGATGGTTATTTTGAAAGTAGTTCGCTACTGCAGAAGAGTTGTTTGGGCGAGTTGGCTCGTTCTGAACCTTAATAAACTGCAGTGCCAACGAAAACTCGAACAGCGAGTGGAACGCAAACGCGGAACACACCATCTGTCCTCGTCGTGTGTGTTCCTCTCGTTGTCCATGTTTTAGTTCGCGCTGCAGTTTATTTGTGATTCTCACGGTAGTTTCGAATGTAGGGGACCCTATCTTCCAATCCATTTCTGTTCCTGTGAATGAATTCAGAAGTATCATTAGTTTAAATTTATAGCAGAGAAGAATTAAAGTAGATATTTCTTCTTGGATACACTCATAACGTTTTCTAGTTCCAGCCATTCTTCCGATGAATTTTCGCGCGGTCCTAAACTGAGCTTTATTTTCTTTAAAACTCAAAAACCGCAGCAGCTTGTAATGTCTTCTTAAAATATCTAATATCTAGCATGGAGAGCATAAACAGCATGTCGTAAACGGCGACCAGTTTCGTTCAAACGGGTTTAGTTCAACATCGCGCAAGGACTGCATCAATGTTCCTCGTTTGACTTGACACTACTGCTTAACCTGTTGCCCGTTCATATCATTTGTTCCTCTTATTCTAAAAGCCAATACTAAAATGGACATAAACAAATAAAAGAGAACAATCTAGAAAGGAGCAAGGCAAATTGCAGAATAGGATTTATTTATTGTTGGCGCCGCAGGACGCAATTAAAGGAATTTATATCTCCTGCATGCCATATACTTAACTCCGCACACACGCAGTGACATCGCCTGAGTTTCCTCGGTTACACTCAAGACTTTATACATGTAAGATTTTACTCCAAGACTTGCTCTGGCATGTCGGCACGCGCGTTGCAGCGAGAACCACAATACTTTTACATAGCATAAAACTTTGCTTACCATGACTTATTATGCTTGCTATGACTAGTACTTTATGACTTTGTACTAGTACTAATATGACTAGTTAAAAAAAGTAGCGGCTTAAGAGCTGCTGTCGGGGTGACTCGCACATAACAACTTGAATCCGCTGATTTAGACTTCTCGCTTTGGTGCTTGGTCTCGGGAATGCGTGTTTCCGAAAGAGCGCATTGTGCGCTTCCTGCCCTTTAATAGAACAGGAAAGAAATTCTTAGACAGGAAAAGGCAGTTTTGTGCCTTAGAGTTCATCGTGTGTTCTGTTGTATAAGCCAGCCAGAGCGTTTTACAGATTAGTGGGCGAGTGAGCGATTGGGTGAGCGAGTTCGTGAGTGATTGGGTGAGTGAGTGGTTGGGTGACTGAGTGAGTGAATGAGCGAGTGAGTGAGTGAGTGTCTGAGAGGGTGAGTGAGTGAGTGAGTGTCTGAGAGGGTGAGTGATTGGGTTAGTGAGTGAGTGAATGAGTGAGTGAGTGAGCGAGCGAGTTCGTGAGTGATTGGGTGAGTGAGTGGTTTGGTGACTGAGTGAGTGAATGAGCGAACGAGTGAGTGAATGAGCCAGTGGGTGAGTGAGTGTCTGAGAGGGTGAGTGATTGGGTTAGTGAGTGAGTGAGTGAGTGAATGAGTGAGTGAGTGAGTGAGTGAGTGAGTGAGTGAGTGAGTGAGTGAGTGAGTGAGTGAGTGAGTGAGTGAGTGAGTGAGTGAGTGAGTGAGTGAGTGAATTACTGCAGAGGTCTTTGGCGTAAAATAAAGGTTGATGATAAAAAGCTTCGCAATAAAATCGAAATTTATGGAGAACATAAGCTACTCTAATTTTATTTTTAACGCTGCCACGGGCAGCGCATATGTTATGCTGACGTTCCTTTACACAAAAGCTGAGGACTTTAGCTCACCCATTTATCCCCTGGAAAGGTTAGTTTTGGCGAGGAACTATATTGTAAAGGCGTTTTTTGATGGCTCTTTACGATGACGGTTACGATGGAGCGGGCGATTCACGATGAGTGAGAAGTGTCGTTTGTATGTCTACGCAGTGCAGTTAGTGATCAGAGCTGGGAACTCCCTCCGATGAAAACTGATCAAACAAAACTATGCGTCTTACTGCATCTTTACCTCTTGTTTTCTCGACCTCACCTGCCATGTTGGCAGGTTGCAGAACTCCTGCTGCTGATCAATGAATCTCTGGCGAAGCATGAAACAGCTGTACCGCTCATTTGTGCACTTCTGAAGTGTGAGTCCCAAAACATGCCTTTTAATTTTAATATGCAGGTGCATGTTAGTTGTTAGCCTCTCTTTCACAGAAATGCACCACGAAACAAATTATTCGTGACTTCGAAAGTAAGTGCAAATAGCGGCACTTTGATCAACGCCTGTTCTGGCTTTTAAAGCAGTCAGCGACTGCATTTTTTTACATAATTACGTTGGTTACAGGCCTGAGCCGCACCCATAAACCAGTTGCTGAACAGCAAATAACGAATCATCATTATCACCATCATTATCAGCAGTAGCAGCCTAATTACGCCCACTGCCGCACAAATGCCTTTCCCATACCTCACCAGTTAGCCCTGTCTCAGGGTTAATGGGTGCATTCACATACGAGGTTGTGGCCAAGTACTACACCAGGGTGGCTTAATCCTGCTCTGGTGCGGGAGCGCGTTGTCGGCTCTGGTCACCGAGACGAGGCCGCACCTCAGGCTTGGTTATGCAATTCAATGTACACGAGGATCTTTTTTTACCGGTGGAGAGTTGCGCGGGACCGGGATTCGAACCGCGGTTCTCTTGCACGCGAGGCGCGTGCTCTAACTCTACGCATGACTACGAATCATTACTAAACGTTCTGAATACACTACAGGCTCAAAAGAGAACTCTTACTGGACATGTCTGAGTGTGCCCAAGCTTTTGTAATTGTTAAACTTTATTGCATCCTCAGTTTTTCGCTTGGCAAGCAAAGAGGAAAGCTGCCTTGGCATAAATTAAGAAACATACAGGCAAGGAATAGTGACTTTCTTCTAAAAATACCAGCCATGTGAAATGCATGGTATGAGGCTTATTGCAGTCTACCGAATATGCTTTGAAATAAGGCGATTTTTTTTTGCTTCACTTCTGCTGTTTTATATTCATATAATTCAAATTTTTCACTTATTTTGTAGAATATATTTTTATTGTATATTTCTCTTGCTCAGCCTTAACATTCTTGTCAAGCTACGTTCTGCTATACTAAGAGGCCCAGAACAGAAAGAAGCACGCTTTGCCGCATTGCTGCTCTATGTGCAGTGAAACAGGTTTAACGTCTCATAGTCATAGATGTTGCAGAGAATTTGGGGTCCCAATTTCCAGTTGTCCTAAAATTTAATATATTAAAGCATAGTTTGTTATTGACCATGTAGAAATGTAGATCTACAGACATTGAACCGGTAAGCCACAGCCAGCGAGTGGACTAAACTATTATTACATACAAGCGCGTTGTAATAGAGCCTGTCATTTTCTTTATAATAATGCAAAGGATGAAAAGTGATAAGATGCTTTAGTTTCTCTTTAAAACTTCCCAATATCCATTTAACCTGTACTGACCGAGCGTTGGAGAAGAGATAAAAATACGAAAAGTCTAAAAATATTGACATCATTAAACAGTGAATGGTGGCGAATTCGGCCGCAAATTAGATCAAGCAGACAATTTAACTGATCCTTCAAATTTCGACGACAAAGAAATAATGTTTCCCAGAAGAGCTTCAATTCCACCTGCAGGAAAAAAAAAGAAGCGCGCTCACATTCATGTCCGTTTTAAAAAATATCTCTTCATTGCACTTTTGTGAGCTGACATACATACAGACAGATATTAAGATGGAGTCTAACGATTTCGAGTGAGTTCAGCTGTCATCCAAAGCATTAGCGGCAAGTAGTGATTCTGGTCGCAGCAATAATTTATAGTTTACAAGGATGCACGTAGCCAAGGATTCAACGTGTTTGACGTAATGACAGGCAGTGATAAAGGCGTATTTTTCGACATTAGGTAGTTGTGTTTAGACCGAACGAGCTCACAAACGGCGTAATTTTGTTGTTCGAATTAGAAAACCTTTAAAAAGGCTTGCTAAGTGTTATGACGCAGAAGACAAGCTTGCCTCACTCACAGAACATGGGCAATGCGGCGGGGTTTAGGGCGAAATCCGTCAGGCTGCGACAGAAGAGCGCCGGTTCCAGGGCAGGAAACATCGCTGGCAGGAACGGCCGGAACAGCTGAGGTCCTACAATTGTGGCGGGAGGCGGCGCAGGCTCTGCTGGCGAGCAGGGTTTCTCGACGGGGCCGGGAACGGGCGTAAACGCTGATGACCGGCCACCGGATGTCGCCTTGGGCTCCGGTCCGGACTCTTCCGCGGCAGCGGCGTTGGTGGCGGCCTCCGAGTCGCCCTGCTTCATACCGCCCCCGTTCCGATGACGCTTCTCATCGACGTGAGCGGCCGTGCCCACTTTTTGAACTTGGCCCAAGATTCCGCCCGCTTTAATCCGCTCGCTTTGCGGCTTTCTTTTTTTCCTTTCACGACGCGGCGTTCAAATTAGGCCGGCGCCGCTCGGAGCGCCGGTTTAGGGAGCACGGGCTATACAAATAAAAACGCACACAAACCAAAATAAAAGCGAGCAGCCGGAGCGAAAACGCGGAACCGGGGGCCGGCAGTGAGCAGCAGACGACGGCTGCCATTGGACGGCGCCGGAAGCCACGTGACCGTCTCGAGGTGCTATATCACTTCCGGGCGACGGGGCGGGAACCCCGATTGGCTGTTGATCCGGCGGGCCGCTCTCTCGCTCCTCTCGTCTGAATCGCGTGCGGCGGGGAAATCACCGGCCTGCCCCCCTTCCCGTCGGCGTCGCTGCGTCTGCTACTTTGCGCCGTGAAATTGCGGGGCGTCGTCGGTTGCTCGAGATCGGACAGACGAGCTGTGCTCCCCTCTTTCTTTTTTTCCCTCTTCGGCGCAAAAGGGAGAGGGGGGGGGGGGAAAGCTCGCGTTTCTTTAATGATATGTATATTGCCCAGAGCGGCGCAAAAAGCCCGGGCAGCAGCATAAAAGGCCCGGTCGACCCCAGAATTAAGATATTCCGAGAAGGGGGCACTTGCCGCTGTCGGCGCTGGTGGACCCCGCGCCGCGGACTCGGGTGTGATGGGGGCGGGCCGGATCGTTTGGGGGTTATTTGGGAAACGCGGTCCGCTGTCAGACTCTGTGCCCCCCCCCACCACCACCACCACCGCCGTCGCCGCTCCACATCTTCTCCTCGCTTCGGAGTGCGCTCGCTGCGAGGAGGAAGTGAATACCTCCCACACGAGGTCTGGGCCTTGCGTCCGCACGCGAAGATGAGGATTCTTAGCACGACTATATTTGCTCTCGAAAGCTACGCATTAGAATAATGCGTGTCGTGAATTGCAGATTAAGACGGCTCTCGTATGGGATGGTGAGCAGCATACGTACCAGTGAAAGATGAGACGGAGCGGCAAAAATGTAGTCCTTGCTTTTATTTCTTCCTTCGTTTTTGCTTTCAGCCATCGATCTCAGCGTCATTTTTTCGGCGGAAAGTGCGAACTTGTCAGGAATGCATGATGAGTAACGCCCGAGTGCTGAGCGTATGCTCTGGACGCATGGTTTAAAGTTTAGAGTTAAGGACGATTCTTTTTGTAGGAGCGACTGACAGTTGAACAGTTGCAACCGTTAATCCAGATTACGGCGCTAATTAAACGCAGACAGAGAGGAGACGGACTGTGCAGAGTAGTGACATTAATTAGCCTTATAGACGGAGTTGTACGTGACGTGTAACAAGAAATTTATTACTTGTAATGAATTACTATTTTTCTATGAAGTTTGTAATGAATCGATTACTTTTTGCAAAGGATGACGTTTTCAATCAATCAAGTATTTTTTATACAGTAGCTTACTCGTGATCAATTACTTCCTATTCGTAAAACAAGTTTTAACCACCAGTATAACTTCGAGAACCTAAAATTGATGGCTAACACCAGTGCCAGTGCCGAATATTCCTGGAGAATGGTCGGGGTGCGGGAAAGCTGGGCATGCATGTTCCAACATGCAAGACGGATGGCGCATCATACGGATTATCTTTTCCTTCAAAAATTATATTTTGTGCTGACTGGATTTGGATGTGCAACCCATACAAGATGTCATTAATTTACAGAAGAGAAACAAAGTATTCTAAATTACTTATTACACTGTAGCGGATGAAATGGCTTTAGTACAGATTAGAGCTTTACGGATGAAAGCTGGTCGCCGACGGCCCAGAGCCCAGATCAGTCTGCGCGCGCCTCTCTCCTCTTCTTCCTCGAACTCCTCGGCGTAACAATTTCCCCGGGGGCAGATGATTCTCGTCCCCGAGAAAGTTAGGTAGATCGAACGATGGCAGCGCTTCAACCGAGCCACATGAACAACTTGTGTACCCCGTACCCAGAAAGACAATTTGACGGATGATGACCAAGTATTCGGCACTCCCTCCAACGGATCTGGTAGCCATTTCCCAGCCTCTCGAATACAGCATAAAATTGACACTGGAAACGCACCCCCTATACGCCAGAAACCTTACAAAGTATCTCCAGCTGAGCAGCCAACTCCTCGCGTGCGATCCTCCTGACTATAGAAGCGATGTCTTTTGGCTCGGGGATGTCGATGCTGTCGACGGTTGTCACATTGGAAAGGCGGCCGAATTTGGGCGCTATCCGACTTGCTTTAAGTGCCTCAAATGCACGGCACTGCTTTATGACATCTGCAACCGTAGCAAGGATGTCACGTGAAATAAGGAAGTGATACACGTCCTCAGCAATCCCCTCGAGAAGGTGCCCTACCTTGTCATCTTCTAGCATCTGCCGGTTGACAATGCGACAAAGTTTCAAGACTTCCTCGATGTATCGCGTGCACGTTTCACCAGGCAGCTGGGCTCTCTGGAAAAGTTGCTGCTCAGCACGTTCCTTCTTAGCAAGAGTATCTCCGAAGGACTTGCTGATTTCTTCAACGAATCGGCTCCAGGTTGTAAGAATTTCCTCGTGGTTGTCAAGCCAAGTCAGAGCCGTGCCAGCAAAGAAGAAAATGAAATTGCACAGGCGGGCGGTAGAGTCCCAACTCTTGCTGCACCTCTCATAATGTCGATGCCATTCTTCAACGTCCTCTTCGGTCTCGCCGTGGAATGTACGCGACTCTCGTTGATGGAGCAAGGCCGTCTGTTGGCCAGGTCGCTGTACCCGAGTCTGCGTCGCTTGCGTGGTAGGCATTGGGAGGAACTCTTGAGGCGAGAAAGGTGGCAAACCTGCTGCACGGCGGCTGCGACGGGGTACTGGCGAATCCAGGACGTGTGTGACCCAGCACCTCCACCAAATGTAGCGGCGGATGAAATGGCTTTAGTACAGGTGAGAGCTCTAGGGATGAAAGCTGGTCGCCGACGGCCCAGAGCCCAGATCAACCTGCGCGCGCTTCTCTCCCCTTCTTCCTCGAACTCCTCTGCGTAACAATACTATTATAACTCACTTCGGTAACAAATAGTTATTTCGGTTTAGTATACCTGTGATATACCACTCGGCTTCTGGAGAATGACATCCACATGCGCGTCCATTAATTTATATTTTCTACAGAAAAGGACTAAGAATTACTACTTAAGGGACAAACCTCGTTGTATTAGTTTCGTTAATGATACGGTGGTGTCTATGGATATCAATTGCTGTGTTTTATAATAATCTAGTAACTAATGTAAGACACTTAATATCATGTCTATCAAGCAAATTTATTAAGGCCCGCCGCGGTGGCTCAGTAGTTATGGCGCTCGGCTGCTGACCCGAAAGTCGCGGGTTCGTTCCCGGCCGTGACAGCGAAATTTATATGAAGGCGAAATTCTAGAGGCCCGTTTACTGTGCGATGTCAGTGCACGTTAAAGAACCTCAGGCGGTCGAAATTTCCGGATTCTTTCACTACGGCGTCCCTCATAGCCCGAGTCGCTTTGGGACGTTAAGCCCCAATAAACCAACGAACCAAATTTATTAAGAGGTTATGTGTCATGAAATCGAAAGCTTTCGTAAAATTCACAAATATTCCTATTACAAAAAAACTTATTTTTGAGATTCTGCAGTATCTATTTTGTGTTAAACATGATTTATTTTCTAGAAATGCATACTAAGCGAAGGTGCGTTAGTTTCTTTCCAAATGTTCAACAATAATTTATTCAGAATTTTTTTTTCCACACCTTATGCCAAGCTTTCCACCCATTTCATGCGCTTTTACTTTTGAAATTCTCATTTTTCTGGAAATGTACTCGTTTTGATGCGAAAGTTATAAATATTAACACAGGAGCGATATGTGAAATATTTGATTGGTGTTGCATGAAATATTTGATTGGAGAGAGACCATCAGTATCGCAATTCCATGAGTGCTCCAGTTTGAGAAATACTGAATCGCTTGAACAAAGATAGTGTCAGTGATTAAAATACCTTTGTTTCACGTGCTTGAGAATTACAACATGCGGCGGAAGTCATTCTAGTTAATGCCTTTATTTACCAAGCGCAGAATTCGAAACTTAACAGCTGCTTTTAGCAGACTGGCGCTAGTGACTCATTGCGTTCACCAAACTATGTGCTCATATGTGTAACGCTCACATCGTTCACGAGCCGCAGTTTTCTCGCTGTTGTGCGCATATCCGTACATCGTTCAATGAGAAGCAATGCTAATTAATAGGTGAACAAAAATCTTTTGCATACGAATGATGGGAACCAACATAATCTGCGAATAAAATCAGTGCATGTCCCCAAAACTGTCAAGGGTGCGCATCGTGTTGATCACATGGTGTCGCAGCGGGTCGTCGGGTTCATGGCCTTTCCGGCGCCGCACTCGAACGCCTGCGCGAACTCCGGCATGTTGAGCAGGGGCACGTTGCAGCGGAGGCGCGGGGGCGAGTACCTGCCGGGGCTTTGCTTCACCTCGCCAGCGCACCACTTGAAGCAGCTGCTGGCGAAGAAGAGCTGCTCGTCGCTGAAGCGAGCCAGGCCCGGCGGCACCGCGACGCGAGGCCGCGACGCGGCCCGGAACGCCCGGTACGCCTTGAGCATGCCGCCGCTGTCCGCGAAGTTCTCGGACAGGGCCTGCTCCCCGAAGTTGGCTCCGCCGGCGGACCAGGGTATCTCGTTGTACAGGCGGCGCAAGCACCGCAGCTTAGCCACGAACATCTCCTGGGAGACCGGGGTCCACCAGTTGTGGCGGAGTCCGTCCCGACCGTACAGACCGAGGTCCGGGTCGAACGCGTGCGTCATCTCGTGTCCCACGACGTGGCCCAGGCTGCCGTAGTTGTACGACGCCGGGTAACCGGCGACGAAGAAGGGCGGGTACAGGATGGCCGCCGGGATGACCATCACGTGGTACACGGGCAGGTAGAACGCGTTGACCAGCGTCAGCGGCACGCTCACTTCATCTCCGGACTGCGCCGACCCGTTGGCGCGCAGGAACTTCTTGGCGTGGCGCAGCTCCGCCGAGCGCACCGCGAGAGCCATGTCCAGGTACGAGCCGCTCAGGGCGGGCACGTACGGGTAGAGGCGCCGAAGGGCGTCTTCTTGGGACAGCCCGTCGGGGCTGCCCACGATGGCGTGCAGCGTGGTGAGCTTTTCCAGAGCGCCGCGCCGTGTCTCGTCGTCCATCCAGGACAGCGAAGCCATGCTCGAGTTGGCCACGGCGCGGATGTGTTGGAGGATGTCGCTCGCGTTGCGCACGGAGTCGGCCGGCAGCCAGCGACGGTTGAAGACGCGCGCGAAGGCGAACGGCATCACCGCGTCGCTGTCCATGTAGCAACGGCCGATCATGTAGCCCAGGGTGGTGGTGTCGGCGCCGGGCTCGGCGGCGAACTGGGCGCGCGCCAACGGGTACGAAGTCATGCTCGCCAGGTGCCGCGCCACGTGCCACGTGACGTAGGCGAGCAGTCCCGTGGTGTCCTCCACGCTGCCGACGAGGAGACCCAGGAGCCGCAGTAGACGCTTGTTCATTACGAAGATCTCGTCGTCTGGGCCCATCTCCACGGGCAAGTGCTGGTTGATGACCTACGGGTAATTTTCATGGTGACTTGATTCATTGCATCCAAAATGACTCCTAACGTATGTAATCATAGCACCGGTAGTAATGTACGCTGGTCAATCAGCTCCTAACGACCCAAACCTGGATGACAAAACTTCATGAAAGAAAAGATTGCGTCGGTTTTGAAGATTAGGTACACACCTGTCGAAGGTAATTTTTCTGCATCCATGCGATAAGTCAACATCACAGAGATAAACACAACATCAATTTTCACGGCTGCATCGTTAAAGCTTGTAAATGTACTTACGAGTCCGTGTGCTTAGAAAAACCCTCACCTTCAACCACTCGGCAGATGACAGGTAAGGCCCCGTGATGTAGTCCAATTGCTCAATGACCACATACACCAGGTCGGCGTCGGGCCGTGAATCCATCATAGAGGGCACCATTGTCATCAGCACGTGGTTATCCAGCTGAAGAACCTGCAAATCCGTTTTCGCGCAACGCCTCTCAGACGTGCGAATAAATCAGTAAAAGTTGTAACAGCGGCGATGTACAGACAGCATACGGACCAAAAGGAATACTGTAAGTAACTAAGAGTCATGATCAGAATTATGCAGCTTATTTTCTGCAAAGCGTAAATATAGGACGAAGTTTTCCTCTTTTTTTCCGGAGATTAAAAAGAATCATCTATAAAGGAGATCATGCCATGCGAATAACATCCCTCAAGCATGCTGACGAATGGCAACTTCGGTAACGATATAATTTCGGAGCAGTGCCGTATGAAGATGTACAAAGTGTGCAGTAAAGTGCATTCAAAGCTTCATATACTGCGCAATAACGAAACGAAATCTATAGTACGAATCCATAAATTCCAAGGCAAACGACCGCAAAACGCCCCCTGTGGTGAACGTAAAAAAAAATGAATTTCGCGATAAACGCTGAAAGATGCATGTGGCTGGTCTTTCCTTTCAGATACATAGAAAAGGCACTACACCGTCTAGCATATAGCTTTCGCTAATACAGATAGCTTCATAATAAACAGCAGGTATTGTAGAGTACGAGACTGTAACTACTGCTTTTTTTTTAGTCGAAGGAAAGTCAGTCTATTTTCCTTTTCTTGCATCAAACACTTTCTCTGTCCCACTTGCCTCTTCCACGGCGCTCTTGGGCACTTTCGAGCCACTGAGGATGACCGAGGCGCGGTCGAAGTAGGCGAGCAGGGCGCCCTTCTCCTGGAGCGCGTTGCGCGCCATGAACCACTCCAGCATGTACGGGTTGCCGGAGAAGTGCAGGGTGCGGAAGCCCGGACGCTTGAAGTACGTGTCGACGCTCAGCTGGAAGAACACCGGCACGCCCCAGTCCAGGGATAGGGCGACAAGAACGTCCAGGGTCGCCAGCTTGGACCTTGGAGGAGAAGAAAGGCGAGGTATATGTCTCGTTCTGGGTGGACACGTGAACCGCACCGTGATAGAGGGGGGAAAAGGAAAGGCTCTGAAATAGGGAAGAGAGAGAGGGGGGTGTGGAAAGGCAGGAAGGTTAACCAGAAAGGACCTTCTGGTTGGCTACCCCGTACTGGCGAGTGGGAAGAGGTGATGTAAACGGCAAGTGGAAACAGTGATGGAACAAGTGGAAAAATAAGCAAGGACTTCAGGTAAGGATATGCGTGTTGCAAAGCAACAATGGAGTGCTTGGACCACTCATTCTTTAACTTGATTAGAACGGGAATTTTTTTTATTTATTTGATCATCCATTTCTTTCACCTATAATTACTAAGCGCCTTCATGCCCCGAGGCAATAAACATCGCTTTAAGAAAGGGCGTTAAGTAGACACATCGAAAAAGATGCCAATTTGAGAAAATGTCGCTTCAACAAGATAAAGTCAGTCACGCGGGGTGACGTAACAGCTGAGGTTATATTGGAAGCATGTCAGGCGATGAGCCCAAACGCACTCTGGACAGCCCGCTTAGACGGTCTAGTTGCACTGCTCGAGTTTTGGGCGCCAACTTCGATCAGCTACGGCGCAACTTATTTATCTGGCAACCGGATATGATAGTGCCGCCATAGTATACATGGGCTTCTGCGGCAGCCTACCCGGAAGGGGTAATAAACCCAAGCCCACCTGACTACCAACCCATTATTACAATCGCACAGGTCTCCATTCTTTTACTAATATGACGGAACGTCGACCAGGCGGTCGTTCAACGCTCCATGCAGGAACGCAGAGGAAAAACAAACAAAATTACGGGCTTGCGCACAGTCCCACTCCACTGGGGCCGTGAGTCTAGGGCCACTGGCGCCCTGGACTGAGGGTCCCAGACTGGGGGTCCCAGCCTGTACACTCGAAACACGAATACGCCTATATGGGAGTAAAAAGGGAAAGGGGAGTAAGCTGCCCTCTAACGCACTCCCTTCTGTAAAAGGGTGTGCGTCAGAGGACAGCTTACCCCCTTTTCCTTCCTCTCTGTTTAGAGTGTACTATATATAGTGCAGGGGGGAAACTAGATGGGATAAGGCTGGCCAGGCTGGCATAAAACAGGAGTAGTTTTAGGAAGTCGGGAGATGCCTTTCTAATGACCTGGGCATAACCCGGCTCTTTCATGGTCATCATAATGACAGAAATAAATGCTTCAATCCGTAAGCGCAATTAATTCGACAAAAGAGTCGAATATTTGTGGTTGACTGGCATTCTTATGTGTCCAACAAACGGTAACACCCTTGAAGCTGCGCTTTTTTTTTCTCCCCGCGACGCTAAGTTGCGCTACTTTCCTGTCGTCTCTGTCCTTTTTTCATGTGAACGCCTATTTAGCGCGCAGCCTTTCAAAAATGAACGTGTATCAACTAGCCCGTCAGAAAGCCTTGCTAAGTCAAATGCCCACTTCTAGCCCATAGCGGAGCCGTGAGGACGGATTACTGGTGCATTCATCACACCCTGCCCTACTACCTCTGTTTTGTTTGTTTGTTTCGCATCCTGCTATTGCACGCACCTAGACTGAGGCGTGGGCCAGCTGAGGTTGAAGCGCTTCAGGAAGCCCTGCAGCTCGTCCATCCTGTGCTGCTCGTTGAAGGCCACCTGTGCGCAGCGCTGGAAGAGCAGCGACACCTGCTGCGACGGCAGCGCCTCCGCGCCTTCCTCCAGCACAAGGCTCATGATGGCGGCGGTGGCCACACGCTGCTGCAGAACCTACGAGTGACGTCATTGGGGCAGAAGCCGAACATGCGGGATGAGAACAGCGCCTCGTAAAAGAGAGACCTTGCGTAACATACCCAATAAAAGTTCGTCGCAAAACGTTGTTACGGAGTAAGCTTACAGCACTAGAGATAGAAGTAGTATTCTGAGGATATAAAGAATAAATCCCGTAAAACTCTCCCTCTTTTATGGCAAAGCGGAAGGAATTCGCATCACACCTCCCGCCTCAGTGAATGCACTAACTCCAAGTCACACCTGGAGCATAGGAACACGGATCGTACATTCCCTGTTTGCGGGTCCCTTATGATCCAGTTCAGCCGCCATAAATCGGGGAATTTATTTTAAACAGCCCTTTTACGTTTCAAAACGACATGATCATTCTTGCAAAATCCGAGAGTACCGTGCCAGGACAAACTTGCTTGTCAATTCATTTTTTTTTGTCAAGACTGTGCAAGAGTGGAATCACTTATTGGAAGTGCAAGTGTGCTCTGTTAATGAAGATGCCTTTTTTTTGCAAATTTGTAACCCCCCTGTGTAACGCCTTGGGGCAATGCGGGGTAATTATTGAATAAAGAATAAAGAAACTTACGATACGTTACGCAGCTTCAGCATAGCCGACAGGTGCTAGTGTAGACATAGCGAGGTGGGGACGCGGACCTGCCGCTGCACATCCCAAAGCTGGCACCCAAGTTATCAGATATCTCCAGATATCAAATCTTCATAGAAAAAACGGAATGTCTGCATTCAGATGTGCCCGAAGTTAAAAAAAATAAAAATCGTGCGTAGAGGCATATCATTTAAGCCAGGAATGGAAAGCCAACGCAAAAAATTGCTTCTTAAATTGACGTCGCCGTGTTTTATAGCACCTGTGGTATGGTTCCACTTAGTGTTTTCGTTTGCTTGTTTTGCAAGCGTGAGCGTTTCATACTTACTAAACCAACCTGCCTTGTTTACATAAAGACATCATGTGACCGCAGTGAGCAAAGGGAAAAATAATTGAGACTTCAAAGCCGCGTTGAGTCATGACTCAGACTTAGGACCGGGCACAAATTCCATATTTAAGCACAGAGGAAGCTGGGAATTTTTTCTCTGCAATCTTGTCATGCTCCTTGCAATATTATCAATAGTTGATTAATTTTCTCTCAGTGGAAAATAATTACCGCCTGAAAGGCGGTAATGTCAGTTAATACGTCTCCGCTCTGCTAAATCCTTCTATTATCTTTAGGCGGCAGATAGACGCGTGAGTTTACTTCCACTACACAAATCGACGCAGGCAAGAAAATGCTTCGTACAAGTGTTATTGCAAGACCGTAGTACATCCGAGTAAGAGAGGCCCTACTCGTTATAATGCAAACAGATAAAAAGAGTAAACTTTTTATCCACCACTGCTATATGCCTACGCGGCGCAACGGTTCTGCCGACTAAGACTAAAAAATTAACAGACGATTTGGCATGACTAAGAGCGGAATATCGTGCAGTAGCAATAGTTACGTTGGGCACTTAAGGCCCTTAAGTGCTAAAGAAATTTGATCTAAAGGCCTTCTACCTAAAGGTCTTTAGCCGGAAGGCGTTTATCATAAGCACTTTGCCCTAGAGGCATTTGACGTAAAGGCCTTTACCACAAATACGTTTGACCTAGAGGGCTTTACCCCGAAGGCATTTACCTTGAAGATCTCCACCCAGGCTTTCACCGAGTGAAGGCCCGCCAGGTGTACACACCTGGCAGGTTGCCCACAACCCGGAGGACAGGTGGGACGCCCTCCACAAAGCAGGCTTAAGGGACGTGCTACGTATGCCCGAAATCGAAAAATGCGCCCAGTAGTGTTACGTTACGTAACACTACTAAAAACAGCACTAAAAACAGCACACGGCTCCCAAGACTCGCGAAGGCAGCGCTTTCAACAGCGAGCCCTTTTTCAGAGAATAACCCACCTGGAAGTGGCTGGATACGCCGGGGTTATCCCTCTGCCAGCCTCCGCAGACGTAGCCGTAGAAGTCCTGGCACGGGTCCCCCTTGGCGTCGATGAGCGATAGTTCCAGCGACGCGCTGGGGTCCATGCAGCCCGGGTCCGTGCAGCCGAGCGCGTAGGCACGCACAATGGCCGGCGCTGCGTAGGCCACGACCAGCATGAGCAGCGTCATGGCCGAGACGAACGCGCCGTAGCGAGTGAAGAGCAGCAGCGCCGTGTCCGCCGAGAAGCCGCTGCTGTTGGCGGCCTCCTCGTCGCTGCCTTCGCTGGACGACGACAGTAGAGACAGGTCGGAGTTGAAGTCGTCGCCCCTGGCATTCGAGGGGGCGTAGCCCTGTTGCGTGGGGATCTGGGAGCCTTTGCCGCCTGCCGTCATGCCCGCAGGATTATTAGGGGCACCGCTACTAGTCGCGACAGAATGCCAGACGAATGCAGAATGAAGGGGTGCGGATTTCTTCTTCGTCTGGCTCGTGGACAACGGCAGCGCGTGAGGCTCATACCTATCTCGTGAAGCAAGAGTTGGGTCCATAAAACAGCGTTTTTAGATATTGTTCTGCCCATTGATGGAAGTCAACATATCGTGGCATGTCTGAAAACAAATGAACACGTTCTCGTTGGCATCCAGTGCTGAGATAACCGGCAGATTCGTCGACTTCGTCTTGACTTTTCTCGATCAAAATTTCGCGTGTAAAGATTGTAAACAATAGAAGGAGGAATAGGATCAACGTGGCTGCAAAAGAGGAAAAGCTCGACCCGTGTAGCTTGCCCCCTCATTCTGCTAATTGCCCAAAGTCTGGAGGCGCTAGAGCACAAGCCGCCAGTGATATATCTCGCCCATTTCATCAACCTTTTTCAATGTATGGTACCCAGCATTTACACATTATGAAGTGTGCTAATAATTTGCCTCCAAAAGCCCCAATAGTGCAGTCACGCAAAATGGTCACCGGCGCATGCTGATGGTCTACATGCTCCCGGCTGCGTCCTGAAAGTACAGTCGTGAGAAATATGACAAAGAACAAATTTTTTCCACAATGTTGCGAATTCTCTAGTTTTTTCTTGACTAAACTTGAGAATGACTTCTGGATATTATGCGATAAGAAGAAAACTGGATATAAAAATCAAAAACTCTCATTGTCACACACAATTATGGAGAAATCAATAAATGAATGCTCGACCTTAGTTTCCTCTCCTATTTCTCAAGACTGTATAGGCACAGGTGAATGCTCTGTCATCGGCCAGAAGTTTGCAGCGTGCCTTGAAAAAATGGGCAGCTCGTCGTCTCGTCTGCGCCTTTCGTTATACATGCGCAGCAAGGCTACAGTACGGAAGTGACATGCCACCGTCACATGGAACGAGTTATTCTACTACGCACCAGTTCACAAATCTGCCTGGTCGAAGTCCAACATGAACCCACAAAAACCTGGCCCTTACTCCTCAACCCTTGCACGTGTTCCTCACCAACTCACTTTAGCTGTATAGGACAAAGTACGTGCAGACGACACTTTACGAAGTGCACAAGTGTGGAAGACATACATTTTGCACACCTCCACTCGCCTGCATGGATCTTCTTGGCATCCCAGAAACCAATGTTGCCTCTCGCGCCGGCCATTCCCAATCCAGGCGCACCGCCAATCATCATTCCAGACTCTATACTAGGCAAAACATGAAATGGGCAAATAAATGGCTGTTTAAGCTGTGCCGCAGGCAACCCTGGCAAAGCAGCGCGCAAACACGCGACAGAAAACACAATATACCAGTGGAGCTCTTCGCGAGCTCCTAAAAGAGCTTATAAGCTCAAGAAGTTCTCCACCTTACCGCCACACCTCGCCACCGTTTTAAGATTAAATGGCGCCTTGGTGAAAAGCCTGGCATCTGAATTAGTTAACCAGCAGCTTCAAAACCGTACGACTGCAAATTTGGCTGGTGTGGCAAACAAAAAAAAAGGGCCCACACTTAGCTGATGAGAACGTAGCCACGAGGACAAAAAGTAAGCAAACACTTGAAATTAACACTTATAAAAGGCGAGCAGTCGCACACGACAAAGTCACGAGATGACGGGACTACGGCGGTCTAGGTCGGCAGCTAGCTACGAGCAAGCCGCAGAAAAGGCAAAGTGGATGGCGTAAGAGCCGCTGTCTGCTGCTTTGAGCGAAAGCGAACACAATTCTTTTTTCGCAAAAGTAAAAAGTTGCGCTTTCCATCCAAATCTACACAACTAAAATATTTTTAAAATCACGAACTAACCAGCGTTTTAAGTGGTTATAAACGACAAATATGCAACCAATTATTTTTCATCTTATTTGTGTTTGCCCACACACTTCATTTTGGCGCTTCAGTTCTTCTGCAAGCTTAATTGATGTCGCTGGCGCTTGGTTCCGAACATTATTCGAGCTCCGTCTTCGCGACCTATATAAATTTACCTTGTCCTAGGTACCGAGAACAGCGTAGGGACTGCGTACCTTTTGGCCCCTTCTTTGGGTTTGTGCCATCTTAAGCATGTAAGATACCACCACAGGCTTCATACCATTGTTTTATGTCCTTCTGCGCGCTTTTTTTTATCTTTTGGAGCAGGGTTTCTATGGATGAATAAAACTCCTTATTAGTCTCCAATAGACTATTATCGATCCAGGATAGGTGGACCTCCTAGTCCAGCAGTACATTGGCCTTCAGCGCAGATTCAGACCTGTTCACTTACCGCCGTCCGGATCGCACAAAGTTAGCCTGCCTTGTCCTATCGGGACACTTGGTATTTAAAGCTCTCGTTGATTTTGTGCTGGCACGACTTCATGAGCGCAGAAATGCAAAACTTGCAATGTAGACCACGACATCAATAGATAAAGATTCTTGGCAGGCGCAGGAGCGCGCCGTAGCAAGCGAAATTATGGAAGCTTTTCTTATAAATAATACGTGCATCTGCGTTGGTGACACTTCAGTGACGTTGTACAGAAGATGTTGATGCTGATGAATTTTTATGGCGCAAGGGCATCAGTGGCCAAAGAGCGCAATGGCACAAAGTTTTTTCTTCTTACTTGAGGTGGGGTCGAAGACCCATTTACAATGCATTTCACCCTAAAGAAGCCGAGCACCAGGCCAGAGGAAAGCTTGTATCCGTTGTATCACCGATGGGTACCCGGCGGCACTGGGGATCGAACCCCGCACCTTCCGCATATGAGGCGGATGCTCAAACGGCTGCGGTGACCTAGTCGTGCAAAAGTGAAATAACATTTTTTAACTCTGTCTTGTAGAGTGTGTTGATGACTACACGTTTTTTTTTTTCAGGGGTGACGTGAAGGCATCTAACACGCATACGCCGACTTTTCTGTATTTGGTAGTAACAGCGCCCAAATAAATCAGTTGTCCATTTGTGCTTGCCCTCCCTGTCTGTCTTTCTTTGTGTCGTGTTTTTAGTGCTATTCCTTAAGTCTTTACAAGACGATAACCAACTATCCCGACAACGTTTGCTAAAGTTTCCAGAGGACGTTGACACGCTAGTCTGGCTGGGTATACATATATTCATCGAACCACGTTGCAAGCAGTGTTTGCGGCAGCACTGACGCCTAGCCCACCGACATGTGCGGCTGTGCACGGCACCAATTGCCTTAGCCTATCACCCACTTCCCGTGGAAAGTAAAAGCAAACTGCCCTGTTTTATTATTCTTTTTTTTTGCCTCCAATACGCGCGGCGCGAACAGCTGCGACAAAACACACGTGCGTAGTGCTGCGCAGTGGAAAGCTTGTTTTTTTTTTTTTCGCAGCACTGTATGCTTACAGGCCGCCTATAGAGAAGCTGAACATGATCGTGCAACGCCGGGCGTTATAGGCATATAGACTTTAAGATGATTTTCGCGTGGCCCGTCTTGGCGTGGATGTCGCTTCCCATTCTGCTGTGGGTGGCATTCTACATGTAAGTTATTTGCGTACACCGCCGATCGCTAGTGTCCGCATCCCTCTCGCTTCACGAGCCAGACAACAAGCGACGTAGCAACGGAAGTGCGTGACTGGAGCCTATTTTTCTTATAGCTTTTTCGTCGTTGGCAGGCGATATGAAGGGTCCTTTTCTTTTTCACACTGTACCTATTGAGTTGCAAGTGCAGTAGGAGAATTCTGATTACAAGACAAGTAACAGGGTCCCACCGTCACGACGTTTCTGGACCAAGCTGCTATAATTCAACGCGATTATGTACTCCTTTTGATCGATTCATGGGATGATCATTAACCATAATCAAACTGGAAGTTTTCTTTTAATTTCCAGTCTAATCTATATGGCAGCGTAATGCTTTGATAAACTGACCCCCGATTTTTCTCTTCTTGCATCACCTTGATGGGTATTGTGCGTGTATCGAAGCAAGCGCTGAGAATACGAAATGTTCAACTGATTTGCTCCTTTACGTTTTGCCTGATTGTTTTGTTTTTCATTAGCACTTAACAGTGCATTCGTGTATTTAAACGGGCCATCACAACTGAACTCCTCTCGCATATTTCTCCAGAGCATGCATGTTACACACAAGTCACCACCCAGAATTACAATAGACCTCGTAGATGCTTGACGTATACAACTTTTGACTCAGAAACCTGGGACGAGATTCAGAAACGCAGTTTAAGGACTTGGAAGTGTCAGGATTGGGCCCTGTCGACCACGCAGAGATGATGACACGGTTTTCGGCTTGCATGAATAGGAGTCGTGCATTTCGCTCCTACTTTGTACAACTTTTAAGTGAACGGTAATCTGCCAGCGTCGTCACGCACGTCCCGAGAAATCCCCACTTTAGCGACGAACGCATTCAAAGCTATCTAAGGTCAATAGGCGTTCTCTGTTGCCACTTTACCTTTTCATTATTAACAGATGGAAATGAATGTCTTCGTCTTTCCCATAACGCCGACACATTTAGACATGATCCCCGCCAGCTGACGATGAAGTTATGCCTCCAGGTCACTATCTCAATATACCTCCGTAGAAGAAGGAAGGCGAAGCATTGTCTCCCCTCAGTTTCAGAAATAAGAGCGACCGTGGCCCACACCTTAGTCACGGGTCGTGAGAACATAGACGCTGCTTAAATTCTCTGCATGGTTTTGCTCCTTCTTTTTAGGTATTCTTCGCGACACAGACATTACTGGAGAAATCAGGGTATTCCTTATGAAGAATTTTCTATTTTATCTATGGCCACAAGCCCCTATCACAAAGAGGTGAGTTAAATAGAAGGCATTGTGTACAGGTGATGAAACTGCATAAAATTGTTCCTCTGTGACCATCGGTCAGCAGTTACCCATGCCGCTGGGGCCCAACAAATTTTGGCTGCATCGCGCCAAAATACATGCGCTTTGAGAAGCTTGCAGGCAAAGCAACATCTCCAGTGGACGTAACTCGTCGAAATAGCCAGAATTTGTTGGGCCACGACGCCGAGGGTAACCGCGTTTTCGAAATTTTAAAACCTGATATGGCTATTACTAAGGACCAATATTAATGGCCGCCATCTTGAATTTGAGAAACCGAAACTATGCCGCCATTTCTTCCTTCGACGTCATACTCACATAGTTCCACCTGTATCCACCATATTGGACGTGACGTCATCATTAGCACGCGGCAGTTTGGTGCTTCTACAATGTTATTGTAGATGGCGCTACAAGCCTCAATGCCAGATGCACTGTTTTCTAGTTGAAGCCACAGATGGCGCTTTGATCTCAGGTTGGTAGGAGACCGCACGAAATCTCGAAACGTAATGAGTAAGAGATGTCGCTCTTAAAAGAAAGTGAAACGAGAAAAATTCTGCAGTATTATTTGCGCAGGTGATGCCCTGCTTTCTTTGACAGCACAACAAGCTATCTCTAGTTAGGTGCTTCATAAATAAATAAAGGTTCTGCATCTCGGAAGAACTGTAGAGCAGCGACCTGTGAAACGTACTCGACAACACGCAGAGATGGGTGAAATTAACTTTAGTTCAGCTTTATGCGTGGAAGCACGTGAGCTTTTGCGTGGTACGCCTTTATTCTCGGGCACATTGTGCCTTTATCAGCGACGTATGAAACCTACCACCAAAAAATCAACAAGCCTAAAGCCAGACAAAGAGCATTTCTTTTACATTGAGATCAAGCAAGCACCCTGATCTGTTGTTGGTTTTGATATGACTTGAGTGCGGCTATCACTGCAACGAGTATGATGTGGTCCTACAAGGCTGACACCATATGGGCTAAGTGCGAAAAAGTTTGAAAGCCTCGTTTTGGTTTCCTGCAGAGGTAATCGTTGTAATGACAAAGTGTTAAGCTGTACGCTACTCATACACACATGCTGGCGCAGCGTGAAATCTACTAATCGATCTCCTGTACGATGTCACGGCATGTTAAAGAACACCTCGCGGTTGAAACTTACTAGCAGCCCTCCGTTAAGGCGTCTCTTATAGGCTACGTGCAGGTTCAGGGCATTACGCGCAACGTATTGCCACCAATCCCCAATGAAAATTCTCTAACGACTAGTATTTCCGTTTTCGAAAATACTAGTGGAAAAGGTCCTGATATACACTATTTACAGCGTAACAGTGTAAAGGCTTGGCATAGGAGCCGACAGCATAACGGCTTCTGTGTGTGTGTGTGTGTGGGGGGGGGGGGGGGGGGGCTCGCTCGGTGACGAACGCTGATGACCCGGTCGCTGCGTCTCTCTCCTCTTCTCCGATGACCGGGCTAGCTTTAGGCTGTACCTGCGCTGGCAACCGAGAATACCCGGCTTCGGCCGCTATATACTCTAATACAACGGTCACCTGCGGTTCACGCCGGCCCCGGGCACGTTCCAGGCGCGTTGCTGCCTCACGTAGGGCAGCGATGTGAGCATGCTCTGCTTTGATCCACGGCGTCTAGCTTCAGCAGAGTGCCAGCGGAACGAACTTTTGCTGTAAAAGTTTTGGCACAACAATGACAAAATGAAAGAAGGGCGCACGTGCTCTGGCCATAAATGTACAGCAACACTGTTTAGAAAACTTCCTTCTTCCGAACATTATTAATACTAACACTTTGTTTGCACAGTATTAGAAATATCCGCGCCTGCAATACGCCTGCAGCACACCACTTCGACTATGCTCTCACGCATGCGTTATAAACGAGCTTCTTTCACCCATTTTCTTGCAGTCATTTCCTGGGGAAAGAGACTTACAACGCTTAAAGAGGCGCGGAAGAGTGTATGGGTGAGCGGTACACACTTTTATGAACAACATTGAACGGTGTTAAAGGGACACTGAACACAGACTGCAGTTGACTTAAATCGATAAATTACTGGCTCCGGCGATGAGGCTGTTTTTCACTGAAAACTAAGTTCTTAGAAAAGCTTAAAAATGAAAGACATGTGCCACCAACACAGGCTATTTCAACGAATGAACTTCGGAATAGAAAAGTGGGTTTTGTTTTGCAACTGCTAGTTTTCTTGGAGCCCAGAACAAAGAGCGCAATGAAGAAAGACTAAGCGGAGAAAAGGAAATAGAGCCAATCAAACCACCCAGGTGGACCCCATAAGCATCCAACACACTGTTTGACCGAGGTTCTCACAGTGTTGTCCGCATTTATTAGCAGGGATTTTGCTGTTAGGACCACAAACGTTGTCTATAGTAACTCTAATGCATTGCTAGGGATGCAAATTATAATTAAGCACATCTGCAACGTTCGGTTGGCGGTAGCCTGCATTTTGGTGGCGGCTACATTACACCGCTCGCCTCTTTCCTTCCCGCAGTGCGCCGCGAGTGACATTCTATACTATCGTTAACTAAGAATCTGAATGGCGAAACAAGTCGTCGAACTTGAAAATTTTTACGCAATAATATTGTCCTCTACTGCAAAAAAAAAGGCAAAACCACGCAACGACTAAATAGTGGACTTATCGAGAACAAAAGCCGGATGAAGTTGTGCTCAGTGTACCCTTCAATGAGTTGAGGTGAGAAACTGAGAATATATTACGAGAATATTGCATGACGATATTTACGGATTTCTTTCTTCCTTCAGTACGTTTGAAGGCAGCATGCCGGCTCTTTGCGTTAGCGACCCAGCTCTTATCAAGGACATATTCATCAAGAATTTCGCCTCCATCTCGTCAACGTCAGTGCGTATTAGTACCTCCTACGCTGAATTTGTTTTGGGCAATGGGTATGGAAGAAAAATAAAGAAGCGGCCCTCTGGGACAAGAGAATAAGGAGATCTACTAAACAAAAAACAATATTTTATGAAGGATTATTTAGAAGTAAACTTTGGTTGTGTGTGCCAACCCTGCTTTTTCTTTATAACATTACGATATAAAAGTGCGGCTTAAATAATAAAAAATGCAGCTAGAGAAAACGCCAATGCCAGACAGAGTTTACGGAAGCCCGGTTACTTTCGACACCATGCTGAATAAACTGCAAATGTAACCTGCAATCGGTAAATGAAAAGGAACGTGAATCAGTTCATCATTATAAATGCAAATTATGCATTACAAAACAAAAAAAACAAAAATAAAAAACGCGGGTTGATTAACCAGCTGGCGTTTTATTTGTCTTAGCTTCAAGGTGGTCTTCACCATTTACGAAACGTGGCATTTTCATCGCGAAACTAATCTTAACATTCAGTGTCAAATTCGTGTTTTTTTTTTCTTTTGGCATAAAATTTAAGAAGTACGCGCACACTCCTATTAAGCAACCCCTGGCTAGTGTCATCGTTCATTTATTACGCGTTATTTTTACTCCCACCTTCTGAAGTGCTGTTACTAAGTGTTCTGCAACCGTACGGTAGAACTTCCGAGAGACCATAGTGCTTCTGTTCACGTATCCTCAACGCATTCGCCATTTTAAAGCACGGCCCGTGGTTTCAACGGAATCTCGCCTTGAGTTTGCTTGCATAAATATGCATCGGCAGAAAAACCTGCCTTTCCAAGCCAGGGGAACTCAGCGGAGGCTATGCAAGGCATCTGTGATGCAAGGCGTTAACCCTCTCATGTGCCACAATACGCGCATGTAATGTCATGAAGCGTTGCCTCTCACCCTATATACATAAAAACTGCGCAAAAGTAGGCTCACAGAAAAGGAACATACGGGACAGTTTCTTTTGTGTGCCCGTCTTTTGCGCAGCTTTTATGTTTAAAGAAATTCGCACCAGCTAGCACCCTACCGCACTCCAGGCACATAGAGGTGTCTGAATAACGGATGTTGGTCAAATGTTTAAAGGAATCCCCCAAGATTTCGTAGAAATCTGTATAACTTTCCATTGCAGCCGCATGGTTACGCTTAGGCGGAGGCAATAAGTAATTACTGCCTTATTATTATAACGGATGTTCTGTAAACCGTGCAAGCCAATATTCTGCCTTTGCTTTATAGAAAAAGGGCGGGGCATATGAGCGCTTTACACCTCGAAGATTAAGCGTTTATAGGTAGACTACGAAAAAAAAAGAAGAAACAAGAAAAATGAGCGCTTATACTGCACGGCTTGTGCAGATGTAAATCCCGAAAAGTTTTGTTGAAAGCGACTTTAGCTTAGAAATTTATTTCCTCTGCATGTACTGCTTGATATTAATTGGCGCACTGTGTAACTCGCACGTTCGGATTTGGGCTGCCTGTATCTACACAAAGCTGCATCCCAAGCGTCTATGAAATCAAGTCTTTTTCGCTGATACTGCATTCCAGATACTTTTGACTGCTTATGCATGTACGTACATTCGCGGCCGTAATAATACTAAGCACACCTGTGAGATAAAATTCTTCTTACACCTTACCTAGTGAACATTACGTGGCACTTAATACATATACCAGGAAATCGTGCTAGTACGCTCGCACGCAAACAGAACAAAACTTTATACATCTTCCCTCCCCCCCCCCCCCCACACACACACACACACACACATAAAGCGTGAGAAGAATTATAACAGTGTAGCCTGCTCCGTGATTATTCTGGACGCGACTCTATGTGCGTTCTCGTGCGAAGCCACAAGCCACAATCTTTGTTTCTCTATTAGGCTGGTGGATTCTTTGATCCCGTGTTGGACAATATGCTCAGCCTGTGCCCGTTCGAAGTTTGGCGCAGAATTCGTCCACTGCTGCTCCCAGCTTTCGCGACCGGAAACTTGCGAAAGGTACGTAATCAACTGAGGAGTGCAATTTTCTGTCACGGTCTTAGCGCGGATTGGAGGAGGGGGAGGGGAAGTGTTGGTGCAGGAAGAAAGCAGGCGTGCTGACTCGCCCAACGAAATGAAAATCACATCCGAATACGGGAAGTAAAACGAGGAAGAGCACTTTGGTGCAGAAAGCGGTTAGGTTTATATATTCAAAATTTTTATCCACTGACTCCCCGTCACAATTGATGCCCACCCACGGTATTGAAGAACTGCAGTTGCGAAGGCAAAAGTTTCTATCAGATTTTCTTTCATTAGTGCGTAACAATGCACTCAAACTTGACCCTTCTCCCTATCTTTTCCCAATGCCAATAAGTAGTACATGACACTACCACGAAGATTTACTGTCTCCGTATTTTGCACGGACCAATTTGTTTGTTTTCCTTCTTTCCGCGCACCATAAATGACTGGAACTCATTAATCTAACCTCATCAATACCCAGAAAACTAACCTTTGTACGTTAACCTTGTTCCATGATAGTTTACTATGTTCTTGATGTATTACTCAATTGATATTTTTTCCTGCTATGTTATTTCTCGCGAACTGTGTATTTTTTGTTGCTATGATTTTACATTGTATTTATGTGCCCTTCCTGCCTGGACCTAACCATGGTCTGCAGTATGTACTTAAATAAAAATAAAATACCCGTTAGGTTTGATCACCACTGTTTGGCTGGTTGCCACACCAAGCGAAGAAAGGTTTAGTCCAACGGTTTTAGAGAAGCGTCCAAAGGTTGAGCAAGTTTGAAGCAACAGGTTAATTAACATCAACTTCATGGCCGTGTGGCTGTAATCTATAGCTGCTAACACTGCAACCATATTACTAAGCTCAAGTGAATGTTAATGATGCTTCTTCTGTTGGATCAAAACAAATTTAATTGAAAACTCAAAAGCAAATAATTTGAGAAATTCATCCTCTCAGTTCAAAGAATTCCAGTATTTCTTTCAATCCTTTTTTTTCAGATGAACGGCATTCTGCAAGAATGTGCGCGGAAAACAGCTCAGCGTTTGATAAACTTCGCAGATAGCGGTGAATGCGTTGATGCTGACAAGTAAGTGAGCCGGCGCCGTGGTTCTTGTTCGCAGCGGAGTGCATGCTAAGAGCGCGATGCTGAGGATTCCACTAGTGTGCTGCTTTCACTCGCTCACGACTCAACTACAATGGCAAAGGATAGGGTTAATTGGAGAGACATGGGAGAGGCCTTTGCCCTGCAGTGGGTGTAGTCAGGCTGGTGGTGGTGGTGATGATGGTGATGATGATGATGATGATGACTCAACTACACAAGTCCACCAGGCGCTGAGAATGCATGGTTCCTCACTGTTTTGTTCTCTGTGGAAGTTATCAAAGCGTTTCTATTGTAGAGAAAATTATCTTGAGTGGCCAGAAATGCCAATGAAGGATTGGCTTTTGTTTAGTTAGCTCGCGCACTAAGTGCAGGGCTACTGTAAGAGGCCTTTACTTTGTTTACTATGTTTCACTTTTAGCCGACCGGTCACGATGGCTCATTGCATGCGACATTGGGCTTTCTTAAAACCACGCCGTGGGTTGTTTTTTCCTGCCGCGGCGATCAAAGTTCAATGCAGCGAAGTGAAGTGTTTAGTCGACGCACATTTAAGTGCTCCGAATGTTGGAGATTGCTAAGAAATTTAGTAGAAAGATGACTGACGCCAACCAGGTTAATTTTTGAAAAACTCGACATTTCGGGACCGGCTCGGTCCCTTCTTCACGGTGTGACTATGGGCGAGGCTGGTTGGCGTCAGTCATCTTTCTACTAAATTAATTTTCCCAACCAGACAGACTTCTGTCAAATGCTTTCTTTTGAGTTTATACGCCAAGACTTCGGCATCGAGACCATGCAGCTTGTAAAGCGATATATCAACGTGACCAAGGGTGCTGCAGTCTTCCGGACTCACCTCGATTTCAACAAGACCTGCAGGGAAAAGGACGTGATACCCGTGAGTCTTCGCCTCAAGTGACCGGTACCATGGTTTGCGGCCATTGACCCGGAGGTATTCAACACGAGGGCTTAAAAAGCCAAGCTGCGCCTCGCCCGTAGTCACACCGTGAAGAAGGAACCGAGCCGGTCCCGAAACGTCGTGCTTTTCAAAAATTAACCTGGTTGGCGTCAGTCATCTTTCTACTAAATTAATTTTCCCAACCAGACAGACTTCTGTCAAATGTTTTCTTTTGCTAAGAAATGCCTTATTAAGGGTTCAAAATCTCTTAATCAGTGATTAGTCAGTCACTTGCCCCTTGCAGAGCGTTACGCCGCTTTTGAAGTGCCTTTTCTTTCTCCACACAGTGTTTTCGGCCACTACACGGCGGAAATTATTGCGCGATGCGCGTTCGGAGTCGATGCGGACTACTTTGAGATGGACGAGTTTGTGAAGCGGACACTGTCAACGGAGAGAGCAGCACCACTACGGAAAGCAATTACACGTAAGAATTAGTGACTGTTTCTTCACCGAAGTGAGATGGGGAGCTATGGACGTTGTGCAGAGGTGATTCTTCTCATGAAAAATACGCATCCGACTGAGTCTAAAAATCCCTTATGCGAAACAGTTCAGGGGGATTTAAGAAGGGTCACAAGAAACATTGATCCCGCCTCTCCATTCCTCGTGGTCCCATTACCAGTGTACGAGCTATAGAAAAACTTTGAGTGAAAGTGTGGCGCTGAAACATCTACCACTACTCTAGAAAATAACCTCGTCTTCACATGCAAGCGAAAACGCTAGCGATTCCTGTGGTCGCGGCGCAAAAGCAGCTTTGAGTCGTCGCGACAGCTCGAGCGTCCGGAGCGACGAGGTTCCAATTCTCTGCGACGCGCCGCTGAATCGCTCGATTCACTTGCACGTGACCCAGCCTTCGGTCGTGCATCACGGCGCTTGCAACAAAAAAAAACGCAGTGAAAGAACAGACGGGCGATCATGAAAATGTGATGCGAAAAACCTGCGTCAGCACAGTGTCGCCACCGCCGCGGTGGCTCAGTGGTTAGGGCGCTCGACTACTGATCCGGAGTTCCCGGGTTCGAACCCGACCGCGGCGGCTGCGTTATTATGGAGGAAAAACGCTAAGGCGCCCGTGTGCTGTGCGATGTCAGTGAACGTTAAAGATCCCCAGGTGGTCGAAATTATTCCGGAGCCCTCCACTACGGCACCTCTTCCTTCCTTTCTGCTTTCACTCCCTCCTTTATCCCTTCCCTTACGGCGCGGTTCAGGTGTCCAACGATATATGAGACAGATACTGCGCCATTTCCTTTCCCCCAAAACCAATTATTATTATTATTATTCCCAGTGTCGCCTCCGCTTCGCGTTTTCAACGCACTGCCTCCAACTCAGCTGCTTGCACTGCTGCACCAATGCGTCTTTCGCGCTTCGCTTTCCCTTCGGCCCCTGTCACCGCTGAGTGCTGACGTCTTGCTCTTCCCGACGCCACGACCACCTTAGCCCTCTAAATTCGACACGCCGAGCACACCGTACTGTTGCGACGTTTTCGCTATTCGGGGGAGCGGGAGCATCAATCGCAAACGCAATCTCGAGCACAACTGAGCGCAGCGCGAGGCTCGATGTGCAGACCTGGCGCGCGACGTCAGTGGTGTGATGCAACGAACCACACCGGTTTGCTTTCCGCTCCGCGCCTCCTCCTCGCACTCCTCCGGTGGAACTCAGACGCAAGCGCTAGTTGAGCTCCGCCCCGTTAGGGGCGCTGCGTTATTGACTTCGCATAGACAACTTACGCGGCCATAACGCGGTCATATTAAAAACGCTACTATAAGAAAGCCAGAACCAATGCCGAGAACTAAAGCTGTATGAAATATAAGTGTAACTCGAATATAATACCATCAAATTCTACCAATGTAATAAGCTACGCTTCACCTCCAAGATTAGTGGCTATGTATAATAAGCGGCATTGTTTTTCTGTGGGAATCCGTATGGTCTTGCTTTCCCCTTCCTTTTGAATTTCTCGTCAGAAGGGAACTTAAGCAGCGACGAAGTAATTGATGCCCTTTTCTGCGCAGATCTTTCTCCAACCATCTCGAAAATTTTAAAAGTTGGACCTGTCAATCCTCGTCACGCTCAATTCGCCAAACACACGGCGAGAACTCTGATTCAATGCCGAAAGCCTCGTAGTAATGTAAGTGAATATGCTTTCGGACACTGCACACGTCTAAAAAATTAAACATAAGTTAATTAACATATGCTGATTTCCTCCTGCAGAACGTGCTATATTAACTATAGCCTAATTTTAAGGCTAAGAAGTTGATTATGTTAACACATAGAGAACGACTCAACTAGATTTAGGATAATAAGCAAAGTTTGCCAACTGCTTTTATTAAGCCAGCACATACAGCCGGAAGAAATTATGCACTTTTACATTTTACCTAAAAACAAGTTCCCGTAGGAAGCGTGATCCAACAAAGCAAAATTACCGAACCACCAGACATGGTGAATCTCACCGCTAGCTGGTCGCTTAACTCCGTCTTCCTGTATCTGGACAGCGCGAAAGGGCCCGAACATCTCAATTACGACTGTAGCGCTCTAAAAGTTTGAATTGGTGGCATAAAGATCGCTTAAAGTATTCTTCGTGAATATATTGTGACTTTGGCCCTTGTGGTGCGTAGCTGTGGCCTTCCTTTTTCTCTTTGTCACTTTCGAACGGTTATGGTTCGAAGAGCAAACAAATTTTAACTGCGTTTCGTTCGTTTCCATGAAGCTTCGGAGGCTTTCCTCAACAGCTTTCTGAGCACAAGACGTGAACGTTCCCCTTTCGTCTAGGACAGCTTTTCGAAATGAATGCGAAGTTAAAATGCGTGAAACCAGTCGACAATAGTAATTCTGAACCTGCTAAGGGACGCGCCAGTCACCCTGTAATAAACTTACAACAGCGGAACATTTGCGGCTTTTAAAGGAATTCTCCTGATCTCTCTATAGCCAAGGGCCCTGCTGTACTTTGTATGACCTTTTTTTTTGTTCCTTAAGAGGAGGTCTCTTCGCAGGAACGGACGGATCTGCTACAGGTCGCTGTGGAAACTCTCACAGTTCTTCTCGAAGGGCATGATTCGGCCACTGCCGGTCACAAACGCTGCCAAGACATCCCCTCGGAACAAAGGGAGGAATATTTAAAAAGAGGTACTCTTTTGTGGTCCTTACGCACTTTCTCCGATAAGTAAAAGAATATTTGATCTGCTGAGTATAATGCGGCAGGCCGCTTCAGTTTATATCGATGGTGCAGCCGCAGTCTAGGCGACTAGGCTGTTAGCATGAAAATTATCCGAGTTTTTGAACTAGGTTGCGCTATTTGGAAGTTTCACGTTTGGTGTCGCCGTCACGCGGCTGCCTACGGTACCACTGGAGAGGTGATACACCGGCGCGCGGCGCCCGACTTGATTCTGTGTTTCCCGGACGGCTGGCACGTTAGCGTAATTTAATGAATGCTTCATGCATTTTATAAAATTTATTCGCCGAAAAAGTGGGCGATGTACGGTTATCCAATGAACAATATTCTTCTTAGAGACAGTTGGTAGTAATTACTAATAATTTTAAAAATGATGCACCAAATTAACATTCTAGGCGCCGATAAAAAAAAACAGCAGTCTTTCCGCTGGTTCCGTCTTTGTATAAGCTATGAATCAACTGGCCAAGCAATTCACGTTTCTGACCTAAAATCTCACCCCATCTTACTAGAGGCCAGTCGAAGGTTGGTTGCATAAAAGCTGAGCGGCTGAGCTGTTTAAGCAATTAATGGCCTCCGCGTGTCATGGGACACATGCACAAATCGGTTACAAGCAGATAAAATTTCGTCATGAACAGACTAACTAGGAGGGTAATCCCTGCTCGCCCAACACATCCGTGATGCGTTGGGTCCACTATAGGAGCAATGGAGCTCCGTATTTGGAGCGCTAAAATAAAAGTTTTTTTTCCTTCCTCACACGCAGTCCCTTGCTTCGTATGAATGCGTGGTGTTGGTACTCATTAGTTTTTGCGCATAAAACAATTTTACAAACATTTAAGGAATAGGTCCCCAACCTTTCTGACCCTAGGTAGAAAAGCTATGGTTAGTATTATAAGCTCTTAAGAGCGACAGGCAAAAGTTAGCTGGTCGCTCATTCAGAACGGTCTCCCATAAGTAAGCATGGGCCTCAGAATATCTCAGACTATACTATAGCTGATGACTGACATGTGGGAAAAATATTAAAGCTATTGCAATGTATTGCGCATCTCCACCAAGATCTTACGAGGCAGAAGGCCGTCGCAGCGTGTAGAAACTCTCAACACAAGGCGCACAACGAATACTAGGCGCAAGCTGCCGCGATGGATCCGGCCAGCAAGCACGCGCCAAGCACACACAACCTCGTCCGCGTCGTCTCCGTTCGCTTGGTTCGTAGAAATATCTTGCATTGTCTTAGTGGTCGGTAAAAATCGCAATACAAGTGTTAGGGGCTGCAATTACCTTTGTGACCTGTAACGACTTCTGCCCTTTCTTGACTTGTTATCGCTTGCAAATCGAAAAATGCTCTTGGTAGAAAAAATGCGGACAAAATGCATGTAATGTCCTCTAGCGCTTCCTCAGTGAGCTTTGTAATTGTGATTAAGGTCGGTGCAGCTGTGATCTTTGTGCTCTTTCAGGTGTCACTGCAGAAGAGATGATGTCTCAGTGCGCCCTGTACCTAATTGCGGGCACTGAGACGCCCGTCACACCCTTGACTGTGGCGGCTAGCTACCTGGCTAAGAAGCCTGAGATTCAAGCCAGGCTGAAAGACGAAATCGACAGCTGCTTCACAGAAACGGTAAGAAATTTGTCGCTCATGGCTCATTTGGGGCCGGTGCTTGCATTGCAGAAACCGAAGTCAGTTGGTTTCGCAGTGGATACTGTCTCCGGCAATGCAGATTTTATTGTCCGATATCCAGAAAAATCTCTTTAAGTGATAAAAGCCCTCCATTGAGTCTCAGCATGTAACGCATATTCTTCCAGAGTTCATCCATCACAAAGGTACAGATTGCTGCACAGGACTTTAGACCATATGCATTGCATGGGATTGTATAGATATTTCATTAAAACTGGAGGGAACACTTTAGCTCCGCCGTAAAGGTTTGACGAGATAACGTTAATGTGTTAATTCTCATATATGCGGAATTGGTCATTCTCTACACTTTACAAACATAGATCCCTGGGAATCCTCAAACAACTACTGGCGCAGTGGTGCAGCAGCGACCAATCATTAATATTGTAATGGGACCGACTGGCAGGAGTTGAAGCAGCGCAGCGAAGATGTAGACAAAGTGCAGCTGGGATTTCGAGAGACGTCTGTTAGTGTGTCCATCGTGTCACCTTTCGACCAGAGCCAACCGACCTGCGCTTCGAATAAACACCTTTACAATATAAATGCCACCTGCCACAGTGGGCAGGTTATGATGACGTCACAACTTCGCGTCACCTAGATGGCCCACCTGCCACCTAGGTTGCTTCTCTGGAGGTTTTTCGTGGATTTTTCGGTCATGGCCAAAGGCGCCGGCTTTTCTTAAAGCTATCGTGCTAAAATGAATGCACAAGCGTTAGAACTCAATAATTGTGTTAGAAAAGATATTTTAATGTCCGCTTGCTGATTTTCATCGTGACTTACTGCATTTATAGGATACTGAACCAAGTTTTGAAGAAATTAACAAGCTTACTTACCTGAACGCTGTCATATCTGAAGCATTGCGAATTCACCCTCCAATTGCCAGGTAAGTTCGACGACCAGCTATCTTTATTACCAGCAGAAGAAAAGACAAAGTGGGAGAACCCGACTAGGCAAAAAATATATATGGGATTTACTTGCAAACATGAACAACAAAGCTTGTTTCCTAATTTTTCCCAAGCAATATGACAAAAAAAAACGACCAACACTGCCACTAAAATAAATCAGCTGCATCCGATTATAGAACTCATTAGCAGGTGGCATTTGAAACGGCAGCTTGATGGCGTATTGTTCTGCGTTTCTTCGAGACAGACGAGGAATGTTTATTCTCGGAGCGGTCGCACTGATTACCTGCTGCAGAATCAATTTTTATGACGCTATATTACGCGTGGAAGTCATGAAGGTGGCAGAGTGGGTCAGGGAATAAACGCGGGTTAATGAGATCCTAATCGAAATCAAAAGGAAGAAAGGGGTTTGGGCAGGGCATGTAATCTGAACGCAAGATAACCGATGGGTGGTTAAGGGCAGCGGAGTGGATTAATAAAAAGAAAGCGTAGAAGGGGGCGGCAAAAAGTTAGATGGACAGATTGGGTTATGAAGTTTCCGGGGATACGGTGGCCGCAGCTGACACTGAACCTGGTTAATTAGAGGAATAAGGCAGAGGCATTTGCCCTGAAGTGGGCGCAGTTAGGCTGATCATGATGATTACGCGTGATACGATTACTTTGATTGCAGACTGGAACGCTGCGTGGTCGAGGACATCACCCTTGTCGAACAGGGCATCCAATTGCACAAGGGCATGCCGGTGTTCGTCCCACTCCACGCCTTACACCGTGACCCGGAGTTCTTCCCAGAACCGGAATGTTTCAACCCAGAGAGGTGAGCAAACTAATCTAACGGCGTATCCTAAATGGCGATCCGTAGCAACTTTTCTTGCTCCGCGAAACCGAAAAGCGTGCTTCAAAGGGGTGATTTGTACTCATATCCTGACTCCTGATTGGACCGCGACGGTGTGGTCCCTAGACTCCCTAGACGTCTTGCTCCTTCGCAGTTTCGGAGAGCTGCTCTGGGTTGCCGAATGGAATATTACGCCAAAAGTCTCAGCTGCAGGCCGAGTGTGATTCATCGGTACCATGCCAGGATCACTCCAGTAGATAATCTTGATGGCTTGACCGACTGATTCATTAATACTAAAGTAGCAAAGATACTCAATTCAAGAGCGCAAGGAAGTTGCGAGACATCGCCTTACCTGCATACCAATTCAGACAGAGTACGGCATCCCATATGGGCATCCATTGGAACCTTATTATATTGTCATATAGTCCTGACGGCAGTCCGGCAGGCGGGAGGCAGATAAAGGCTTCCAATGAAAGCTGTCTATTGGCCGATTTTGTGGCCGCAAGGAAGTGAAGATGTGCGCTTGGCAGTCGTCGATGACCGGAATTTCTGCCGTTTTCAGTCACGCTCAATTTAAAGACAGCATCGAGCAGTATCGGTAAGAGCCATGGAAGAACGACAGTCATCTGCAACATCTTTGGAACAACGTGGAAACGGCAGAGGGCGATTATGACTTTTCTAGTGCTCTCTGGTGCCTCTTTGCCTAGAAAACAAAGGGATAAGCCTATGAGATACCGGCGATAAACAAAGCGCAAAAGTAAAGATTGGGGACGTAAACAACACTTCGCTCCGGTATCAAAGCTCAGTGATGTATATATACATAAACGTGTACTGATGTGCCATATGAGCGTATTATCGTCCACTGAAATGACGAGTATTTAGGCATACGGAGTGATACGTTTAATAAGAGGAGTTCGCAGCAATCATACATACCACATACAAAAACTGCCTTTTTCTTTTTTCAGGTTCTTGAAAGAAGACAGCGACTCCATCTTGCGGTACGCGTACTTGCCATTCGGAGCCGGTCCTCGGGCCTGCATAGCCATGCGTTTTGCGCTGTACGCCATGAAGGTCTGCCTGCTTCAGGCCGTCCGAAACGTCGAATTCGTGGACCCTGAGAAGGTACATTTCTTACTTCAGGAGACAGAATAGACAGAGAAGAACTGGTTCCAGCAGCTTACTGTAGGGAAGGCGACACTCCGGAGTTACTCTGAGAGCGGCCTAACTTGCAGCTCTTTGTTCCAGACCGATGTAATCTTTCTAGATCTTAACTCTCGCCGACAGCTTGTATCTGTGATGAAGAGGAACTATTTCTTCATGTGTGCGTTGGCAAAAAAATTGTTTCTTTCATGGTGACAGGACCAACGTGGCTGGCTGTTCCAATAAACATTCAAACGCCCTCTGAAACGAAGCTGTGCCAAAGCTTCAAACTGCAAGAGCAAGGCTTTGTTAGTGAAACGCAGCAACAAGCATGTACCTTTTTCTTGGCGATAAATTTCAGAGATAAAGTTATGGCACAAGGAAAAGCCCCTCTTTTGCACTTGGGTTACCGCGCAACACGGACAACAGTAGGGGAAGAAAATCAATAATTATCAAACTTTGTGGTGAGGAAATAGAAAAATTACAGGCAGTGGTGTGTTTCGCTAATACATAGATAATTTCTCTCTGCCAGTTTTAAAGATCACTTTAAAATCAGCACATGCATGAAGATCAGGTTAAATTCAACTAATATAAAATAGCATGAAAGCGTTCCAACGTGCTTCTGCACGTTTTGTTTTCTCTTTTAGCTCTTAATTTAACTGCGGTGTTGAATGATTTATCGTCAAAGAGGATACCAGAGGTCGGTCACCTGCATAAGTATAGAAAGCAATAGGAGCCCAAAGATACAAACCCTGATGTAGTGAAAGAAAGGGACGTACGAGCACAAGAGCACCCTTTCCCTCACTACTTCCGTGTTCGTATTTCTGCGCTCCTACGTCATTCATAGATGTGCGCCAACACGCCCAGCCACAAGTACCTGCGTAAGGCATTGCAGCAGTGCCAGCATTTTAAATCGCAGGCTGAGCCTTTCCATATTTTGAAAGATGCAGTGCAAGGAAGCCACGTTTACTTTGTTTTTTAGTTACACATCGGCCGACCTGTTGATAAGAAACTATGGGCTCATTAATTTAATTATACGTTGCTGACTACCAGCCGCATGTTGCCTTCGTACGTCGCATCGTCGCCGTGGTATCGGGATTCTGTGCTCCCTATTTAACACGCATCTACTGTTGGTCAAGTATGGGTTTACCATGTTTTTGAGAAAATGTGCCAAAAAAAGGAAGGCCGCAGACATGAGTAACACGCAAGCGCCCTAACAATTGACAGTTTATTAAATAAACAAAATTGTTAGGGCGCTTGCGTGTTTGTGCGCTGACATTTGTACCTTGCGTATTTCTTCCCTGTCTGCCGTGCTCCTATTTGGCGTTCTAGCTGTTTTTGACCTCACTAGACATAGCACATATCCAAGCGAAGGAATTGGCCAGGGTTTGGTTTTGAATCTCAAGAAAAATCCCATAGGCGACTGCTAGGGAGAGAGATGCATGAGGCGGAGAAGTCGAATAGTGAAATGTTTGACACTAGAAAAAAGTAATTGACAAAAAAATAGTAAATACAACGCTCTAATTAAACATAGCTGAGCACCAGCAAATTCGTCGAATCTTGGTCAATGTTCGTAAAACAACTTTTGTATCTTGTTGGCCCTCTATGAGGTGAAAGCTTATTCGAGAACGTTCCAGGAAATAGTTGCTTCTAATTTCCTTTCTTCTTTCTTCCGGTACATGCAGACGCAAGCGGTAAGAAACCGACCAGATTTACTCATTACGCTTTTCTTCTCTTACTGTAGTTCTCGCCAAAATGCCGAAACGAAAATTCAGAAGACGAACTCACTGAGCTGTCTTTCAAAGTCAGGAGACGGATGCCCTGACGATTGAGCCATCCACGCCTTCTGCAAGAAAACCTACCCGAGGGCTATCGATCGGTTTTCACCATCCTGCCCCCTTTCCCTTTACAAAAACTTTGGTTGCCTACGAAATAAAATTCCATCGATAAACGGACGAGCGGCGGAGTGTTAAGGTATACAAAGTGGGTTCCAGGTTAGTTTTAAGGCTATAAAAAATACGTAACCTGAGATAGCAGAGATTCAGTTGAAGGAATTAACGCTAAGGACATGTGCGCTGGCGAAGAGAGGCTGCAGCTGGATGAATAAGAAGAAGAAATAACACTTCTTTTAGCACATCGAACACTAAACATCGTTGATCGACGTTATTTATTTACATGAACAGTAAAGGAGAGATTGGTGCTGCATAGCGGCTCCGGCTACTCTTTTTCACCAATTCATAGTAACCACTTGATCCGACGAAGTACAGCTCAACATAAAATAAAACAAACACAAACACTTTTTCTGGCAGGAGCTTATTGGTTTACGTTTTCTTTTTTATGGCAGCTCCACCATACTTATTGTCATGTCACTCCAAACGACTTCAGGCGTGCGTACAATAGACGCGTACCCCTTGTATCCCACAAATCACGCTTCGCATGACACCTACGTGCGCAGCAGTCTTTTTATAGGCGGCTAGTCACCTTTACACAGCGTTACACGCCAGTTAGTAGCGACAAGACGCCGCTGTGGGAAGGCACATACGTCGTCATATTTTGTCCACATTACGCACAGTGCTGAAAAACGTTTCCTCAGGGACCAATTTGTCACCGAGCGCGCGTCAAGCCTCGGCTCTCCGCAGTTGCAGTGGTAATATGAGTATCCGTAAAGAAAAGAGAGTTTATAACGACTGATCTAGTGTGCCCTGGATGACATATTACAATTCGGTTTGATGACATTAATGCAGACAAAAAAAAAGTCTAACAGCAGCACGCTGGCAACTAGCGTCATATGAGGCACAACGCCTGCCTACTTAAAAAAAAAAAGAGAGGAAATAAATGATGAGCAGTGTGAGAACAGAGCGAGAGAAATAGGACGCTCGCAGCGACACTTGCAGCATGAAACGGGCACACACAACACGCAACAGTAGGCGCGCTGAACAAAGCGTATGCTCCGCTACACACGTGTTTTAATGACGCGTATCAGTGCATCTTCTCAGAGTTGGATCAACCCTATGCATCTGCATTTCGTCGCTACAGCTTGCAGGAGTCATACACAATGTTGACGTCGCTTCTTTCCAGGCGTATAGCAAGGAACAACACCGATTTGAGTCGCAGTCGACGCAAATCGCACCTTTCCAACTGCTTGAAACACGCTCAGTTTGGTGGCGGCAGTAGAATCGCAGTCTAATTTGTATTTGCGACGCTTGTCATTAACAAACGCCTAAAATCTGGCGATCTTCGCCTCATCATACTCAAGGAGTTCTAGGTCACGAGAAGCTCGTGACAAGAGGAACTGTGGCGCATTTTAATGGCTTGACGTTGGTCTAACCAAGGTCGCTTTTTCGATAGGCAAGAAAGCTGTCAGAGTTGCGCAATGGACAAGTGGTAGTAATAGCAAAGATAGATGTATTAATACATCAGCGTGAGCGCGCGACGAAATGCTTATTCTAAGGCAGTACAGTCCTGAAACAAAAGTGACTTGAAAAAACCACGTTAGCCTCCGTGGCTTCTATGCTACGTAGGCAATGAGTAGTGATAGCTCCACCATTAGGGCGCGTGACAATGTATGTGAGCACCTTGAAAATCGGGCAGCCAAACGAAAACGCAAAACACCTCCGGGCATGTCCTCCCTTCAACTCACAGGAGTGGAGAGAGTAGAAATTCAGCACAAAATTTTCTGGGTGCCGGGGCACACCGGGGTGACTGGGAATCAGAGGGCCGACGATCTAGCTCGCGAGCTTGCCAACCGAGCAGATACATCAAGTGACCCTGAGCCCACCACAACGGTGCAGCCGTCGCACGCGGAAATCCTAAATCACTACAGAGGACAGAGGATAGTGTATCCTCCACCACACCAGCTATTAACGCAATATGAGGCAGTCGGTTGGCGTAGACTGCAAACAGGAAGCTTTCATAACTTACACATACTTGACAAAATGTTTCCGAACCAGTACGCGGACACATGCAAGTGGTGTGGAGCCACCCCCACTTTATACCATATTACATGGGAGTGTAAAAACAATTATTCATTCCATAAACTAAAAGAGCCCAATGCGGAACAGTGGGAGAGCCTGCTCACCAGCAGCGTGCTGGCGGTCCAAAAAGGACTGGTCCAGCATGCGTATGAAGTAGCAAGACTCAGTGTGGCCCTGGAATAAGGGCACCACCCCTGGAAGACTCGGAACTTCAACAGGAAGACACCCGGGTCCCGCTGAATCGGCCAATTTTTGGCGCCAATAAAGTTTTTTTTTCTCTCTCTCTCTCGCCAGCTGCGTTCTTGATTGTGCAGCTTGTCTAAACGCAGCACCAACACCTACAATGTGATCAAAGGGAATGCGATGAATTCCGGGTCTGACGGGTGTTCTCGTTGAAGAAGAAGAGTGCACTGTTCCTAATATTTTGTTCCTGCGGAGATCGATGTCGTTACAACGCGCAAACACAGGAATTGCACTATGCCACGCTAGGCCTCAGCGGCCGTGCTCGATGGCAGCCAGAGTGCGGTGCTCGGTCTCTGGCAGGAACACTACCAGGTCGCCGGTAAGAAGCGCCATGGTCACGGCCACCACAAGCGGTACGTTCTCCCTTTGCGCAAACTCCATCAGCATGCGGTCGTAGCGCAGCAGGAGAAAGGCGAGCAGCCAGCGCAGGCTCCAGGCGACGGAAGCGCCCGCGTGGTTCAGGAGGCCGGGGCCAGAGCACAGCTCAGCTGTGAGCAGCCCCGGAATGTGGCACAGGCCGACCGAATAGCTGAGCACTAACAGGTTCACCGAGTACACGGCGCGCCAGCTCGTCACGGCCACTCGGCTTCCCGCTGACCACTGCCTGCGAATTGCGTGCACCAGAAGAGAGGTAGCAGCAATGGCCCGCAGCGCACCAGTGTGTGCAAGATGACGAACGCAGTAGGAATTTATGAATTACACGATGCCCGAGCGCTTATTAGATTAATTGGTCATTCATTATTTGAGGCAGCTTGAATAGCGGAAAATTCGGGGGGGGGGGGGGGCACTTTGTTTACCTGAAGCGCGGTGAGGCGAAAGCCTTTAACGCGGTGTTGCTGCTTGTGTCACTGGTGTGCGGTTAAGACGTCAATTAAGTACGCAATTGTTCGTGAACCTTAGATGCCAGAGACATTGGAGGGCGTTTGGGAGGCCTCCGTCTAATTCGACGCCTTTCCGCAAACTCTCTCCAGTGTCCTAGGCAAGGATAACTATATATATGCGCTCGCAGGAAGTAGCGTAGTCGTTAGCACGCTCGGCAGCGGGACGGAAGGACGGTGATTCGAATCCCATCGTGCACAAAGATTCTTATTCTTATCCAGTTGCTGAAGAGCGTGACATCGGACGGAAAGGCTCGTGGCCGCGAGTATGAGTCAATTAAAGGCTTACGCCTTAAAAGTGCTCGGACAGAGGAGAGGTGCAGGAACAGCGTGTGTCCGGCGCTCCTTTGGGTCCGTGTCATTTTGTGCTAGTCAGTATACCTCATATACACAATTCCTCTTTAAGAGAACATAATAAAGGAGCTATTAGTCGTTAGCATGTGATAAAATGCTCCATGAATGCCATCCGCGCTACGCTGACTCCACATACACTGACTCCACCATGAAGATGGTGCCACATTTCGGCCTCATTACCCTACACTCTAGCTCAGCGGCTGTGATGTGCACTCGTCCGATTTGGTGGTGAAAGCCCCAGGCGGTAAAAATAATAATCGAGGAGGTTGGCGGCTCTTGAGCAAAACACGCCTGCGCATTCCGCTCGTATCATTTGACATTTGTAAAGATACAGTCATAGTCCACCCTTCGCGAACCTGAAAACGAGGTGCTCGAAGGGCTGGAAGACGCAGAAGCAGAGGGCCACCAGCAACGCGGATACACCCAGTAGGCGCCTGCGACCTGTGACGCTCGTAAAGGAGGCGAACAGTGCCACGAAGGCGGCGTGCAAGAACGTGACAATGGCGGCCGCCGCGGGCGCGGCCAGATCGGCCACCAGGGCTTCCATGATCTGGGTGCCCTGGTAGAGGAAGAGGTGTGCGCACGTGCACCCCTGCACCACGTGGAGCACCAGGCAGGCGCACAGGTGCCTGCACGTGGTTGTAGTAGAGATGGGAGGAGGAGGAGAGAGGGTTATGAGATAGGGAAAGGCACAGGAATGATCTCGGTCGAAGTGGACGCCTGAATCTAAGCGCGAGGAATGGGAGGAAGAAGCGGATTAAAAGGCAGAAACAGAAAGAGTCACAGCAATGGAAAGTTCCAGGGTTAAGCACACTGTGTTGGGGGTGGATGGTGGTGGAGGAAGCATTTGGCCACTGAATCCCAAGAACTCCAGCGTGCATACTTGAAGGCCGTGTCGTTGTACCGTTCACGAATGAGAAGATGTTCCGCTTCGTCCAGGAGGCATAAGTTAGGGAACGAGGAATTTACATGCAACTTACACCTGTGGACAGGAGCCGAGAATATGCCCCAGGGTCTCATTTTCTTCTCAGAAGGAGCCTAAAGGGAATGGAGCTATGCCTAGCCGGCACCTCCAGGAGCCGTTCTAATTGAGTCGACTGGTAGTAAACTCTTTCATTCTCTTACCTTCTTCACGCGTTTCCCTCCCTCCCTCTCGTCCGCCGACCGGTTTTCAGGTGCCCAAACTCACCCACACTGAGTTAAGCGGCCGCGTTTCGATGAACGCGAAACGAAAAAGGCGCCCGTGTGCTGTGCGATGTAAGTGTACGCTAGATCCCCAGCTGGTATAAATTATTCCGGATTCCTCCACTGCACCACCTTTTCTTCTGTTTCTTCTTTACCTCCCACTTTCCTCTCTTTCCTCACGGCCCAGCTGAGGTGTCCACTGTGAAGTGAGGAAGTTTGTGCGCCTTTAGTTGCAAGTGTTCCATGCACTGTGTCCTCGTGCTATTCCTGCAATTTTGGTGATGCTGCCCTTCTATATGCATCTTTCATCTGTCATCCTCAATCGAGCTTGCTTAGCAAACTCCATTGAACCACTTCAAAATAAAGTAGCCAAGTTTAATGCCCATGATTATTGCAACCTAACTAGCGTAAAAAGCCCCAAAGAAAGGTTATGCTTACAGCCCCTTCAAACTAGCAGATTAAATTCCCGTCTGCCTTTCATCCACAAACTATACCGTGGTTTATCACACTTTCTAAAAACATTTTTACGCTCTGCTCCCACTATATGTTCTCGCGTAGACCACACATTTAAAATTAGCCTAATATCTGCGTGCACAATTTCGTTTAAGTATTCACCTCTACTGCTTTACATCTCGGAATAAACAGTTTGCCTACAGATGTCACTTTCATTATACCTGAAAACACATCATTCCTGAAAACTTTGTAATGAACACATTAGAATGTTGAGCTGACTGGGTTGCTTTGTTTTTATTACTTTAAGATGTTTCTTACTGCTTGTCATTGGTTATTTCTTCTACCCGTTGCGATGTAGAGGGCTGTATTCTCTATCGTATTGCATTCCCTGCTTTATGTAATGCGTGCACGTAGCTCATTCTTTAAAACTCGTGTAAATTGTTTAAAACATTAATAGTAACTATTGTGTAAAATTATGTAGCTTTCTGAAAATTTTTTTACTTTGTTCTTTCATTTTTCTCTTCAAACTAACCTCTGAACTTCGTAAAGTGCAATTTTTGCTTATGTAGCTGTCGTAATCAATTTTGCACTATTAATCCCCTCCCCCTCTCGTATGCATTGCCCGAAAGTGTCATTATGGTATGTAAATAAATATAAATACATAAATAAATAGATGAAAAGCAATTTTAAAAATTTGATCAATTCTTCGTTTTGAACAATAAACATATATACCTCATAAATTTGAATGGCGCAATTAGCAAACACGGGAAGACACGGATACAGAAAGAGCGCCTCTTGCTGTTTTTCTTTAAGGCACTCTTTCTATTTCCTTGTCTTTCTGTGTTTGTTTCTTCGTGCCATTCAAATTTATGATGAACCAACTGGCCCAACAGCGAGTACTTCCGAAACATACCTCCACTGCCACATGACCGACGTGACTGATAGCAACGGGTCCCATGACATTGATCTGTCATGACTTCACTTCATACGGATAACGATCACGGCGTCTCAGGCGTGGCTATGGCTACAACAGCTGCCGCTGTGCGTAAAATGCACTGGCCAAGGCTGAGGAGCGGAATGTACTCGCTTGGCTTGCGCAGCGTACGACACCGGCGCCTTGACGCTGTCGTCCTGGCTCTTCCGGCGCTTCAGCTCCGGCGGCAGGTCGTAGCCGTAGAGGCGTGTGGCTGCCGTGTCTGCGTCGTGGACACGGCCCCAGAAGAGGAGCCAGCGTGGGCTCTCCACCAGGAACCGCTGCGCGCCCAGAAGGCCCAGGGGCACCACGGACCACACCGCCGCTTGAATGCGCCACGAGAGGGCGCTCAGCACGTAGCACGCAAAGATCCCTGCGCTGGTGGCGGCCTGGTGGCGCGACGGGTGGGCAGCAAGGTTCACTGGAGTGCGTCTCACCAATTGCTTCAGAGAAATAGCAGCACTTAGAGGAGTTGCGACTAGATACTTTGTGGCTTGGAGAGCTTGTTAAGCATGGCTGGCTTTTAACATCCGTTTTGGGCAAATTTGGGCGAAAATCGTCCCGAAGCGGCGGCGAATCCGACGTCGGAACTCAAGTCAGAACTTATGTCCAAATGAAGCCGGAATTTTCTGTCCGAATGGTGTCCACAGAGAGAAAAAAAAACAGCAGGGTACACTTAAGCTCCGCTTTAAGAGCATGACCAGCGTTAACGGGTTAATACCCATACATGCGAAGTCGGTCACCATCGTATTTACATTCATAGCTCCCTGGAGGTCCTCATACCACGGCTGGAACAGAGGTGCAGCGGCTAAGCGACGCGCCACTGTCCTGCGATGGTAGATGCTGCCAGCGCACGGGTTCGTGCGACCCGGGTTGCTCTTGCCGAGCAACCTCCACCAATCATTAATTTAACTGCAACGTGCCACGGAGTTCGGTGGCACGCAGCGCAAGTAATATTCATATTAGTTTTTATAATTTCGAAAACGCAGTTACCCTCGGCGCTGTGGGCCAAAAATTTTCTCTATTTCTACGAGTTACGAGCACTGGAGTGGTTGCTTTGCCTGCAAGCTTCTCTAAAGCGCATCTATTTTGGCGCGATGTAGCCAGAGTTTGTTGGGCTACAGCTCCGAGGGTAACAGCATTTTCGAAATTCTAAAAACTGATATGGATATTACTGATTGTGGGCTACACGTGTCACAGTAATTACGGACCCTAACAGTAATAGTTAAAAGTTAACTATTCAATTAGTTTAACAGCCCTGCAAGTTAGCACGTCTTAGTTGTATTCTAATGGACTACACTGCTGACAATGATATGCTGAAGAAGGCGCTCTTTTAGCTCAAAAAGCCTATTTTTAAGAATTATGTAAAATGAGCTGAAACACCCTGTACAGTTATTATAGTGACTGTCGGCCCACTGGCCACAACTCTGACTCCAGGGCGAAAGCGGTCACCGTCTCCACATTCCTGCTAGCCGTATTGCCAGCCATTATGGCAACACATCCAGATAACCGACCGATACTATTCGGACAAAATACCAGCCATGCAACAACGATTGTTCAAGCCCACGTCATTCTTGCCGGTACTGTGAAAGCCACATCGCGAATCATTTCTGCAACGTTTTTACTATCAGGGTGCTCAGAAGTACAGGAATATTATTCTTAAAGAGATTTCAACGTTTGTTTGGAGCATTCAGTGGTTGATTCTGCGTCTATTTTGGGCAAGCACTCCATAATGGCAGCACAGAGTGTTCGTACAATTGACCTCCTCTCCACGCTTTACCCTCTGTGTCGTCACACTAAAGGACGAAGCTTGACAACGAGGCACCTTACCGAGTACAACTGGAAACGTTACTTATTTCATCTTCTCCGCTGTGCCGCTAAAGGAAAACCGCAAACAGGGCATAACGAAAGTGGCACGAGTGCCCCGAGTAGCAAAGATATCGGCCAAACTCTTCACCGACCTCGGCGAGTCCCGTGTAGAGGGCCCTTTTCTCGACGGGCGCCACCTCGGCCACGTAGAGGCTGACGCCGATGGTGGTGAGGCCGAGCCACGCGCCGCACGACACCCTGGCCACGAAGAGGACCACGATGTTGGTGGACGCAGCCAGCACCAGCCACGAGGCGGCCAGTCCCACGGAGCACACCAGCATCGTCTTGCGGCTGCCCAGCCACCACAGTGGAACGCCTACATTGATGGGTGGGGAGTTGTTTGGTTCTGCTGCCTGCAGGCGGAGCCTCGTTACATATGAGCATTTGGGACAATTGGTACTGATCTAGGTTAGCCCCTTGTACGAACGATAGGAAAGGCCTGCAATAAGTTTTTAAACGCGGGAAGCCACTTTATGGCGTGTTCCCGTTTGCTACGGTCCAGGTTCGTTCAAAACACGCCTACGACGTAATTGAAAACTTTGCGCAGAATAAAACAAGACGGGAGGGTGAAACACACACACACGAGCACCTTTGCGCTCGTGTGTGTGTGTGCGTGTTTTTCCCTCCCGTCCTGTGTTGTTCTGCGCAAAGTTTTCAATTATGTCTCTACACCAACTGGCCCAACGTTCTACCCTATTAAACGTCTACGACGCCTTGCGTTGAAGTCTCGGAGACGTTCACGAGATGTCTGCGTTTCGTTTGCTGTTGCCCAACAGTGATCTACAGCGAAACTCGGGCTGCCTGCACTTCGCATAAAACGTGGAAAGCGTCCGGTTCTTCTCTTCCACTACACTGAGGGCAGTGCGGAGTTAGTCGGGTGGGTTGTGGCTTTCACTGTAGCGCCATACGGTCCAGAGGCAAACAAAACGTTGCAGTTAACAGTTATCGCGCTGCCACCCACGTTTTTAACGCGATAGCGTTAAGGGCCACGTGTCGCTGAAAAGCCGGTGTCGTCGGCGTCAGCGGCGTTGGCCGTGAGCGAAAAATCTCTCCTCTCCCTCCTCGCAATGTACGCCACTGCCCCAACAGATAGCGCGCGACGGCAGCGCCTCCCGCTCATCTCGTCCGGGCGCAGTGGGACCGTGCGGGCACGCAGGAATCACGCGGTGAGCGGCGAACAACGCAGCGCACATCCAAAGCGCGTTCACCACGAAGCTTGCGGCTTGCTGCCCGTTCGTTCGGCGCGCAAGCTATGCTGGCGTTCGTGGCATCGGGTTTCTCGAGAACGATGTGCCGACGAACTACGACTGCAACTTGAGTCTCGCGCGTTTCGGCAAGACGCCTGGCAGCGCTTCTACGTGGTTTGCCGTTCCGCGCGTCCGTTTCACCGTACGTAGCAGAGCGATTTGTCTAACGGCCAAGGCGTCGCGCCGAACGGGAGATGGCGTTCCGTGGACTCCCTGACAGTGCTGCAACACGCTGTCGCGTTCCACTCTTAAAGACGAAGCTTAAGCGTCCTCCAATTTTTTTTTGAAGAATTCCCGCTTCTAGTTGGCTGGCACACCCTGTATACGATATTCCAGGCCATTCTTCCTTCAGGCAGGGCCATGGTTCCTTGTCGCTAACGAGCACGAAATGACAGCAAACTTGTCTTTCAGGCGTTCACTGGAACGTCTTCACCGACACCTCGCTTATGCTGTACCCGAAACGAGCGCTCCACCGGCGGCTCCCAGCAGCAGGACATCGGCAAGCCAACGGCCTCCGGACTGGCTGTCGGCCACGCTGTACCAGGACTCTCGCTCGATGGAAGGCATGGCCACCGAGGCGAAGCCCAGCGTGGTGCCGGCGGCGCAGGAGCCCAGGCAGGCGGCCAGCATGCCGCGCACATGAATTCCGCGTACCACAGTACTTTCGCTGCCGCTGGTCGGCGTGCCGCCTCTGGCCGGAGGATGGAGGTGGCGCAGTGCCTCCATAGCCGCGTTGGCCGCCGCCTGCTGCGCATTGCCATTGAGTCCAGAGGATGGTCCTTGTGAGGGCGCTTTCAGCGACGCCTGAGACCTGGATCGCCAGTGCGTGAGTGAGTGAGTGAGACATTTTAATGCGTGGTTCGCGTCAGCTTTGCGATGAGTAGGTGTCCCGGTGAGGCCTAAGGGCACAGAGGCAATCCAGTAATATACGTTGTGGGGCTAGTTGGTTCATACTCAGACTTCTTTTATGCGCACAGAAAGACGACACAAAAAGACAAGGTAGACAGGATGCGCTCCGTCCTGTCTACCTTGTCTTTTTGTGTCGTCTTTCTGTGCGCATAAAAGAAGACAGAGGCAACTGTAGGCCTAGAACACGGGTGACGTGTCTTTCTATAGGTGAGGCCAGAGGACTGGCCGGAGGTGTGGAGCTGCCCAGCTCTGCCAAGTTCTTGTTCTCTCAGTAAGGAAATGCGCGCTCAGATGGTCCCTTCATATTGTTGCCAGGCTAGCTACCATCACTGGCCGTACGAATATAATACAACGCGCCGTGTCGCATGCACAATAAGTAGTTGTGTTTGCAGCTGTACAAACTCAGTCGAAAGATTTCGGACTAAGTTAGTTCTCGCTCCATCAAAAATGTTTAGTTTTCTTTGCTTTCTTCTGATAAAATTTCCGGGTAATTTTCTCAATTGAAGAATAATAATAATAATTGGTTTTGGGGGAAAGTAAATGGCGCAGTATCTGTCTCATATATCGTTGGACGCCTGAACCGCGCCGTAAGGGAAGGGATAAAGGAGGGAGTGAAATAAGAAAGGAAGAGAGAGGTGCCGTAGTGGAGGGCTCCGGAATAATTTAGACCACCTGGGGATCTTTAACGTGCACTGACATCGCACAGCACGCGGGCGCCTTAGCGATGAATGGCAGGGACAAAATGAAATTCTATCGCATTTAAATTTCATTTGAGTTTCGTCCTACCTATTTTCATCCTTTTGAGTAGTTAGAATGCAGTCATGACCCGATTTTTGACGGAATGATTCTCTTGGAGAGGCGGATGACAAGATTAAAATGAAATTTGAGAGAAACAATTGCATCATAACTTCTATTTAGCTTGGGCGAGTCTAAGCATCCTAAAACAAGCCAGCGCGGCAGCACCACAGTTGAACATGATTAGACACAATGTGCGAGCAGCCTCGGCACACACTCATTAAAAGGGCATGGTTTCTTGTCATGCAAGTTTTTGTGTAGACTTTACAATCAAACTTGTTACAAACCTACGTTCTACAGCAATTGCTTAGGGTCAATCACTTCTCGTCCTTTTCCGGTGATTATATGCATAAATGAAGCCTCGTGGGCACTACCCGCCAAAATTCTTTCTTTTTACGAGCGACGCCTTCGAAAGTAAGACACCGGAATACTTGCGTACGCGTCCGATTTCTTGCGATGCGCCAGGATTACGCTGAATATGGATGGCAGTGAGCACGCCTTGATTCCACTTCTTCTTCTCTGCATGAACTCTCACGCGGTGGCTGCCTCCTGTTTCTCATCCTTTTCCTTTAGAATATGCACGGGCTTGGAATGAAAACTGACCGCAAGAAAGTCAAGTTTAAAGAAGGAATTTAGCAAAAAAGAAGAGGGATTAAAGACCGACTCCCAGACTTTTCGCCTTCCTCCCGGGCTAAGATGAGACAGCGTTTCAGCATTTAGGCCTAATGGATTATTTTTCACACTTTTAGTGAAGCTCTTATGACACTGCTCTAGCGTTTAATATCTCCAAGTTGAGGACAGCCGTCGTCCTAACTTTTAAAAACCTCCCAATCTTTTAAGGGCATCGTATGAGTGCTCTACTGTAATGTTGAAGAGCAAAAATTGTGGCCTAAAGACTTCTGATCAAAGCTGTAGACTATTGAGAGAGCGCACTTTCTTTTAGGGAGGCAACCTACCTTAATTATGGAAGTAGGCAGGGAAGTCAATATAAAAATGAGTCCAGTCCGTTCACAACCGCATACATGATATCAGATCCCAAACATAAATTCGTCTGACCCTACATGCAGCCAATGCTCGGATCTTTAGCGAGGAAAAGAAGACTCACGTTGAATTCCAATGGCAGATCCGGATCAAGTTTTTCTGCTCTGTTGGGAGCAATCGTATTCCAATGGCAAAATAGGAGTGCGAGTTGTCTGTTCCAATGGCAGATCGGGATCAGACGTCGATCCCCGGATCGCTCCGTGGAGCAGCGATATTTGCTCCGCCGAAATCGGCAGATTTCACCGGAACCTCGCGCGACGTTTTACTTGCCCGCGTCTGCTTCCGGTCATGACCGGCTGCATCCGTCCTGTCGCATACGCGAACTTCCTGTCGTCGCTACGCGGTGATCCGGGAAACGTACAAGCTGTATTTTTTACTTTTTTAAAATTGAATTCTCCCAAATGTAATTATTTTTCGTCTTGTTCGCGTCCGCCCAAGTTAAAACAAAAAATTTTCTTAACGGGATGTCAATTCCATCGCGGTCAATTCTCTGTGACCGCTTTTTAGACCAAAATCGTTGACTTGTTTGAACCTCCCGCGTTTTCTGACGTCAGACGACGCGTACTCTCTAAGCCTAGCAGGTCTGTAAATAAGGAAGCAATCTGAAAATTTGGCGCGTTTCATCACTAGAATTTTGTGGTGCGGGCATCATCACACAAAGCGAAAGCTTCGTGCGCCTTTTGTTTGCCGTGAACGTGAGAGACAGTGTGGCGGCAAGGACGAATCGCTGGTGAAGCGAGAGGCCGTGCTTCGAAGGGCGCCGCCATGTTGCCTGAACTTGGAGCTATTCTTGCGCTGAAGTGCCCCCGCGGGAGCGCATGCATTCCATTGGCAAAATGGGAGGGAGTGATCTCCGCCTGAACTACGCGCTCCGTTTGTGATCCGGCGGAGCGCTCTCGATCTGCCATTGGAATTCAACATCAGAAAAAGATTGAAGGGGACAACTAAGCTCCGCCTTAAGGGTATGATGTGATAGCGTTAATGCCTCAATGCCCATATACGCGGAACAGGCTATTCTCGGGTTGTCATTCAAAGGTCCCTGGGAGTTCTTCTACAACTACTGGCGCAGTTGTGCCGCGGTTAAGCGATGCGCCACCGCCCTTGGTAGCAGGTGCTGCCACCGGTGTGGCTTGTGTGACCCATTTTCTTGCGTTTACAGCATACGACGCGCTGTAAAAGTCGCGCTGAATGTTAGTCACACTGAGTGTTATTCGTGCTTGCTGAATGCTAGTCGCGCTGAATGTTATAACACAATGTGGTCATTAGAAATCGCTAGATCAATTGAAATACAAAATAATTATAAATTACGCCACTTGTAATATTGCGAGATACCTAGTACCAAATAAAACTTAAGCAGGCCTTAATGAGCTCGACTGTGCATACGCACTTACCGGACCAACTGCGAAAGGTGATACTTTTTTATGGCGCAAGGGCATCTGTGGCCGAAGAACGCCATGACACAAGGTATTTTGTTCTACTCAAGATGGGGTGAAAGACCCATTTCCGAAGCGTTTCACCCTAAATAACCCAGCACCTGACCAGGGGAAAGCTTGTACCCATTGTATCACCAGTGAGTACCCGGCGGCACTGGGGATCGAACCCTCACCTCCCGCATCCGAGGCGGATGCTCAAACGACTAGGCCAGCGCTGCTGTACCCCTGTCAAAGGAATTTCATGTTGGCAGCAAGGATAAAAGATTTCATTCGCTTCATTGATGGCATATAGCTCAGGAGCTCCTTTTGAATTAACTATAGTGTCATGGCGCTTTATTCGCATGACTGCAGTGGCTCAACACGCCTTGTTCTGAAACACCATTTGTGATCGAATTCTTTTTTGATGGTCTTGATGTTGGTAGCGCCTTTACATCCGTCCCAGCTGCTTTTTTAGCTTTGACGCGCGAATTAGTCGTACTCCTTAAAAGGCGGGGCTAAGAGAACGCGCAGTCTCAATAATTGCTAACGGAAGCACCACGCATTTTCGTGCAGTTGTAACTGGCAGCACCGGCCCCGCTGCACTTCATGAATGGAAGCGAATAGAGAGAAAACCAGGAGGATGAGAAATTGCTGCGTGTGGTTTTGTTGAAATTCAATTTCTGTCCGTGCATGCCGAGGACAAGTCCAGGATTCTGTGACAAAAATTTTGATTATTGAAACATTGTAAGGTATTGTTACGAAAATTTTGAACATAGCTATCCATTCTTCCGACGCGTAGCAGTTTTTCTTTTGAAGTTCGTCCATCGCTCTAATGCCATAGAAGGGGAGCGTTTCTGACAATAGCAAAAAGTTAATAGCAAAAAAATGCAAACCTGCTGGGGGGATATCTACGGATTGTTGTCATGAGATCTGACGATATATGAAAAAGTTGCGTTCATAAACTATTTCTTCGATAATGCGTTTTCCCAGAATTTCTGGGTATGTGTGGTTTATGAGCGTCCACTGCCGCACATGTGGCTTAAAAGGGGGCTTTATACATACATACGAAGCTGAGAGCAACTACTGATGAAAATGACTTGTTTCTAATTACCTAGCTGATACACGTTACGTACGAATAATTATGGCGCAATGACGAGACACAATACAAAGGGCCCAAAACAAGCTCCAATAGCATGTGTTTTTTTTTTCACGACAAAGCGTACCCATATGCAGTTCCTAACAAACGACGCATACGTGCAAGAATGATCGGCATTTTATAAAATCATTTGCGGTGATTGGTGAGCGTCTTGTGTCATCTACACTTAGTGCGGGTCTTCGTGCTCTCTGCGCCACAACCATTTCACTAAACCGCTGAAAATTTACAACAACATCAAAGAAGGAAGCGCTGTAAGACAGTTTTCTATCCACAAGGTGTAGATCGTTAAAACAAATAGTTGGCGTGCGAGCACGCATCGATCGACGAGTCTTCCGACGCGTCCGGAAGAAGGCCGCGCTGCTGTCGGCGAGGCGCCCTGTGACGTCACTCGTCTCGGTGGATGTCTGCCAGCGGGCGGCCCTCGGTGTGCGGCGCGAAGAAGGCCGCGGCTGCGGTGACCAGCACCAGCGCCAGGCTGAACGCCCAGGACAGCGGCTGCTGCCGATCGCCCCCTTCGTCGCCGAACAGCTCATCGTCGCAGTGCACCAGCGCGAAGGCGAGCAGCCAACGCCCGGTCCACACGCACGAGGAAGTGAGGTAGCGCCACCTCTTGAGTGGCAGCAGCTCGACGGTCAGCAGCGGCGGCACGTGGCAGAGCCCCACCGAGTACGTCAGCGCGAGCAGCCACGTGGAGCACAGGGCATCCCAGCGGGTGCCGTCAGGCACCTTTTGCCCCGCCGACCACTGCCTGCACGCGGGCTCTGACCACTGAGCAAGAGCGGAGCTGGTTGCCAGCAGACACCATTTATAAGCAGAGTACAGTCTTTCTCCTTCACAACTAGAGTGCACGGAGGACACCATCCGGGTGAAAGCTTCACCGTTGTATCGCGTACTAAACCTAAACCTAGACGGCCAAAGAAAACGTGACCCGAGTAAGACTGAACCACACGACGCATGTGGATCGAAAGGTCTGCGGGTCTATAAGCTGTTGCAAGAACAGTCGTCAAGAGCTCCTCTCCCTCATTTTCCGAAGCTTGCCGATCTCCATGGGGGCGCCACCTGACGAAGCCCTCCTGTTGTCGAGACGGACGCAGTGGGCCGGTCGCATTTCTTTCCCATTTTGTTCCCTTCTATACCGCTAAGGCATGAACAATGGCTACCATGGAATTTACACCCCCTTTCCCCCTAATGGAGAGACCTGCGGGCGCCCATGTGTAACATAAATTACGTCAAGGCACCTCCGGAATGACTGCCCATCAAATGGCAGCGCGTGAAGGCCTCCTTACGCATTTAAAAAGAAATGCAGAGAAGTGCTTAGCGTTTGAATTCAGACTGGTAGCACACGGCTAGTAGACAAGGAAAATGAGGGCACACATCCCTGAGCACCTCGGCTTGGAAAAGGGCGTAATGTACATGCAGTGGCGCGGTATGTAGAGGTTAGCGTCCCAAATTGGCGCATGCGCTATGAGACCTAGGTCCGTATTCCGAGTTTGTGTCATAATAAAAAGCGTCATAAGCTGCCGCAACGGGCACACTTGATTGGTCGAAACGCCGGAAGCGGATGTGGTGGTTCGGATGCAGCGAAAAGGGTCGAAGAAACCGGACGGTGAGGTTAAACACATAGTGAACGCAGCAGATGCTCGACAGCCAACATAACGGCGCGCTCTGAAGTGGAGCCTCTCGCTTCGAAGTGAACTCGTCGATTTTACTGCGTTTTTCGGCCCGTGAACTGGCTATAAACTGGGTACGGGATTTTCGCTTCGTCTTGTCTGTGCCTATAACGAATTGGATGAACAATAAATTCGGCCTGTTTATTTCGTTGGACGATTCGGTAGATCCTAGGCCTAACGAGCACCGGTTTGTTGCAGGAATTGTTCTCTTCATTCAAACCGGATGGTGACACTATCACAAGAGTTATCTCGTCTGCGTACGTTGAATGAGGTAAAATAAAGCATAATGTCCCGAAAATTGCTTGCGTTTACTGCGCGCAAACGTGCATTTCCTATTCTAGAGCTCTCTATATTAGCTGTTGACGCGTCCTGCATCATGATCGTGTGTAATGTCTGCCAGCGTGAAGCCACTCACGTGCACGGATGGTCAGTCGCCAGCGACGCGCTGCTGCACCGAAGCGTTTGACATGCCAGAGGTGGTTTTTTTGGTGTCCTTTACGGTTCTCGATAGCCGCGCTGGTGTGGCTTTGCATCACTGAGCTCGCGAGTTAGCTTCCAAGTTAGTTTTAAGGCGTCAATGGGCATGCGTGCGCTTCGTACCATGGCGAACCTATGAAAACTTCGTCTGCGAAGTCTCCCAACGCATATATCAAGAGAAACACACTAAGAAGATTTTTTTCGCTCATCCCTTTTATTTATTTGCAGTGCCTGCATAAAATGAATGAAAAAACGTAAATTACCGTCTGCAGAACCATCCGATCACAGCACCAATTTACATTCAGCGATGTTGCAGACGGCAAGTCGTCAGGATCTTTTCAGCCCGGCACGAAGCGCGCATTGTGCAGCGAGTGAGTGCATGCTACAAATTTTCCTCTCCGTTCCCTTTTCCTCAAGATAAATGTAAAACGCCGTGCTGTGCGAACAAGCTAGCTGCCTTTTATTTACCATCGGCGATCGACGGCTGTAGAGGCCGCCTTCTGTCACTGAAAAGCCATGCGTGGTTGCGCACAATATATTCTTCTTTAAGTACACCTCCGGCCTTTACGATGCAGGAAAGAGTGCCTGAGCTATATTGTTTGTATTTGCTGAAGTCAATTGGGTAATTAAAGCAGCTTTGGTATTACTCCTTTCCAGTGAAATCTGATGCGCAACCAAACTTGTGGCTGAATGTTTCTTCTGTCGCATTGGTCGCGTTCATTTTCTCGGCAAGAGCAAAAGCGCCGTTGGACGTTTCGCTGCGGCAAGCGCAACGCAGTGACATTCTGCCGCCGCTTACAGTCGCAACCGAACCGACATCCACTTCCGGTTTTTTGACCAATCAGGTGTGGCCGCTGCGGCAGATTATGACGCTTTTTATTACGACACAAACTCGGAATACGGCCCCTACAGATGTAGGCGAGGGCCCCAAGTTAATTTCAACCACCTAGAGCTTTTGGACGGGCGTAAGGTGAGCGGCGCAAAGGCATGAGGCCAACCTGAAGACCATGTAGTCGAGCGGTTGCATGGCGGACAGGACGACGGCGACCAGGACGGCCGATGCGCCGAGCAGCAGTCGGCGGCCCACACAGCGCGTCAGCACGGTGAACAGGGCCGCACTGCCGACGTGCATGGCGACCACGAGAGTGGCCGCCTCGTGCGAGGACATGACGTCCTGCAGCGGCCCCACCACCTGCACGGCTCGCAGCAGGAGCAACGGCGAGCACGACAGGGTCTGCAGCAGATTCAGCAGCAGGCAGACGGACAGCATCCTAGGGCAACGGAAGAAGAGATGGTGGTGAGTTTTAATGGCTCAAGGACAGCTTCTGGACAAAGAGCGCCGTGTCACAAGGAATTTTCGTCTTCAAAAGAATTCTTCTTTCCCGCTCACGGTTTCCGAATGGAACGCATTACCCGCCAACATTGTTGATTGCCCAACGATTTCTTCACTCCTCTGCGCACTTGCCCATAGACCATGACCTCATGTCCGACCTCTCCCTGCTGAATTATTCCGACGGAAACAGTTTTCTGTGTTGCTTATTTTGCAGATTATTCTTCAGAGCCTGATATCTCGCTTGCGTTTCTTTTCTTACTGTGTCAAGTGCCCACTCCTGCCTAAGGCCTGGTGACAAGGCTGGCAGTGCTTGTAAAATAAATAATTAAATAAGCATTTCACTCCATAGAAGCCGAGCACCAGTCCAGGGGAAAGCTTGTACCGCTTGGAAACCGGTGTGCACCAGGTGACACTGAGGATCGAACCCCGCACATCCCGCATGCGAGGCCGATGCTCAAATCCTATATAGGTCACCCGCTGTGGTACACGAAGAAGAAATCGGCAATTCTTGTCTGTAGTCATTAAGATGACAGCTTAAGATGCAGTTAAAAGAAGAAAAAATAAGATTTTCACCCTCCTACAGGATGAAAAGTCATCCCATCCCTGGCTTCGTGTCCAGATTACACGAACACCCTTTCTGACACGCTGAGGCCAGTTTTCCCCTGGATCAAATTTTCTCACATCACATTCCAACCTGTGCCAAGAACTTCCTAGCTTTTAGCCACTAGTTCGTTTGATTTATTTATATATTTACTTATTTATGCATACATACACACACACACATACATACATACATACATACATACATACATACATACATACATACATACATACATACATACATACATACATACATACATACATACATACATACATACATACATACATACATACATACATACATACATACATACATACATACATACATACATACATACATACATACACACACACTGCAGCCTTAATTAGGTTATAGCAGGAGTGGGCAGGGAAAGAAAGGTCATGTAGAAAAATACAAACGTGTAAGAACAAAATAAAAATAAAAATGTCACTAACATGGCCACCAAAAACACTTCAATGGGTGTCGAGCGGACGTTTCTAGACAGGCAGTTCCAGAGTTCAATGGCCAGGGGAAAGAAGCTGTGTTTGAACGCCTCTGTGCGGCAAAAGAAAGGGGTAAGGTTCAGGCTATGGAAACTTCTAGTGATGGAAGGTTTGCTAAAGTTCAAATAATTGCTCAGTGAATGAAGGTGCTGAGAATGAACCAGTGTGTATAAAAACTTTTAAACAACCCATGCGGCGGCGAGATGATAATGCTGTGAGATCTGAGGCTGCATAATGTAAAGGGGAAAAATATCGGCTGTAGTAGTGAAAGATGAAGCATACTGATTTCTTTTGAACTGATTCTAATTTTTCAGTACCGAATTTTTTATGAGGTTCCCATATGATACAGCCGTAATCAAGAATGGGGCGGATAAGTGTTTTATATGTCAGCAGTTTGGTGCCCTTTGGGGCCTTGCGCAATGTACGATGGAGGTACCCGACACGTTTAAAAGTTTTGTTACATATGATATCAATGTTTCGACCATGACATGTCTTGAGAAAAATGAAGACCGAGGTATTTAAATTCTGTTTCTCTTTCTGAATCCTGACCGTGAAAACTGTATGTGAAAAGTGAAGGAGATGGGCGTCCAGAAAAGGACATGGAAACTGCTTTAGAGAAATTAATGCTCATTTGCCATTCCTTACACCACCTACTAAAATTAGCAAATGAGTCGTTAAGCAATAGTTGTCATCCTTGCAATCCTTGTCATCGTCGTCAACACCTTAACTGCGCCCGCTGCATGACAAAGGCCTCTTCAATATTTGTCCTTAACCCTGTCCTTTTGCCAGCTGCGGCCACCGTATCACTGCAAGCTTTTAAATCTCAACCGCTCAACTAACCTTCTGCCGCCCCCCGCTACGCTTGCCTTGCCTTGGTATCCAGTACGTTAGCCCTAACGTCCATCGGTTGTCTTGCCTTCGCATTACATGCCCTGCCCATGCCTATTTCTTCGTTCTTTCGACAAGGATGTCATTAACCCGCGTTTGTTACCTGACCAACTCTGCCCTCTTCCTGTCTCCTTGCGTTACACCTATCATTTTCCTTTCCATAGCTCGCTGCGTTGCCCTCAATTTAGGTTCGCTCCTTTTTCTTTAACCCGCCGCGGTAGCTCTGTGGTTAGGGCGCTCGGCTACTGATCCGGAGTACCCGGGTTAGAACCCGACCGCGGCGGCCGTGTTTCGATGGAGGCGAAACGCAAAGACACTTGTGTGCTGTGCGATGTCAGTGCACGTTAAAGATCCTCAGGTGGTCGAAATTATTCCGGAGCCCTCCACTACGGCACCTCTTTCTTCCTTTCTTCTCTCATCCCTCCTTTATCCCTTCCCTTACGGCGCGGTTCAGGTGTCTGTCGAGATGCGAGACAGATACTGCGCCATTTCCTTTCCCCAAAAACCAATTCTTTTCATTTTCCCTTTCCGTTAGCCTCCACGTTTCTGCCCCATAGGTGAGTGCCAGTTAGACACAGCTGTTGCATACTTTCCTCTTGATGGATAGATCGTGAACAGGGCCCCCGTAAGCCGGGGCCGAAACGTCATTTTTTTAAATTGGTCGGCGCTTGAAGAATTTCCGCCAGGGATATCAGTAAACTGGTATTCGCCACCTGAGTGTGCCTTCCAAATGCACTCCGCCCCATTTAATTCTTCTAGTTATTTCATTCAAACAATAAGCACATAGCTTGAGATTTCTTCTTTGCAATTAGTATCGAATGTGATTGTGGTTGCAACCGACTACACTTTTTTCCATCGCCTGTTAAAATCTAGGCTAATTTGAGACTTCACCATTCTATGGTCGCTGCATCTCACCTTGCCGAGCTCTGCGTCACATCATGTTGCCTTATTGCTAAGTAGAACGTGTTGTCGGGCTAGCTGGTTCAAAACTTCAATCATGGTAATTGCGCGAACACGCGAACACACACACACACACACACACACACACACACACACACACACACACACACACACACACACACACACACACACACACACACACACACACACACACACACACACACACACACACACACACACACACACACACACACACACACACACACACACACACACACACACACACACACACACACACACACACACACACACACACACACACACACACACACACACACACACACACACACACACACACACACACACACACACACACACACACACACACACACACACACACACACACACACACACACACACACACACACACACACACACACACACACACACACACACACACACACACACACACACACACACACACACACACACACGCGCGCGCGCGCGCGCGCACGCGCACAAGACAGGGTATGGGACGAGCACACTTGTCCCGTACCCTGTCTTGTGTGTGTGCGTGTGTGTTTCACGCAGTTACCATGTCTGAAGTATCGGCTTATTGCTTTAAAGAGCCACAATTTGCGGGTTATTCTATAAAAGGTGGTTATAGGTGCAAACAAACTTATATATAAAATATTGTCGGTTAAATATGGATGTTATTGGTTGCAGTGACATCGTGTGGAAGGCCGTTCAAATCTATGGCTAAGCGAGGAAAGAATGATGCAGCAAACTTTGTAGTATAAGAGCATGCGGGCGGCCAACTTGCTGGGGATTGCGGATGCGGAGTGAAATGCGTGCAGCAGACCTGGTGTAAGGAGGGATACAAAGTAAGCCCTAAAAACATGAGAAACAAGCACATTCTGGCGAATGGACGACGACAAGTAAGTGTTAGATTGGTATCTGCTTTTAAATATGATATGCCTACGTTACATGAATAGCATGAATGAATGAATCTAGTGGTTCGATTTCATGGTGATTCTAGTCAAGTTGCCAGACAGATTTGGTTAGAGGGACATACAGGAGATTCATGTTGTAGTTTTGTTCGAACTTCATGCAATAAGCTTTACGTTTGGGGGGCGCGTGCCGCAAATGCAGTTTTAAGAAACTAAGCTGACGGTAGCCGACGGTAGTATGTATGTGACATGCGCATTCCGGGTTAGATTTTCGCACAAGGTTACGCAAAGGTATTTAAAAGAATTGGTTCATTCGACTGCGACGCCTGAGATTACTAAATGGGACAAATGGGATTGCATTGGCGCTGAAATTACACGTGTTTGCATGTATTGTGGCGAAGATCCATGAGCCATTGGCTACACCAGTCTTGCATCCAGCTAGTTAGGTGTTTTTGGATACAAGCTGATCAGATGGGTTAGTAACAGTGCGTAGACAACGCAGTCATCGGCAAACATGGGATTGATGCGTGCATGGGTGTGCCGCTGATAGATATAAAAATATAAAAACAGAAGGGGACCGGACATTGGCCTTTGAAGAACGCCTAATATTACTGGGAAGGAATCAGAGCGTTGGTTATTAACATTTCTCACATGAGGATGACGTTGCCGACATTTCATAAAAACGGAATGCGGAATGGTATTGCTCTGATTTCTGACCCATGTTTTTATTGCTATATGTGTGCCGCCATGTGACTGGCATTACCGGTTTTTTTTTTAGGCTACAGCGTGTATCATAAAAAAGCCGCTTGAAAAAACGCCAGGTAGACACCACAATATGGGCACTGGGAACGCTTGCATCCATTGTTTTACCGCGTAAGGAGTACCAGTGCCGCAATTCGAAAATGGCGGCGGCTTGTCATTAGATTTGAAAACGGAAGCCTCCACCCTCCATCGGTGCCACATACCCGGCATCAAAAACACTGCAGCCCCCTAGCTTCGGGCTGCCCACTCGATTTACCTAACCAGCCCACTCCTGCCCACCCTCACCCTTCAGAAGCGCCATTTACCACCAGTCCCCCTACGTCCACCCTACACCCACTAGAAGCTCACGCATCAGCCGCACGAAAAAGCGACGGCGGAATCGAATTCAAAGACGCAGTGGGAAAACCAATAGCCATCCTGAATCACCAACCATCGGACACCTCTAAACCCTATCCCACCCCTAGAAGTAGGCGGCGGTTGCCCGCCCACTAATCACTACACTGGCACCACCCTTCAGAAGTTGCACAAATCCTCACTCACCCCTCACCCTCAAAAAAAAAGTTCTGCCGCGTGTGTGAAGCCTGGATTTGGAGCAGCGGCATCAAAGTAATCATCCTGTTTAAAAGAATTGGCGCATCAGATTTCTGATCATCACGCATTTTTTTGTCAGTTTATCTCCAAGGGATGGCGGGACAGTCAGTGAGTGCCGTCAGTTACGCACCTGGTGCACTTCTGTCGGCCGAGCGAAGAGAGCGCAGAGTCCTCCCCAATCTTGCTGAGCCTGAAGTCAGTCGGCAGGTCGTCGCCGTAGAGTTGCACAATGGCGGTGTTCGTATCACGGTAGCGACCTTTGGACTGAAGCCAGCGGGGACTCTCGATGACGTAGCTCTGCAGCACGAACACTGGCACGGGCATCAGCGCAAGCAGGCCCGCCTTGATCTGCCATGCCAGACCGCCCAGCATGTAGGTCGTTAGCATGCCCACGCTCGTGGCTACCTGCAGTCAGCGAGGCCCGCTAGGAGTCCTTGTGCATGCATTTCAGGCTAGAATCGCGTAACTTCTTCTCACATTTAATTTCTTGGAAACATGCAAGTGAACAGATCCGGACTCAAATGGAAACTGTAGATGAACTGAAATACGTATCCCGCATTCCTGACTAGTTAGTTCGTAGTTGTGGAGGGGGGAAATGAAAGATTGATGCCTCAGAGCTCAAGGAATAAAACAAATATGTGCTGGCTGTGGCATTTCCTCTTTGATTGTTTAAGATCGCGAGCAATATCCTCTACAAAAGGAGTCTTAATGTGCATTTAATGACAATGATTGCTCTAATGCGTACCATTCGGGGGCAAATGCAGTCGTGCGAAGAATCCTCATCATCAAACGCAAGCGCAAAGCCCTTGTACCAGAGCGAGACGTATTCACTTCCTCCTTGCAGCAAACGTGGCTGGAGACGATACGTGGAGCCGCAAGGCACTGAAGGCATTGAATGGAATTAGCAATGAGCAGGACACGGCCTGGATTCACACCTCAGCGAGTCCGCCGAAGAGGCTCCTCTTGATGGGGGGAGCCACATCGCACACGTACAGGCTGGCCGAGTTGGTCGTCACGCCGAGCCATAGGCCGCACGCCACCCTGCCAACGAACAGCATGGTGACGCTGTTGGACACGACGAGGCATATCCAGGCGTTGACTAGGCCGAAGGCTGACAGTAGCAACGTTCTTCGGTGACCCGCAAGGTGCAGCAGAAGCCCTGCGCGTGCGATGGACCCGCACGGTTAGAAGAAATTCCATGTGCTGGATTGCCCAGGGCTCGACAGTGTTAGGACACGACTGAAGAGGGACTTGAAACACCCTTGAGTAAAGGCCTTTCAGTCTTCAAAAAGTGTTAGGCCCATGGCCGACGCATGCGCTACAAAAACAGGTGATCATAGCACTCAAATCTTTCCTCGAGGGCAGTGGAATTCTCGAGAAGTACTAGATAATGCTTGTGCAAAATCTGTGATTGTTTGCCTCGGTAGGTGCTGTCCAGTGTTCTGGCAATCATATGTGTTTTCTATTATGAATCTGATGTATGTGATCGTTGTTGCCGCTCATCGTTCATTTTTATTTCTTGAATTTGTGGTTTTTATTTTTATAACGTTTAATGTCATTAGTACATGCTATTGTTTATGGTACATCCTCATTTTATGTTACTAGGTGATATCATCGCCTATAGTTTATTGTTTTATTTTATGTTAGAATTTCTGGCGTGTCGACTGTATTATTTGTGTTGTGGATTGTGTGTGTTGTAGTTTCGCTTTGTTGAGCGTTATGCCGTCACTTCAAGTGATTTTAATCATTTCTGTGCAAACGAGTAGTTGGCGCCATAATCAGGCACCAGCATTTCATTTTATGTCCACGTCAATAAAAAAAATTCAGTGTAGTCGACGCGTTGCTGAGAGTGCACCGACAACCAGTTCAACAAATTGCTGAGTTGGGCTAATGAAATAGTTGACACTGTTCAACGAAAATTATACGGGACATAAGGCGGAGAAGACGGCAAACGGCACAGCTGTTTCGAGGAACATGTCTACATAACTGGAGGGGTCGCGTTATTGTTATCTGTGCGCCGAAACCCCTGCCTAAGCAGATATAGTATACAACATTGTGTGTACATGAACATCTGCACCAGCGATCACCACCAGCCTGCCAGATTTCCATTAGGCAACGTATATTTTGGGCTAGAAGGCTTCTTCAAATCGCGCTTGCTCACACACGTGTATATATACCGTTGGCAGCTCTCGTGCCCAGCAGCGGGTGTAGCTGCCTTCCACACCAAATCACGGTCTGAGTGAGCAAATTATAATACCAGCAGTCTGTTCCGAACAAGGCTACACTTTGTACGTTACGAATTCTTCCAAGCATCTCAAACTGCGGCAGGTCTACGCAGTATGAGGCGCACGACTCACCGGACAGCAGCGCCCCAGCAGCGGCTCCCAGCAAGAGGACGTCGGCGGCCCAGCGGTTCTGCGGGGAGCTGCGCTCGAGGTCGTACCACGATTCGCGCTCGATGTAAGGCATGGACGTGGACGCGTAGCCCAGCGCCGTGCCGGCGGACAGGTTGCTCAGGCAGGCTACCATCATGGCCCGCTCGTGCCGACCGCAAGCCAGAGGGTCGTCGGCCTCCCTCGTCGGCGTGGCGCCCTTGATTGCCGGGCGCCAGTTGCGCAGGGCCTCCATGGCCGCGTTCGGGGACGGCTGCTACCAGGTGGTTGGGCATAATAATAATAATAATAATAATAATAATAATAATAATTGGTTTTGGGGGAAAGGAAATGGCACAGTATGTCTCATATATCGTTGGACACCTGAATCACGCCGCAAGGGAAGAGATAAAGGGGGAGTGAAAGAAGAAAGGAAGAAAGAGGTGCCGTAGTGGAGGGCTCCGGAATAATTTCGACCACCTGGGGATCTTTAACGTGCACTGACATCGCACAGCAAACGGGCGCCTTAGAAGTTTCCTTATGTACCGAAGCCTCAATGGTACATATGAAGATTAACTTAATAATAATAATTGGTTTTGGGGGGAAAGGAGATGGCGCAGTATCTGTCTCATATATCGTTGGACAACTGAACCGCGCCGTAAGGAAGAGATAAAGGGGGAGTGAAAGAAGAAAGGAAGAAAGAGGTGCCGTAGTGGAGGGCTCCGGAATAATTTCGACCACCTGGGGATCTTTAACGTGCACTGACATCGCACAGCAAACGGGCGCCTTAGAAGTTCCCTTATATACCGAAGCCTCAATGGTACATATCAAGATTAACTTAATAATAATAATTGGTTTTGGGGGGAAAGGAGATGACGCAGTATCTGTCTCATATATCGTTGAGACAACTGAACCGCGCCGTAAGGGAAGGGTAAAGGAGGGAGTGAAAGAGGAAAGGAAGAGAGAGGCGCCGTAGTGGAGGGCTCCGGAATAATTTCGACCACCTGGGGATCTTTAACGTGCACTGACATCGCACAGCACACGGGCGCCTTGGCGTTTTTCCTCCATAAAAACGCAGCCGCCGCGGTCGGGTTCGAACCCGGGAACTCCGGATCAGTAGTCGAGCGCCCTAACCACTGAGCCACCGCGGCGGGGGAAGATTAACTTCCCAAACGCACACCTGGACTGCGAGATACGCCGCAGTAGAGCACTCCAGTTTAACCCCGTCCTCCCGGGGTTCTTTAACGCGCACTCACATCGCACAGCATACGACCTTTATTGCATTTCGCCTTCATCGCATATGCGCTTGCCGCGGCGGCACTAGATCCCACGACACTGCGCTCAGCAGCCAAAAGGCATAATCACAGATCCACCGTGGCGGTTCCTTACTGAAGCATACTTGCCAGCTTTCAACGGAATAAACGCTGAATAAATGTCGACAAACTCGGGCTAAGCTAGTCGCTTCGTGAAAATTCACCGAGCATCCGATGGCTGTCATAGCAGATGGGAACTCGAGTTAGGGTTAAGAGGTGCCCCGAGGCTTCGCAAGGTTTCAAATCCGCGAACCACGAAATTTCGGGCTCAGGTTCATTTTTACGCCGTTATGACGGACTGACCTTTCCTACTTAATCACAATGCCGAGGTAAAAAACAGTACTTACGCCTTGCATTTTTTTCCCTGGGTCAGGATCCCCGCAGAGCAAAACGGAACGTAGCTAGGCCTCTGCAGATTTCTTCTTCGTCTTCGATAAAGTTCTTCTTCTTCTTCTCCTTCACCCCAGGTATATGGTACATGCCCACGCGGTGGGATTGGCCAAAGTTCAGTAGATAATCCCAATGAGGTATTTGCATTCGCACGGGGAAAAATAGGTGTGAGAAGACTAAATCAATATAAAAATTAGAAATTAGAACAGTCAAATGAATTAAAGAAATATGAATTACCAGGAATAAAATTGAGCATTTTTGGACATGCAACAAAATTTTGTATACAGCTAACAAGGTAATCGATCAGTTGCACTTAAGTAATCATTAAGGTAGCCGCAGACACTGCTTAACGGGAATCCCTTTGCGCTCGCACCGAACGAAATAATAACTGGAAGAGACACTGGGAGTCCTAACCTCGAAAGAGGGACCTCCAATTACTGTTTTCTCTGAACTGCGAACCGCCGGCAAGAGAGGAGAAAATGATCTATTGTTTCAACTTGCCCACATGATACCCAAAGGTTTGTCGCAGCGAGCCCACATCTGCATAAGTACAAATTTAAGTGAGGGATTCTGCATCGCAGAAGCGTCATTGACACCTCACAAAGCCTTGATTTACACCACCGGGTATTCCATGGGAACTTTAAGTGGCTAAAATCCACGGTATTGAGCAATGGATCACTCAGGTTGGCTGAAGTATGTTGGAAGCGCTGGAAACGTGAAGTTTCTAACAGAATGAGGTGAGGGACGGGACAGATTACAGGAGCGCTGAGAGCTCACCTTCTCATCTTGCCAATAAATCAGCCACCTCGTTAAAATAGGCGCCCGAATGCCCAGGTACCCAGACAAAGCGGATCTCACGTGCTGTACGCGGAACAAAAAACCTAAGCGAACGATTTAATAAAGATTTTCCCCAATTTTGGAGAGAGACTAGAATTGAAAGGCAGTCTGCAAGAATAAGAACCCATGCTACACGCCTAGGAAGTTTGAGAAGAGCCAAACCAATGGCCGCCGCCGTGGCCGCCGCGGTGGCTGAGTTGTTACGGCGCTCGGCTGCTGGCCCGAAATACGCGGGTTCGACCCCTGCCGCGGCGGTCGAATTTCGATGGAGGCGAAATTCTAGAGTCCCGTGTACTGTGCGATGTCAGTGCACGTTAAAGAACCCCAGGTGGTCGAAATTTCCGGAGCCCTTCACTACGGCGTCCCTCATAGCCTGAGTCGCTTTGGGACGTTGAATCCCTATAAACCAAACCAAACCAATGGCCAGAAACTCTGCGAAGAATAATACGAACGGAATAACACCAAGCTAGCTCCTGCAAATATATCCCAACCGCCGCCTTCTCACAGCTGCCGGATGCATCAGTGGAGATAACAGTATGAAGAGGAAAATTCTGTAGGTGTTCAGAAAGGAGGCCATTTAGGATATTTGCGGGCATATGTTTCGCATGGGACGGGAAAATATGGTCATAATAGAAGGATGCTGCATAAGAAAGGAAATTGAGGCGTATGCCTCTCTCTCACTTTTTTCCTCTCTCAACGTCCAGTAGCCCGCGGCAACGGTAGGAGCGAGTGATACTGAAGAGGAAAAAAATGGCTGAGGTTCGACGTGCCTTGAACCTAGTTATGCGAACGAACTCTCTGTTAAGCATGCTCTCCATTGTTTCAAATCAAATGTCAAGGGTCAAGATCAAAGGTCAAGGTCACGTACCGAATGGTCACAATCATATGACCACGTGGTCATAGTACCATAACTTGGGATATACCACCACGCAGTTCAGTTCGGTTTCACCTTTTGAGGCATTGAAGGTCATTGTCGATGTGGTGCCCACTGTCTCAAATCACATGTCAAGGTAAGGGTCAAGGTCGGGTACCCAATGGTCATAGTCATATGATCATGTGGTCATACTGCCATAGCTTGGATCATACCACCACGCAGTTAAGTTCGGTTTGACCTTGTGAGGTGTTGAAGGTCATTGTCTCATCCACATCGAAATCTTAAGTTGTAACCCGAGGAGTAGAGCTAGAGCTCGCTCTAAGACATAAACTAGTGTCACACGTTTCATCTTCCGTGCATCATACGGCTATAAAACTTGTTTCTTTGGCTGAGATAAAAGTTTGAGCGAAAGCCATACCACATGGCACTTCATCACTAACCAATAAGTCGGTCAGTCTGTAGCAGAGCTTATTATCATCAGCATCGTCAGCATCAGCCTGACTACGCCCACTGCAGGACAAAGGCCTCCCCCATGTCTCTCCTATTAGCCCTGTCCTTTGACAGCTGAGGCCACCCTATCCCCGCAGACTTGTTAATCACATCCGCCGACCTAACTTTCTGCCGCCCCCTGCTACGCTAGCCTTCTCTTGAAATCCAGTCCGTACTCTTAAGACTATCGGCTGTCTTGCCTTCGCATTACATCGCTTCCTTAATAAAAGTTCCCAGTTTGATCCATCCCTAAAAGTCGCTTAATCGTTTTAATGCGAGGGAACAGTATGAAGGAGAAAGAAGAGCAAGGTTTTCGTGCTCGTGCTGTCAGGCGTCCTCGCGCCGAGACGTCGATCGGTCGCCGCATTCGGGGCAGCATTGCGTACGGCGTCTACAGCATTTCATGGATCACAGTTCAGAATTAGACGAGCCGAAGCAGCGTTACCGGCAGAACCCGGATGACTCATACCCGTCCTTCTACAATTCTGTGTCTTACTCCGTGGTAAGCAATTGCCAGGAAACATAGCGGTCGTACTCATATGCGCCGTCCCCAGAGCCTACCCGAAATGGGAGCTAATACAGCGAGGCCTTTATAGCGCTCAGCTACTGAGCCGGAATTCCCGGATTCGAACCCGGCCGCGTTTCGATGGAGGCGAAACGTAATTAAAAGGCGGCCGTGTGCTGCAGTGCGATGTCAGCGCACATTAAAATCCCGAGATCCCGGAGCCCTTCATTATGGCTCCTCTTTCTTCCTTTCTTGAATCGCTTCCTCCTTTATCCCTTCCGCTACGGCAGTGTACAGGTGTCCACCGACATGCGAGACAGATGCTGCGCCATTTCCTTTCCTCAAAAGCCAATTTTCAGTTTAGCGCCTAAGGAGCAGGAGGTTAGTATGGTAAAGTTAGAGTTGGAATGATCCATAAGGAATAAAATTGGCCCGTTATTAGTGCATACTTGTCGTTGGCTATTGGCGCTGTCCACACGGCTGCAGCGTTTTTGTTGTAGCTCGAATATAATTTCTGTCAACTCAGTGAAGTAATGTTTCTTGCCCTCAGCTTAAAACGCAAAATAATTATTCCGCCCAAGTTCGAGTTTAATAGCATCCTCGGTCACCCTATGTCATCTGCACCATGGCACCTTGGTGCTCTTGTTCATCCTGGATCAACCTCAGCAGCTCGCACCTTCCATCCACGTTGGAAACGCACTCTGCCGGGGAGGTTTTTCGCAGCCCCCTGCCGCATTCAGAAAATCGGCAGTGCACCGGAGAGCGATCCGGCAGGCATCGTGTAAGCAGCAGACGGTGGAGATGCCAAGAACTCAAGCATGATAATGGTGCAAAAAAGCGCATGGTATCCTCACCACTGCTTGCTGTCGATTTTCATAAAGCTCGCATGGCAGTGGAATTTAAAAATTGAAAAACGACTGCCTTGTATGGAGGGATTTAAATGCATGGCCAGAGAGCGCAAGTCCCAGCGATGAAAAGTATTGAGAAAAACGACTCGCTCACATCTGCACTTGTACGGTGCGCGTGTTGGATGTCCCGCCGTGCTTAAGTGCCTGCTTCCTCTTGGTTTTTGCCTTTGTGACGCGCATCACAGCGTAACGAATTAACAGTATACTTGCAGCGACGCGATATTTGTCCATATGTACGTGTCTCCGTATACTCGCAGACTCCGGAAGCCCTTTCCGAGAGCCTGTCTGAGGTTGTCGGCAACCCCACGGCGACGGCGGCCGAGGGCTCAGGCGCCAACCAAAAGCTGGCGCTGGTGGCCGTCGGGGTGCTGCTCTTCACCGTCTTCGTAATCCTGCTAATGCGCTACGGATATCCCAAGTCCAGCACTGACTCTCTTCCCCCACGCAACATCTGCAATCTGGAACCATGCCTGGACTACTCGGAGATCCTGCGCTCCTCTATCTCCGACACCGTGAACCCGTGCAACAACTTCTACGCTTACGTCTGCCACGGGGTCCAGCAGCGCGGCAAGGGTGCCAGCATCCTCTCGCTGACGAGGCAGCGGCTCATTGACGCCGTACTCGGCGAGTGGCTGCGCAACGGTAGCACGCCTTCGGAACCGCGAATGCCTAACAAGTCCGTATGGGCTGGTCGGCTGCTGCAAATGTGCGTCGACCAGCACGAGGCGGGAGTCGCACGTATCTCTGAGCTGCAACGATTCATGTTTGAAAAGAACCTCACCTGGCCCGATGCTGGCGCGAGCGCAGCGAGCCGGGACACCCTGGGCACACTGGTCGAGATGTCTCTGCGATGGCACGTGGACGTTTGGTTTTCGCTCAGGGTTCGGCACGTGAACTCGTCGACGCGAAGGCCCACGTTCCAGCTCGGCCGGAGTGAGAGCTACCTCGAGTGGGAAGGCAAGCGTCGGTTGCTGCTCAAGGACAACACCTACAGCCAGATCCTGGTGTCGTACCTCAGTGCTTTCGGCGTCAACGAGACGAAGAGCATCGCGGAGAGCCTCCACATCCTTGAGGAAGAGATCGCCGGCGTATTGGCTGCGTCCGCCAAAATTAGCCGTTCGCCAAGGTTTGTCGTCCTGCCGATAAAAGACATGACGCCCAACACGTCCAGTGCCTACGCATTCGATTGGACGGCGGCTCTAGCCAAGGCGCTCGGTGCCGCGGAGAGCGAGTTCGCCAACGACGCTGCGGTGGTCGAGAGCATGAGCCTTCTGCAAGGTCTCAACAAGCTCTTGCAGATGGACGCCGACAGGGAGAACGTTTACGCGCTGGCTGTCGGCTGGGGCGTGGCAAGGGATCTTGGGAGCTTCTTCCATGCCGACCTCAGCCGGGCGTATGGCATTGCAGGCAAGAACGCCGTCGAACGTTGCCTGAACCGAATCGATGAGGTCAGTACATAGTGTGTGCTAGCGCATTTGTGGCAGATGCTTAGTTTGATATGCAATTCGGGTTCGGCTTATTAGGCGCATTTCCTTTTAACGCGATTGCGTCAAATGCCCTATTCCCTGGAAAATCCGGTGTCGGCGATTTGAGCGAAAAATCACAGGCATGGGTCTGGTAGCTAGGTAGTCCCCAAATAGCAACCTAGGAGGCAGGTGGGCCAGCTACATAACATGACCTTGCGGCGTCGTCATAACCTGCCCACCGTGTCAGGTGGCAGATAAATTAATGATTGGTCGCTCGGGAAGAGCAACCTGTGCCGCACAATGCCCACCGCTGGGAACACCTGCCATCGTAAGGCAGTGGCGAATCGCTTAACCGCTGCACCCCTGCGCCAGGAGTGTTATGAGGACTCCCAGAGGTCTATGAATGTAATGTAGAGAATTATCTTCTGCTTGTGTGGGAATTAACCCATTACGCTATCGCGTCGTACCCTTAAGTTATCCATTAGTTTAGCTGCGTGCGAGTTATAAGCATGGGACCTTCGTGGTCTTTCCCTTCATAAAAGTAATAACCCTCGACGTAGTAATCAGTCGTTAGCTCCCATCACGTGATGCCGTACTGTTACAAAGGACCACTTGAACTGTTCGAGGCATGAACGCGACACCACCGCCTATACGAGACTCGCCTTACCATCTAAGTCGCCCACAGCGGGAACCCAATGGCAGGATATAGACGAATCGAAGAAAATTCGATGCGGAAGTAAATTTTTGTCAAGAGGAAAATTGCGCATTGTCGGCTACAAGGTAAAATTACGCAGTTTGGTGGAAGTAATATTAACACAGTTAAAAGATAATTCGTCCTGCTGCAACACGGAAATTCTGCAAACGGTATAGGTAGCTTTCGAATCTAAAAGTGATTATTTCCATGTGTGTGCTAATTCTTTCAAGAATTCCTCTAAACTGCAGAGTTAATCAGATGATAAGTCTACTCGGACGGCCAGCAAATGTCATGAAGGTAATCCCGCCAACGTGAGCACAGCCATGTTTACAATACGACAGGACGAATGAAAATAAAACCGTTGTATGTCTTCTAAGATTCACATAAGGAAATCGCTGCAAGTGAAACAATCAGTATTCCACTGTGCTATTGAACCGATCGAACTTATAGACTATTTTTGAATTCCAATGGCAGATCCGGATCAACTTTTTCTGCTCTGTTGGGAGCAATCGTATTCCAAAGGCAAAATGGTAGTGCGAGTTGTCTGTTCTAATGGCAGATCGGGATCAGACGTCGATCCCGGATCGCTCCGTGGAGCAGCGATATTTGCTCCGCCGAAATCGGCAGATTTGACCGGAACCCCGCGCGACGTTTTACTTTCCCGCGTCTGCTTCCGGTCACGACCGGCTGCTGCCTTCCTGTCGTCGCTACGCGGTGATCCGGGCAACGTACAAGCAGTATTTTTGACTTTTTTTTAAAATTGAATTCTCCCAAATGTAATTATTTCTCGTTTTGTTCGCGTCCGCACAAGTTAAAGCAAAAAATTTTCTTAACAGGATGTCAATTCCATCGAGGTCAATTATTTTTGCCACCGCTTTTTAGACCAAAAGCGTTGACTTGTTTGAACATCCCGCGCTTTCTGACGTCAGACGACGCGTACTCTCTAAGCCTAGCAGCTCTGTAAATAAGGAAGCAATCTGAAAATTTGGCGCGTTTCATCACTAGAATTTTGTGGTGCGGGCATCATCACACAAAGCGAAAGCTTCGTGAGCCTTCTGTTTGCCGTGAACGTGAGAGACAGAGTGGCGGCAAGGACGAATCGCTGGTGAAGCGAGAGGCCGCGCTTCGATGGGCGCCGCCATGTTGCCGGAACTTCGAGCTATTCTTGCGCTGAAGTGCCCCCGCGGGAGCGCATGCATTCCATTGGCAAAATGGGAGGGAGTGATCTCCGCCTGAACTACGCGCTCCGTTTGTGATCCGGCGGAGCGCTCTCGATCTGCCATTGGAATTCAACATATGTTTTCGCGGGCGGTGCTCCATCGGTGTTTCGCCACGGTCAGAGTGGCAAGGAGCGCCAGCCCTGGTTACATCGCTTTTACTCCTTCGCTTAGTCCGATTGTTGTTAGCCTTTGAGTTTGGCATTTTGCTCTGTCTGCCAGATCGCTTACTGCATGCGGTTGATCACCCGTCTGGATCGCAGTTGACCAAGCCGGCGCTGACGCTGCCGCTGTTCCGGAGGACACTGACGGACGAGCTGCTGCTGCGGGTGCGCCGGATTTTCCACGCGGTGCAGGACGTCGCCATCGAGGGCCTGGATTCGAACCTCTGGATGGACAGCGGCACCAAGCGCAGGGCGCTCTTCAGCGCCCGTAGGATAGCCCTCGTGACGAGGCTGCCGCGTGAGTCGGACTTGCGCCACGAAGGCGGCCGCGGCGTGCCTCACCTGGACGACGACAGCCAGAGCTTCTTCCAGGCATGGAGAACCGCCGCGGAGCATATGCAGGAGGTGAGAGTTATCGAGTGAGAATTTTGGTTCACTGTTGGTTCACTTTTGGTTCACTGTTGTACGAAGTTCAAACTGTACACCAAAACCACCGAACGAAGACGGATGACTTCTTACGTTTCAAAGTTGAATTTTATGAAGCGCGCCGTAGTGCAGTATTATATGTTGATTTCGACCCTAGATACCGTGCACTGAAGTATTTGTAGCTGTTTAGGCACTTTGCCTACATCAAAATGCGGCTGCTACGGCGGGGATCGAACCTAACACCTTCTACTGGGCCACGCACGCGGGCTTATAAGAAACACTAAGTTGCGTGTACAGGCGCAGTACGCGTTCATAAGCCTGCATATGTAATTTTTTTTTCTTCATTCGTCCACGCTAGCTTTCGCGCAGTTTGAGACATAAGAGCTGCCGGCCGATATTTTAAGGCTCTTCATCCGAAGATTGGAGCATCCATCTCCTCGAGAGCTTTTCTACGGCCTGAAGTAGTGGGCGTAACTAAATTTCCGAAGTTTTTGTGTAATTAACTTTGGCAGGCACAGAAAGACATTCATACTATATGTCCTCTAAAGAAAACGCAGCCAAGTAATGGACGATTCGAGACGGAAAGAAAACGTAACAAGGATGATCACACAGAGCCTTGTTACGTCGTCTTTCCGTCTGCATATTTGTCGGTTCGGCTCCATTGTCTTCCGCAGATCCTTTCCGCCAACTCGGCTATAGCCTGCAGCCTCACCAGCATGGATTTCCCCTTGATGGCTCTTTATCCGCTTTCAGCCTAGTGAAAAGTCATTGCAGCAATACTCAGCGGTGCTACAACGTGAATCCTTTCTGTACTTTTAATGTGTGCGTGTGATAACTTACCAGCGTCGTCAATTCGCCTGATAAGGTAGACGACCACTATGTGCAGCACGCTAGCTTTTACACATGTATCCTTAGGGTGCAGTCATCGGCAGTCTACACTATATGTAGTCGTTATGCATCGCAGTGGAAAAAAAATGCAAACATTCCGCGTCTCCTGCGTAGTGGTATTTGTGCAGAGCACAGGTTGAAAGCAAGAGACAGCGCTGCAGTTGAGTATAGTGCGATGACACTGTATACGATGACACGTACCACACCAGCTATCCCAAATATCGGTTCTACAAAGGTTCTATACACTACCGCATCGCAACAGCGGAGTGTGTTGCACTCTATGACTCGCCCTGTGACGCACGTCCATTGGCGATGGCGCAGCATTTGCTGGAACCGCGCGGAGGCAGCCCCGTCGAGCTGGCCTTTCTAGGAACGCGGCCCTCGTTCGATCCCGAGAGCAACCACGTCGTGCTCCATCCGGCGTCGCTTGGGTCGCCGCTGTTCACGGCCACTTTGCCAGTGGCTGTCAGGTTCGCCGGCCTCGGACAGCTCCTGGCCCGAGAACTCATGCGGGGGTTCCATGAGGCGCTCAGCCGAGACATTGCGGATGCTCGCGACTCTTCGGACCAGTGGCGCCCGGAGACCTTCCAGTGAGTATACGGATGGCTTACGCGCCAAAAGGAGCTGACAGCGGTTCGGATAGACACACGTGTCTCCTCGCTACTTCTGTAGTCTTTTTTTTTACCTACTATTAATACTAGTGAATGAGCATCCACCTGGTTGACAGACCACGCTACTGCACCTCATTTTGTTACACAAACATCAAAAGAAATTTCACTGTAGCTTTAATCTGGGCTCCATCGATTTCCTCCGCTTTTAATGTTACCTAAAGGAAAAGCTAATCCCAAGAGTAGCGTGAGAATTTTCATGTTGCGACTTTTCAAGCGCAGTCGAGCATATGAGAGTTGATGGGGCAAACGGCAACCTTTCGCGCGCGCTGCATCCACTGATGCAGCGAGTACAAGGAGCGGATGGCGTGCTTCTTGCGGTCCTATGAGAACTACGGGCCGCGTCCGAATCAAGCAACCGCGGCGGACTTGGAGAGAGAACGCTTCAGCGACTTCGCCTCGGTGCCCGTGCTGTTCGACGCGTTCCGGCGCTACCAACGCAGCGGCGGCGGCGCGGCCTCGTCGCTGGACGAGCGGCTGCCGGGGCTGGGAGCCATGGACGCCAGCAGACTGTTCTTCCTCGCCTACTGCCTGACGCTGTGCGCAGCGGACGACGACGAGCAGGACGAACACGGGAGGAACTGGGAATCCGCGACGGGCACGCACCTCGAGGGTCTCATTCACCCGGAGCAGCGCTGCAACGTGCCCTTCATGCACATGCAGCAATTCGCCAACGCCTTCAGCTGCTCCCAAGACGACGACATGAATCCGCACAAGAAGTGCTCATTTTGGTGAACGCTGCTTCGTATGCACGCGCTCAGTGGCAGACTCCTGGCCGTGTGAAACAGTTAATTACGCGTTTATTGCCTCTTTATTATGTGTGACTTGTTTATTCGGTGTTTTTTCTTTATTGATTTTAGTCAGTATTTTGGCACGTGCTTAAGTCATGGACCTTTCTCTTCTGCATGCAGCTCCTGTAATCGATTTTGTGATATTTCTGGTGATTCTTATAACAGGCCCTTCTGAGATATTCCTCTTCTTACGCTGAACTACAGCTGGTTTCTTTTACACCATTACGCACATCATGAACTGCCTATTGCGTAGGAACTTCCTTATTACGATATAGTGCTTGGGAAGCGGGAGTAGTGAGGAGGAGGTGACGGGGTTAAAGACTTTGTTTGTACGCTCTTCAAATGCACACTTGGCTTGAGATCATGCTGCAATATGTCGATCAGCTATCGTTCAGCGTTTCACTATCTGAGTTATAGTCAAACCCTGGCGTTTCGACCACGTAAAGCGAATATAGAGTGGTAGCGCTACAGATTGCTCTATTTTTTTGTGCTAATATCCCGCGTATTTGTAGACTGCTGCACGTCTCTTTGCAAAAACCTGATTGTTGTGGCTGTTAATTACATCAAATTGCCGCAAACCGCATCTAACGCATGCCCGTACGATGTATTAGTGCAGTGAAAAAAAAAAAAGGACGGTTGCCACTGTGTAACACGAAATTCACCAACAGCTGTTAAGGTATTTATATTTTGCGATATGTTGCGATAGTTTTCCCCGCATATCCGCTTTTGCATTCCTTTCCAGTCCGCTGCTCTAGGTGCCACCGATGACCGTTCACCTCTGGCGTTTTCTTAGCAGCCACTCAGCCACCCTCCGTGATTTTGCCATGGCATGCAGCCACCTTCCGGTTCTCCCATGGGTTGTCCATTCCTCCGCTCTAGCCGTGGCAGGTGGCGTACGTTTCGCTCTTCTAACACCTGTCACGGTCGTCAGATGGCGTGTGGCGCCGACTACACCGACGACGACGCGGAAACCACGAAAGTGCGCCTAAGAACTGCACATCAGTGCTTAAACTTCCTTAGCTGATTTTCAGCACCTTCTGTTGCAAGAGTAAAGTATGGCGGTCTAGCAAACTTGTTTCTTTCACGCGACAACGTTGTCATGTGCCGCAGCTAAATTATTGCCTCTGAACGAAAACTTCTTCGATGGAAGTCCGCCTGGTTAGTTTCTTGAAACAATAGTTGAGAGCTCTCAACTGACGCCAACCAATATTTTTGCCAACGTTTCGGGACAAACTCAGCGTCTTCCAGCATTTTTTTGCATTATTCCCCTCGACGAATGTCCGGAAGCCTCGGACGACGGCAGAGGTTCGCACGTCGTCTTTCGAGACTCACTGTTTTCTAGGGACCACGCGGCCGAAGTGACTGTTGAGGATTTTGTTAACACTGACAGCGAAGTTCAAGCTGTAACCAACCTCTCTGACGAGAACATTGTCGAGCGAATGGTTCGCACCCAAGAGGAAGGCAGTTCTACGCAGCCGCTGATCATGATCAAGCTGGCATCAGCTACTGTTCAATCTTTTGCGTTGTTGCGGCGAAGTGGAGTGCATCGGGCTCTCGCACCTGGACAGTTTCGTCAAGACAGAGACCAGCGTTTTTAAACCTTTATTTCCGAGAACAAGAAGCAACAAAAAATCGGTGCTTGTTTTTGTTTTGTTCGTAAAATTGAGTATGACGTTGCCAGCATCAATTAACTTCGCGGTTCTTGAATTCCCCAATGTGTAATCCTTCATTTGTAGCGATCGCAAGGGGAATATTAGGTCTATTTCTGTATAATGAATTATCGATATATCGGAATATTTTCAGATACCCTTCCAATAATATATATCCGGATTCGACGTTTATCCGCGTGCGGTGCAAGAACGCCTCCGCAGCAGGGATTTACTAGGATTTACTTTAGAGTACTCGTGCTCGGAAGCCGAACACCAAGCGCGAAATGCTTCTTGGAGAGGTTGAAACGAAAGGGCTGAGACGCGCCACCGAGATGTGCCACACGATAAGTGGGGCCACATGCCCACATCAACGGTCAGCTCCGATCGTGTTTAGCGAAACACATGATCATCATCATCATTATCAACCGGACTACGCCTATTGAAGGGCAAAGGCCTCTCCCATGCCTCTCCAATGAACTTTGTCCTGTGCCAGCTGAAATCCACTCCGTTACCCTTTAAGACCGGCGGTTTTCTTTCCTTCGCATTACATGCCCTGTCCAAGCCCTTTCTTCCTCTTGATTTCAACTAGGATGTCATTAACTCGCGTATGTTGCCTCACCCACCCTGCCCGCTTCCGGTCTCTTCACGTTATACACGTCTGTCATGTTTTTCTTGCTGAGTTGTCCCTAAGCTGAACCCTTTTCGTTAGCCGTCACGTTTCTGCCCAAGAAGTGAGTACCACTAAGTTGCAGCTTATCCTACCGGTACGCCAAAAAAAAAAAAAGTGAAAAAAGAAAAACCTGTTTCCGCCCGGGATCGAACCGGGGACCTTGCGCGTGTGAGGCGCACGTGATAACCACTACACCACGGAAACCAGGCTGACAGGCTTATCGTGGTGCAAAGTTTTGTAGTTTCCTCACATCTTCTTTTGTTTCTATATTTTTTAAATTGTCATATTACTAGACACACATTATCGCCTACGTGCATGGACAATCCTTTTTCTCCAAGCACATGCCAGCCCAGCTGCCGTCAGTATCGTAAAAAGACGTTTCCGCGCTTTCACGGGCGACCATTATGCCCAGCGCTCCAAGTGCCGTTAGCAGTATTTCAGCTTCTCGTAGCTTCGCCAGACCTCTGCACAGCTCTGAAAAAAAAATAAAAAAATAAGAAGCTGACGATGCGACCGGAACGCCTGTATCCAAGCTACGTGTGCGGTGAAAACGGTCGGAGGCAGTAAACGTTGCACAGCTGCCCGCTGCCCGTCACGACGCAACGAACAAAAGCAACAGTGTAGTTACATAAGGCAACACTGCAAGGTCCTGAATAGTAAAGAAGTGGCGGTAAGTGTTTTTGAATACGGCTTGCAAATTTAATATGCTGCGATCTCGGACTAGAGTATTACATAAATGGGACAGGTTGACCAGTTTCGGTTTTGTTTTCGTGCTTCACCGTGCAGCAGGGGTCGCTATCTGCTACTTTGCTTTGCGATAGTGGATAAGGAATGGTATTTTAACCCCGCGTACCAGGGTTAGTGCCTGTTTAAGCTCTATTGAGGTTTTAGGGGAAACTATAAGGACTCTTTTATGATTTTAGGCATACATCTTGACGTTTAAGACCTTCCCGGGCTACTTCGCCGCTGCGTCGCGCAGGCCGTGTAAGCCTAACTATCTGTGTGTGTGTGCGTGTGTATGCTAGCGGCGAATGGGCGAACATAGGTGGATCAAATCTGTGTAGTTTGGTCTGTAATGAAATGAACAAATGGATGAAATCTGTGTAGTTTGACGGTGAGTACTGCTATCTGTGGACTCTTCGGTGCCGTGATGTTCACTCTTTATTTTCATATGTGGTGAATCTTATCGTACAAACGCTGCAACTGGACCCCGTGGCAGATCGTTTGTCGAGGGAAAAAACAATCCACATTCAACCTCAGATATCTTCTGGCAGTGAACTCTACATTGGAGCAGCTTCGCAGTTTTCTGTAATTCAGCTTTTGAGTAGTTAATGCGGCTTGCATTACTGCGGCGTTGCATGACTACGAACCACGGCATCAATCGCGCGCAGCGATTGGTAGCTCGTGTGCATAGCTCGCGCCTGTACCACTGTTACTTTTATTAGATCAGAGGTGTGCTTGTGCAGACGTAACTGTAATATGGGCGCACGCCCACACCGATCGAAACGTTGGCTTTCTTTCGGAGACTGTAGCGAGAACCTCGAAAGATAACGGCTCGGCACCTACCTCTGGCGTTTGTAAACAACCGTTACGTCACGCCCAGTTCTGCCAGAAGCGACTTTAGTTACTAACTGAACATCTGCTTGGCGTGCTTCTATGAATGATCAGTGCATCTATAATTAGGCGCGAAATTCGTCGGCTTTTAAAGCGTTAAAAACATAGCAATTCGCTGTCCAAGGTTGTGTTCTGGGGAGCTTCCGCGTTTGGTGGAGAAGCCGCTTAGGCATTTTGAAGTGTAACAGTGCAATGTCGTGTGTTGTCTCGTAGAATTTTGTAGCTGTGCATTGAAGCTGTAAGTGGGAACGCTCGTTCGGCTAATCTGTTTTGCCGCCAGCGATCTTTGAACCATTCCTGTTCGCGTATGCTGTTCAAATTACCGAAGCTATTTTGTAGCTCACTGCAGACTTAACCGTGGTAAATGTTTACTGCACGAACGAGTTTTTCGACGTTCGTTGTTCTAGTATGCATAAGTAAGTTTGTAATTGCGTGTTACGCGAATCGCGACGTGTAGAAAGGTGTTGCAATTATGTTTCAGTGTAGCGTGGAGAAATATGAATGCGACTTGTGCAGCGCGAAGTGCTGCACAAAGTTTCCCGGTGCCTTTGACGTAAAACGATGGCTAAACGCTCGGCCCAGGGTAGTGGCTCAACGAGTCAAGAATTGTGTGCAGCTTTTGTGTCAGCCTTAGGTTGCATTTAAACGACTTCGAAATCCGCTTGGTTATATCATTTCTTGTGTGTGCAGAGGTCACATGTAGCTTGGAAGACAGACATCGACAAGAAAATACACCATGCCGAAGAGAAGGGTGAGTGTACTGCACATGCATATTACAGGTCAACTTTATCTACTTTAAAAGTGCCAATGCCCGATGGCACCCACCAACAGCATGATAGTTTTGAAAATTTACTCTGCCTTGTACTCATCAGCAAAAACTAGCTTTCAACACACTCCGTGGGCAGTATGAAGTGTTGCTCGGGCAAACTCCATGCACTTAGTGGACCAAAGCTTTGCACTACATAAACAGAACCCTTCCTAAACTGTGTGTGTCACTTCATATCTGCTGTTTACCTGGTAAAAGTTTGGGGAAAGCTTTTATGTTTGTGAGATTTGCAAATTCTGTTCAATGTGTGCAGGTACAGTCAGGAGTAAAAAAAATCAGCTCAATGACTTCACCGGAGCAGTGAAAATGTCGCCGTGCTTTGTGAACATGCCTGGCACTTTTGTTATTGGCGTGTTTGTAACCGCAGTGCCGAGTGTTGCTATCTGCTGTTCCTGAGACACATCACTAGTGCTAATAATTTTTACTCACGACTGTACGAGCGGTGTTAAAGAATATGCTTAGCTCGCTCTTAAGAACAGAATTTGTTTGTACTTTTGCGTTCACTGTTACTTTTTCTGCATTTACTTCTGCATTATGAGCATCATTTTAGAGGACGACTGCTTAGAAAAAGGAATAAAAGTTATACTCTGTTTTTTTTTTTAGTATTGCTTAAGCTGGTACTTATACGCTTGTGTGCAGTTCGGATGACATGTAGTGTATTTAATGACCATGAGTAGTTTGGCAAGGAAAGACTAAAAACTCAAACAAGAGCTGCATGGGTCTGGTTTCTCTAGCTGTGGACTTATCATCTAGGCTGTAAACAAGCCCCTTTGCAAGAACACTGGTGCTGTACGTCTGGTTCTGGTCTCATGCCTAATGTAACAAACAAAGTGTCTGCGTCATTGACAGGCGCTTCCCAACTTTCTCGTTTCGATTTGTAGCCAGTGATAATATTTTTATCTTGTTTGTATTGGTCGGGGTGTTCTTTAAGGCTTTTGGTTGCGCATTTCCTTGACATCCTCAATGTGTCATGTGACGTCCCCAATTGCGGTTTGAAATGACATTAAATTTTTCTACCTTTGTTGCACGCTAATTGTGTTTGTGTCTATCAAACGTTTCCAGCGCCAACTGAAGAGCACCAGCTCAGAGGGGTCCCGTTCGGACGAGAGTGAAGTGGAGCTGCCCCATGTAGTCACACGTGGCCAATCACGCAAGACCTCGGTCACCAGCACCACTGCACCTGCTGCTCCATCCTCTGCTGCCTCCAGCAATGGCTCTGCACCTGTGACGCCTGTTACGCCTCCTCAGACTCCATTCAAGGAGCCCTCTGAGGGTAAGGAAAACGCATATTTGTGCGTGCGCAATTATTTTGCTGTCATCTAAATGACTTGCGAGGCATTATATTGGCAAAGGTGCCTGGCAAAAAAAAGAAAAGAACATTATTGTTGATGCTGTTTGGAGAAAGTTGCACATTCCCATGTTGTGCTGGTTTTTACTATTATAGTTGGTTTGGTTTATGGGGGTTTAACGTCCCAAAGCGACTCAGGCTATGAGAGACGCCGCAGTGAAGGGCTCCGGAAATTTCGACCACCTGGGGAAATTTCGACCACAAAAACGAAGTGTTCAAAAGTGCCTTGATTTGTCCTCAACTTTTGCATCCGGAAATGAGTTTCAGGTGAGCTGCCACAGATTTGGGTACTTACTGGAGGATTGGCATTGGCAAGGCTAGAGTTTAAGATGCTTTTGCTTTGGAAATGGAGGAACCCATGCTGCAGATAAAGCTGGTTATGCAATGGCTGATGGTAGTCCAAGCCTAGGTATTAACAGCTCTGAGTATTTTGCCGAATGAAGCAATGCGCTTCATCAAGAGAGAAATGTGATTGCTTCATGTGGTATTCAGTATGTGGCAGCGCATTGTATGCTTGCTGTTTCCTTTGCAGTAGAGATAATATATGGGGCTATTTTGTATGGAATGGCAGCAGGAGTAAAATTGAGTACAGCCATATCTGCCACTAGGCAATTCACAGTGACTGCTTTCGCATGCATGGACAGGAATTTTCTTGAGAGCGATGCTTAGTGCTTGCAGGGGTACCGTAATGCTAGACGTGCCACTGTAGTTCAACTAGAAAGTTTTTTTTGATGTCATATGTTCACTTGCATTAAAAGGACACTCAGGACAAATTTAAATTGGCTTTTATCGATAGGCTACGGCATTCTAACAACAAAGAGTGGCAGGAGAGTTTTTAAATTCGGTTCTCTAAGCCATAACCGCATCTTTTTCTGCCGGGCAAACTTTAACTTACCCAGAAAGCGCCAGAGAGCCAATTTTTATCGAGCACAATAACTGCATGGAGTTGGTTCCTAGAGTCCCTTTTAAGGTGCATTAAAGGAACACTAGGACAAATTGGAATTGGCCTTTTTTGATGGATTTCCGCATTCTAATCAAAAAAAGATTGCCCTCACCAAGAACAGAGCTTTTACTATGCAGAAAAGACCGAGAAGCGAAATACAGTGTGTCTTGTTAATATGAACACTTAGGTGTCTGGGCAAAACTGGCCATAAAACAAGTCATAATTATGAACCATAAAGAAAAGAAAAAAATTTTCCGAAAGAAAAAAACACTTTATGATTAAGATCTGTTTTTGTGCACATTGTCGACAGTGAAGTGTATATTAGACAAAGCTTTGGGAGCTCCAAGAGCATTATCCTACTTGCCGTAATCATTAAAATAATTCAGTGCAGTTGGAAGCACGTATTGAGAGTATTCACGCAACGCCATGGCCGCCATTTTGGTGTATGGTGCGCAGCTTCATCAGTACACCCTGTAGCAGGTGACGATACCGTGGCAATAACAGGGCTATTAGCCATGCACACTGTCATTTGGCAGCCCTCTGTGAACGTCAAAATGGCGACCACCGTGGCTGCAGCAAGGCATGCCACCTAAGTGGTCCATGAGACACGTGGTGGCATCCCATGGTGTCACACCTATCGCCTACTATGGCTGTTCACATCCCATGTACTGCTAGTACATAGCTGTATGTACATAGCTGATAAGCTAGTACATAGCTGTATGTAGTACTTAATAACGGGAGCCATATTAACGATACAGGACTGTACAGGCGTCGCCATCATTGCCCGATTTCACAAGTAAGTGTATCGGCACAGTTCTTTGGGCGTGGTTCGCAAAGGCTAAGCTACACTGGCACTCACTTCAAAACTCTGATCATGAAGTCTGTTTTGGTGTAGGCATTATGAGTTTTAATCTAGTAGCTAGAAAATTTTAAATTCCATTTTCTCATCAATAAATGCGTCTTTTGCTGCTGGACAAATACCAGCATACCCAGCAAGAGCTATCAAATCGATTTTTGTTGACAACAAAAAACTACAAAGCAGAGTTGTTTGTAGTACCCTTTAAAAAGTATTTCTTCAGTGTTCGTGTTGAAAAAGTTTCAAAATATTTCGTAAGTGTGTGACTGTACTGAATAGCACATGCTTTCAAAATAACAGTCCAGCCATCTATTTCCCGGCCATGTGATTTGCAATTGCCATTAGCTGACATTTTCAGTGCTTGCTATGTAAAAGCAGTTCTTAACAATACTCTGCAGTAGAGAAAAGTGTTAATTCCTTGCAATTAAGGATGGATTCATTATTAAAATTATCAAACTTGAGAGTGGGAAGGGAGACTTGGAAATGAAATATAGTGTTGTGGTCAGTCATTTAGATTCTGTCTTCCACTTCTTCCTGAAAGCCAGTTTGTTGGCATTCTTTTTTGTACTCACTCAGTCCAACGCTTCAGAAAAATGACTGCTTACGAATTCATTCATGAGCCTTTCTTAAAAAACATGCAAATGAGAATTCCAAGGCTGGCACATTTGTCAACTACAAAATGCATTCAGAGTCTGTTGCGTTTTTCTAGCTCAACCCCAGTGATGTGATTGCTGCGCACTTGCGCCAAACTGCGCCAAAAAGTAAAGCCTGCTGCATACTGCTAGAGTATTTCAAATGCGAGTAATCTGCGAAATATCAATGCCTAAGGTCACTATTTCCATCAGAACAAAATTCTCGGGTGCCGCGCATAATCCTACCGTAAAATTCCGAACAAGCGCCCCCGCCCATGCAAGGGCCCCCCCCCCCTAACTTAATAATAATAGTAATAATAATAATTGGTTTTTGGGGAAAGGGAATGGTGCAGTATCTGTCTCATATATATCGTTGGACACCTGAACTGGACACCTGAACTGAAGGGAAGGGATAAAGGAGGGAGTGAAAGAAGAAAGGAAGAAAGGGGCGCCGTAGTGGTAGTGGAGGGCTCCGGAATAATTTCGACCACCTGGGGATCTTTAACGTGCACTGAAATCGCACAGCACACGGGCGCCTTAGCGTTTTTCCTCCATAAAAACGCAGCCGCCGCGGTCGGGTTCGAAACCGGGAACTCCGGATCAGTAGTCGAGCGCCCTAACCACTGAGCCACCGCGGCAGGGCCCTAAGTTCACTGTTAATTTCAAATTCCCGTGCTCTTCCGGGAAAGCGACCCCCCCCCCCCCCCCGCTTCCCATCCGCCGCTCCGCGCTTTTATCACACACTGCGTCCAGGCAACACTGGCCTGCCCTATCCAATCCAATCCTGCTTTTCAAGCCATTCGCAATTTCACATGCTCGTTCGCCACGCGCCATTTGTCGACTTGTTTTGGCGTTGTCAGGTCGGCAATGCATTCGTACAAGTGGCGAAGAAAATTGAGGTTATACAATGGCATCGAGAAAACGGAAGGAACGTGCGCCAAACGGCTCGAGACTTCAAGCTCGACCGGAAATGGATACGGGAATGGGACAAAAATTTCGAGAACTTGCTACGGGAAAGCAAAACTTCGAAGAAAGTTGAGTAAAGACGCGCCACTGTTTAGTGAATACGTGGACGATGTGCTGTTCGAGTTCTTCGAGCAGGAAAGAAAGGCAGGACATTTTAAATCCATGTGCACTGCGCTCTTTTCTTTTTCTTGTGGGAAAATGTCGCCACCATCTTAAATTTTAGCACCGTTCCAGGATAGCGCCCACTCCCTACTTTGCCAGTAATTTCGACTTGCGGGGGTGGGGGTGCTTGCTCGGAATTTTATGGTATATATATACGCGGGTGCGCATCGTGCATGCTGGCCAGCCCTGTTGTCAGCCAGTTGGGAAAATGGAAGCAAAACAGGCCTGCAAAATGCAGGGATTTCTAGTCAGCTTGTGGTAGGGAGGGAAATACGCATGACACAAACGTTCACAAACAGTGCCACTGTCGACTTTCACGTCCTTCCTTAACTGAAGTGCAGAAATGGCATGCTACCACGAAGTGCTCAGTGGGTGCTGTTTTTGCGGTTCGCTTTGTTGTCTCCTCAAAAAGAGGTGGTGAAGCCATGTGTATCATGTATGTGTCCACCATGAGAAAGCCAACTTTAAGGGACACTGAGGACAATACCCAATTATTGTTCCCAGTAAAAATTAATTCTGTGGCTCTTTCTGCCTATGCATTCTCCCGGGAGCACCTAACCTAACCTAGCCTAGCCTAGCCTAGCCTAGCCTAGCCTAGCCTAGCCTAGCCTAGCCTAGCCTAGCCTAGCCTAGCCTAGCCTAGCCTAGCCTAGCCTAGCCTAGCCTAGCCTAACCTAACCTAACCTAACCTAACCTAACCTAACCTAACCTAACCTAACCTAACCTAACCTAACCTAACCTAACCTAACCTAACCTAACCTAACCTAACCTAACCTAACCTAACCTAACCTAACCTAACCTAACCTAACCTAACCTAACCTAACCTAACCTAACCTAACCTAACCTAACCTAACCTAACCTAACCTAACCTAACCTAACCTAACCTAACCTAACCTAACCTAACCTAACCTAACCTAACCTAACCTAACCTAACCTAACCTAACCTAACCTAACCTAACCTAACCTAACCTAACCTAACCTAACCTAACCTAACCTAACCTAACCTAACCTAACCTAACCTAACCTAACCTAACCTAACCTAACCTAACCTAACCTAACCTAACCTAACCTAACCTAACCTAACCTAACCTAACCTAACCTAACCTAACCTAACCTAACCTAACCTAACCTAACCTAACCTAACCTAACCTAACCTAACCTAACCTAACCTAACCTAACCTAACCTAACCTAACCTAACCTAACCTAACCTAACCTAACCTAACCTAACCTAACCTAACCTAACCTAACCTAACCTAACCTAACCTAACCTAACCTAACCTAACCTAACCTAACCTAACCTAACCTAACCTAACCTAACCTAACCTAACCTAACCTAACCTAACCTAACCTAACCTAACCTAACCTAACCTAACCTAACCTAACCTAACCTAACCTAACCTAACCTAACCTAACCTAACCTAACCTAACCTAACCTAACCTAACCTAACCTAACCTAACCTAACCTAACCTAACCTAACCTAACCTAACCTAACCTAACCTAACCTAACCTAACCTAACCTAACCTAACCTAACCTAACCTAACCTAACCTAACCTAACCTAACCTAACCTAACCTAACCTAACCTAACCTAACCTAACCTAACCTAACCTAACCTAACCTAACCTAACCTAACCTAACCTAACCTAACCTAACCTAACCTAACCTAACCTCTGTGATCCGTGACTCCGTGACATAAAAAACGGTGTTGACGCCACATTTTACTTCCGAAATTGGCCAGTGATGGCGACACCTGTATTTTGTTCTTTCGTCTTTTCTAGCTTATAACAGCTTTACAGAATTTTCACAAGTATATGTATTTAGGTTTGATATTTGGAACCGCAATACTGGGCGCGCTTCGTTTTGCTGCTGCATTCTGTACAGTTGTTGTGAGATGTGATTCTACTCATAGGATAACATTTTAAAAATAGTTTTAGCATAGCGTGTTCCGTGTTCTGCTACCGTGAACCACTTCTGGGAGAGCTATCTGCGGATGTGCCAAATGCTCACTTTTCTGCGCCAGAAAGCACTTTTGGCTGCTCCAAAAACTGCTCCAAAATGACTTCGGCCAATCACATCACTGCAACCCGCAACTGCTGAGTAACACAGCATCACACAGCTTCAGTTTAGTTAGTCCCAAGGGATCACGATGACACCTCTACTTAGTTGTAACTTGTTGGCACCCCATCACATATCACCTGTGGCTAAAGCAACCATTGGCCCAATCTCAGACTGACAGGAATAAATTGTCACCATTGCAGGATGGGTTTGACTGATGGCTGTTAGAACTGCTGCTAAGGAAAATAGTTGTGATGCTCCTTTTTCTTCCTGCTTAACTTTGCTATGCAAAGGCTGTGCAAAGAGTGTTATTGTGTGCAACATCATTTGGATTGCTTGGCCATGCTGAGTGCAGTTGCCACTCTTATTGGCCACTGCTACTCGTCAATCACATTACTGGCTTTGCACTGTTTTGGTTTGAGGGTATCTGTTTGTGCAGTCTAAATTATAATTGAAGGAGGCTCTGTTGCCGACTACAGAACATATTGTGGCTGGATTTCTGCGGAGCGAAGAAATAGCGACTGGAGCAAACTAACAGGAATGGGTTGTCACCTGAGCAGGTTAACTGAGAATGGCAGTTGTAGGTTTAGGGTAATGTGGTATTTACTCTCGCCACGTTGGACACAGGGGAGGTTCCTAACAAGCGGCTGCGGCAGGTGCGGTCGCGCCTGTCCTCGGAGCCACTGTGCAGCGTGTGCTCTCAGGCGTTGCTTGAGAGCCGCCGCAGCCCACCGGCGCAGCTCATATCGTGTTCCCAGTGCGACACCTGTGGTGAGTGTTAGCCCCTCTTGCAAATTTCTCTGGCTGAGTTTCGAGGAACAGTGTGAGGGAAAAAAAAATTATCACTCTTGTCACTGAGAGTGGGCTCTAAATGTCGCATGTTTTATCTCTCACTGGCTGACACACTTTCCACTGAACTTGTGGCAACTTGTGTCAACTTGTGGCACTGAACTTGTAGGCAACGGCATGCTCATCTGTTGTCGCTGCTTCTGGTCTATCTGAAAAAAGGCTCATAAAAATTTCTGCTTGCCTCATCCATTTCTTATCGACATTTTGCGCATACGGTGACGGTCGCAGTAAAATGGAGAGCACTTTTGCAATGAAACTCCTGTTGCGCTTTACCTATTGATAAGTTACACTTTTCACATACACTGGTAAGTGCTGCTGGTTCACTCAGGCATAAACGGAAGAATAGTTAGCACACCGAACTGTGCTCCATATTATTCTAGCTGCAGTGGTACAGTGTACACTCGCTGTAGCAATGTATGATATACACACCTCTACAAGCATCTGAGTAAAGGACGGATTAAACATTGCACAGCTCTCCATATCTTGGAGACAGTGTCTCGACCAACTTTGATTACATCCAGTAGTGAGTATACACAGGACAAGTGAAAGCTTTGTGCCTGTTTCAACAAGAATCTTTGATTGATCATTGCTTTGTTAGGCCTAATTGCCTTGACAACGTGGTTGGTGAAGGGGTTGGCTTTTTAAAGACCTACACGCCATACAGGGTAGTGTTCATCCTTGTGCATATGTGAGGTGCAATGCTACCTGCTGAAGGTGGCATTGTGCAAAGCACAGTGGGTCAAAGCTGGTGGCCAGTGCTCCATAGATGTTTTTGATTGTACAGTAGAACTTTGTTAATTTAACCCCCCGTTAATTCGTAAATCCGAATGATTCGGACTGCTGGCAGGGCCCCGCCATTGCCCATGTAAGTGTGTGGCAGATGCTTGTTCGGACATGGCAGCGCTTATACCTGTTAATTCAGTCATCTTCCTGACAGGGGATCGTGTCGAGATATGACCTGCTAAGCAAGCATTTGTTCAAATATCCCTTGTCAAGCCTGAATTACATTATGCGGTTTTGCCCGCACGCATATGGCATGTGTGCAGCGACAGGCATGGCTATGTTGGAAGGTCCTCTTCACTGAAAAGTAGTGGGTTTCGTTTTCTTGTATCTCAGCTTCATTGCAGCCCACGACGAAAGAAAAGCCTGGCTGTGCATGAGCCTCCCAGCTGAGCTCAGTTTTGCTCAATTTTTGGTGCTGACTGAAATATTACTGGTCTTTTCATTTTTTGTTTTCATTTTCTGATATAGGTATATTTCTCTTGCTTCCATCTCGGTGGTTCTTTTGTTTTTCTTATGTACCGAAGCTGCACGCTTGTCCTGTGGAGTTCACAGTTTGTGCAGTGGAGCCTTCTCATTTGCAACAATGCCGCTTATGAAGAGGCTGCATTGCACCGTGAAAGAGGGTGCAGTGGCTTTGCATTTGAGAGCAATTCTACGTCGACATCCCCCACTGTGAAAAATCGTCATTGCTGTTCACTTTTCACCACAGAAATTGACTGACTACCACACAGGTTTTCGTCACATAAATTTATCGTGATGCAAACAGTTTCTGGTAGCTTTGTGAGGACCATTTGTTTATTTGGACCCTTGGATATTTGGCCATTTTTTCAAGTACCGCAGTTTCCTCTGACACGTTCCTCAACGATTTTAGTGCCACCCACTGCATTTCATGGAAAGCAATGGATGCTTTCATTACCACCGTATGGCATGCTCTGTCCAAAGAGCAGGTCATGGTCGTGCACCCAGCACACTGCTAATTTGTTTAAGGAAGTGCTCTTGTGTGGCATACTGCGCATCGCCAGGTATTCTGCTGAAAATACAGTAAAACCTCGATAATTCGAACTCTGAAGTCTAAATCGCAGATAATCCTATAGTTTCTAATGTAAATTTGACCGGATAATTGGAAGCGGTGGCTTGTGCCAGCCAGGTAAATTTGAAGATCTTGGGTGCTATGTGTGAATGCCCGATCCCAATTTCACTACAATCCGGTGAAGCAACGTCTCCTCAGAGCCGAGAGACAGTGCCGTAGAGCAATGTCGATGCTTGATATGCGAAGTTCCCCAGCCCCGGTATCCCCAGTTTAAAAAAAGCTATGGTACGGCTTGCAGCCAAGTTGCACACCTGATAAGAAAAAGTGCTTCATTGCATTGTAGCCATGGATGCGGGTAGCAAAATCAGTGTGCGTCTGGCAACGCGATCATTGTTGCTGCGCACCCGCAACGGGCAACTGGTTGGTGGCGCAAAATGGCGTCCTGCGTCATTTCATTGAGTGGTGTGCCATGGCTTGGGGGTTAGGATTACCGGCATCTCTTATTACAGTACTCTTGTATATAAGATCTTCAGAAAACGACTGTATAAAATTGGGAGGTCGGACAACCATACACAAAGCCGACCTATTTGCGAGGTCCAAGATAGTATTGGACGAATGGCGGACAGCACACACCCGTATTGGTGCCCGCTCCCAGTAGGAAGCATGGCTCCATGCATTAAAAAAATTAGCCAATTTTTATGCAAATCGGTTCTGCTAAAGATAATTCGAATTGCGCGCTGTTTACCTGGCTCGTTTGTGCTGCCGGTCGCTTCCTCCGATGAGTGGCGGGCAGTGCGAGAACAAATTTTCAATGATTTTTGGGTTCAGTGTAGCTTGCACCACACCAGAATCCAAAGCTACAGGCCTTGAACCCATTTCACATGGGCATATTCAAAAGCTGTGGAGTCTAGAGCCTATAAGATTCTCAGTTGCTTTCGAAACTCGAAGGAGTTGTGCCACTGCTACACGGCAAACTTAGATCACCCTTGACAGTTTTCATTATCTCACACCAAGATGATGTGGTGCCACCATTGCCTCCAATAATTTTTCAGGCATGCTATAGTAGGATACAACTTAAAAAAACAGCAGTTGTTAACACTGGGCCACGGTCCGCGGCTTACTGTATCACTCCGCTAGCCAGTCGCAAAAGTAAATGAGATCAGGTTTTTAATGTTCGACTTTATTAAACAAGCCAGGCATCAAAGTTCTAGAGCTCATAACATTTTTCTCGTGATTAGCTTCTTGTTTAGGTGACAAGAGAAGCTTCTACAACGGACTACTTTTTTGTCGTGGAGGAATTCTGTGCGCCGGTCCTAAATGTGGGCGGAGCTTCACTGCAGACTTAAGTTGTCTCTGACTATAGCAAAGCTAGCAATCAGCTTACAAGTTTAACTTGAGAATGTTGAAAACAAAATATTTAATCGTTATTGTAAGATTAATCACTCTTAAAAAAACTTTGTTGTCTTGGACAAGCTGTTTTTGCATTCATGCACTTTTGAGAAAACTGGTGTTGGTTGTTAATGTTCTTTATCGCTGGCAATAATGGTACTATGCATGCTGCTGTATTTCGTCACTCGGGGGTTTTTTTTCTCTGCAAAAATAAGTTGTATGTTTTGAAGTTGCATATTTTTCAAAAGTGATACTGCCCTGATTGTTTTTCCCTGCGCACTGCTGTGGGTGCTGCGCGTCTGAGAGTGCACACAGCCGTTGCTCGAAAGCCTTTGAAATCTCGATAAAGTTCCATATTGGCCCATTGACTCGATAGACTGTTGACTCAATGGCCATTGAAACCAGCTGCGTAGCAGCGCTCAATGGCCTTTGAGTCGACAGACTATCGGTTCGATGGCCTTCAAAATGTCTTGTGTGACAGGGGTATTACAGGACCATTTGCAGTTTGGTTTGCTGCTAATAGGCAGCACGCATGTGTGGAAGGCAGGGTGGAGCACCATTTTTTTTTTTGTCACTTTTGATCTTCATTGGCCTCGGACTGCTGGCCTGGTGACCGCATCATTGCGCGTTTATTGCTTTGAGTTGTGCACACGCCGCAATGCCATTTTGCAGGAAACTACAAAACAAATGCGGCAGCGGGACAAAGTCGGAGGGTGTATGTGTCAGCTTGAATTTGGAGTCAACTTTAATTTGGCCAGCAAGGGCTATGGGTTGGAGGGTAGACTTTCTCCCTGTGTTTTGTGGTTTATCACAAAGTTCATCCAGTAAAATAGCATGTTCCCGCAGCCACATTTCTTCTCTGGGTGCCCATTTTTTTGCGGTCCCTATGGCTTCGAAATAACAGTCGTAGTGTACTTCAATATATTAATGCTGCCAGTAAATGGGAACAGTAGTAAAAGTGCACAACATTCTTGTACTTCATTGTGGGATTTTATGGGATGACATTTCACATCTTTTAACATAGTATACCATATAGAGTAGAATCTTGTTGATACAGACCTCACTGGGTCGCAAAAAAATTCGTATGCAGAAACACGGGAAGTGCGTTAACGTACGTTTGTTTACGACTGGCGGGATTTTTTATGGCAGTGCAGCCACAATTGTGTGTAACACGCACACACAGAAATAGTAGACACCGTGGTTCGTAGTGTCTTCTCTCTCTCTGTCCCTGTGTTTTTATGTACGCTGGAAAGATGAGCCATTGTGTTAAAAGCCGCGAACTAACCCAGCTGTCTACTCTTAGCCACAGCTCACTACTCATGGCACGTAGAGTGCAACTGGCAGTCACAGCTTTTGAAATGTGCATGCCCACGCTCATCTGCGAAGTCAGCAGATACATTTAGCATAGCTCTGTCGCAACCGCTACCATGTGCCTTCAGTGTGCATGCACTGGTTACCTGAGGGCGCTAGATGGTGCCACGTGCCAGCCAGCTGCACACAGTCTTGCTGCGCCGAAACCTATCAGCGCATGCACACTGGCGGTGTACAGTAAGCTGTAGCAGTTCGTGCTGTGCTAAATGTCTAGCTATGGACAGGTGCATGCCGTACAACTAGCGACCGCGACGTCAGCGATGTACAGGCAGCGCTTAGGGCTCGAGGGTGCGGTCGCGACTCACAAGATTATATCATCCATAGTTGCGTGGGGGTGTTCAAAACATCCAAAATTCTGCACATTGTACTCAATGCACTCCGGCCAGGGATTTTACGGATTTGTATTGTGCCAAAGTTCGTATCAGCCGTGTTCGTATCATTGAGTGAGATTCTACTGTATTGCCGCATATAAGTCGACTTAGAGTATAAGTCAACCGCCCTACTTGTAGCCCTCGGCCAAAAAACAACTTGACTCCAAGTATAGGTTGCCGGTGTTTCCCGTGGGATGGCATTGTGGCTCATGCAAAGCTCAAGCAACAGACACATACTAACAGCACAATTACGAGGCCATTGGTCAGTGTCCAACAAGGATGAAAGGTGACAGAATGGCGCATCTTCTTGCCTTCCACACTTGCTCGGGAAAACGTCTGCCAGCGCAGGTGAGCTGGGTAAAGGGTGCACATTGAATTTTCGTTAATGCAGCTTATTTGCAGAATTAACGATTTTCATGCATGAAGCTCCATGCGTACTGACAGTAATGGGTACTGGTGCTCGGCGGCTACCGCGCACATGCCAGCTGAAGCTACCTTAGACCCTTCAGTAAGTCAATCCCCTAGTTTTGAATGGTCATTTGTGTAAAGAAGAAAAAAAAAAAGTCAGCTTATACATGGCAGTATATGGTAATATTAAACCTAGTTATAAGATAAGTTTCATTAAGTACTACATGCAAACCAGAACTTGTGCTTTTGGTTTTCAGCGCACCCGTTCTGCCTGGGTCTATCAGAGGAAGCGGCCAAGGTAGTCACCACGTATGACTGGAAGTGCCATAGGTGCAGAGTATGTGAAACATGCCATCAGCCTGAATCCACCAATGTGAGTACAGTTGAATCATAGGTTCAATCCCTGTCGCGGTGACCGCGTTTCAATGGAGGAAAAACATAAGGCATATGCCTTTGTGCTGTGAGTAAACATCAAAGAACCCCAAGTGATCGAAATTGATTCAGAGCTCCCCACTACAGTGTTCCTCATAGCTCGTGTCGCTTTGTTACATTACACCCCACATACTGTTTACCATTTTTGCTTATTCGTATTGCATACAGAATGAAAAATCAACAATTTTGTTACGATGTAGCAGTGCTACGGCCAGTGATATGTTGGCTTCTTCTTGTTTTGGCTCTGAAAGCTTTGAGCTAATTATTTTCTTGAAAGCACATGTAGTGTAATGGCTAGTTAACGCACAGGTTATTGCTTGTTGATCAACACACCTGCAGCAAGATACGTAGATGCTGTTTTGTTGGCAGCATAGTTTTTGTGCTGCTGTTGATACCTGCTGCAAGGGTAATATGATGATATACAGTATATAAGCGAGGATTGAAGTTATTGACTGCTTGGAGGTTAATGTTAAGTTGTTATTAATATATACTGATTGATGACTAATATTGGTGGTACTTATGATTGTAATAATTGGGGCTGTTTATGCTGTTTTCTTTCTTAGGCCCTTTTTGTACTGTGCAAGAACTGTGATCGCTGCTTCCACCAGAGCTGCCTACCTTCTCAAGCAGTCAGTAGGTCATACCTAGGTGAGTGTTAATTGCGAAGCACGCTGACGGTTGATCTCATACTTCAGGAAGCCTGCATTCAGCAAAAAGCTTTTATGCCGTCACAAGACATCTCACCATAGTCTGGCAGCCTTTGAATTATGGGCTCTCTGTTGCTGCACTCAAATCCAGTTTTGATAAGTTAGCTGTGATGACATAGTCATGACTGTATTTTGCACCAGTGCTACATTTTCTTAGTGAAAGAAAAATGCTTGCATAGTCCCTCCACATGGCCTTTGCTGAATGTAAGTAATCATGTAGTATGCACCTGTTTGCTTAGCTAGCTTAATTTGTCATCTCTGTCTACTGAAATTACCGTGCTACTACTGAATCTAGCAGAATCGCTGCACATCGTGTTGCTGTGAAGCTAGATTCCAGGTCGTGTGCACTCGAAGTGGTGCTATGTTGCTGCAACCAGAACTGCAAACATTCTCGCCGGGTCTGCCGTTCGTGCTGCGAGTGCATGAATGTATTTGCTCGACCGTACCGTCGCATAAATAAGGCACCTATAACGTTTCAGCTTCAGCATTTGCTGACTACAGTGGCTGGAAATTAGTTTCTGCGGTGCCAGTTTTGGAATTTGGGCAATAAATCATGCTCTGTTTATCCACGATGTGACCCGCATGAGTAGCAGACAGTTATCAGATATGAAAAACTGCAAGTCATGTTCGTTTTTCTTGCAGTGCAGCCTGCCAGTTTTGCTATCGAGTTGCAGCACAAGATAGGGTGGCCACCTAACTGCAACACCGAACAGGCAGCGCAGTTATATCGCGGCACAGAAGAATTCTGTTGCAAACATCATGCAAAAACATTATCCATACAAGCCGGGTGCCTCATGTCGTACTTGACGCTTCATGAGCTAGCATGAAACGACCCCAGACGTAGTGCACTAGTCACGACCGCACTTGTGCCATCTGGTAGTGTGGCCTCAGTAGATACCTCCTATGGTAATCTGTCTTATAGTGCAAAAAATTACCTGAAAAAATGTGAATTATGAAAATTTCTTCTGAATAACCTAATTTGCACCCGAATTTGAGCTCGAAAAATGCTACCCGATTTTTAACCCTCGAATTCCGGAAAAAATAAAACCTGAAAACAAAGGGCCCTATTCATATTTGATGGGTCGGTTCGAGATGTTAAACCCCACAAAAGGAAAAAAAAATCTGTTATACCTTCCCCCACTGTCATTTTGGCTGTGCATTAATAATTGCATTGATAGATTTAATTTGTGTCATGCTATCAGAGTAATGTATATGCATTTTTTGGAGTGGTATTGTTTCATATTTTTGCTCAAGCACCCCAGATGTGATTTCTATTGTTTGAATTTCATTTGATCTTCATTTTTTTTATCTACTGTTGAAAGCTATTCAATCCAGTTTTGATTCATGCTCTGTTTTTGCTTTCATTTCTTTTCTATTTTGTTTATTTTGAAATTCAACTTCAGTATAAGTTTGACATTAGCTCGAAAAAACCTCAGTAAGAATTCTTCTTAGGTGAGCATCGAAATGAATGTTTCTTCATCTTTGAGGCTTCTAAGAAAGATGTGTAGCTTTCCTTTGTAGCGATATGGCCATACTCAGGTGGATGTTAATGAGTATTCCCATTGTTGAAATTTACCCCACCTCTGGGAATTGCCTAAATGCATTGAATTAGTACTTCAGGCTTGTGAGCAGGAAGCCAGCAATAAAGAGTTATTTACTCTCGTGGCCTAGTCTTTATTACAATTAGTATTGAACTAGAGTGGATTGTTATTAATTCCAGCTCACTTAATTCAGACAGCTGGTTCATTTGAACTGGTGCTTTCATCCAGGCAATGTCGAGAGTATTAAAGAAAGGCTCCCATTTATTCGAGCTCTGCGGGATTCGAAAAATTTTTGGTCTCCTTTCAGAGAAGTTAGAACTATTGAGAGTTGGACTGCAATGCTTCAAAACTGTCGTGATGCTCTCAGGAGCCTCAGTGTAGGTTGTGTCTCTCACATTTGCTTTGTATCCTTTCTGTATGCCCAGAAAAGTGTTCCCGTTGTACCGAGACCAGTGCTGAGCAAGCGATGACCAATGGCACTGCTCCAGAAGCTGCAGAGAAAGAAAAGGACTGCACTGACGACCCACACCCGTCAACACCAAAACGACTAAGAATGACAAGGCATGCACAGCGTGGCAACCTCCAAAATGTATGTCAGCCTAATGCTTTAGTCAGTATACCAGGAATGTCATGTGGTTATCACTGTTCTCAAATGTAGCTGTGGCAGAGCCACTGGGAGCAGGTTTCCAGTTCGTGTTATGCAGTCAAACCTTGATATAGTGAACAGGTAAAAAATCACAAAATAGTTAGATGTAGCCAAATTCATAATGTAAAATTTTGTGAAAAACGCGCACAAGAGATGAACAGTTCAGTCAGTGAAGGGATGCAACTTAGTTGATCCTTCCTAAATAAACTGGGAGGCCTTTCCCGAAGCTTTAGTGCCATTTCGAAGATGCTCGTAGCAATTCTGGAGGTGGCAAAAAACCGGGTGGCGGTTAAATTGGGTTCCCCGCACAGCACCATCAGCATGCAATGATGGCAGGCCATGTGCCAGCTAGGATGGCTTCCTCACATTGCAGCGTGTCTTGTGGAAAATGGTGTGTTGGTAGTGAAACCTGTCGCCGTTTTCACTGCTTTTGTGGTGGCAGTTGTGAGCACAAAATGATCACCGCAAGACTTCAACCGACCTTCTCGCTAATTCTGGGGCCCTTTCGACAGCAGGTGTGAGAGGTGTGAAGAAGTATTGGCACTTGGCTACCAACCCTCCATTCTGCTATATCTGCTGTGACGCTATTGGTGAATGCAAGATAAAAGCAAAAACATTGGCTCAAACTCTTGCCACACCACCACCAGTAACGTGTGTAGTGCGAGGAAGCCTACCTCCTGTCATCGGAGTGGGCATCACTTGGCACTGAGGAGTTCTGTATATCCATTTTATGGCCACTGCATTCGATATGTAAAGTAAAAGTTACTTGTTTTGTTAAAAATTTTTAGGAAGTGTTCAGTACAGCCAGTAATTCATAATGCTCAAGAAAACGAAGCGAATGCCTGGGCAAGTGGTGTACATTGTCTGTGGTTAGGGAAGCTAGCACCAAGTAGTGCCTGCTGGCGCACTTCTCAAGAATCAGGGGACCGTTGGAAGCTTGATTCTTGTTAGCAAAACTCCTCTTGCAGGTTATGATTTAGTTATGTTAAGTGCAGTGGTTCTCCAAAATTAACATGTGCTACCATATAAAATGTTCACTTTGTCATTTGTGGCTGCTTGCTGTCTGACTTTGCAGAAATACAGTCGAATCTCATTATAACGATACGGTTCATAATGAAATAATGGATATAACAAAGAAATAAGGATTTCTCTTGGAAACTCTGTCAACACAGGCTATAACAAAGCTACAGCTACAATGAAGTAATCACAGGGTCCCTTCAGCTTTGCTATAACGAGGAACTGTATATTTTTATACGTTCCCTAGTTTGAGTCCCGTATCAGAACAACTTCACTGAAATAATGAAAGAATTCTGAAGTCAAGGAGTTCTACAATCCAAGCCAAACCAAGAAGTGGCTACAGATCACTCTGAAGTAAAGGCTATACTGGGATATTGATCGCCGAATACTGGACTTACAACTTTGCAGTTACAGTAAAAGCTCATTCATTTGAACTTCAAGGGACTGGAAAAAATGTACGAATTATCGTGAAGTTCGAATTATCAAGTGACCCCCGAAATAACTGTGTAATTGCTGGTGGCGAGGTAAATTCATTTGGTGAGAGCCTGGGTAATAGTTGCCTGATTCTGAGATGAGAACAGTGCACCAGTGACTGTTTTTCACGTTTCCATCAATGCTTTATTGCGGGCATACTGTCGGGAGAATTGAAGCAGGACAGCTCCAAAGTCGTGAGGGCCTCCTGCATCCTTCTCAATATAATGCGGTGGACCTTCATCGCTGCCACGTCACACCCATCATAAGCAGAACTGTCATGTGCTAGGAAGCTTCACCACATGAACAGCGAGCAGCACATGATGAACATGTAGTTTTTGTGCACTGGAAGAATAAAACCACACGGACGCAAGCAAAAGAAAAGGCCCCAAAGCGCAGAGAAAAAGAAATAAAAGGGGGGGAAAGAGAACACCAGCAACGCGCCAATCAATGTTTGCGGGCTGGCCCGAAGCTCATAAAGCCGCAACCGAAACTAAGCGGATGGAGTGTTCTTGGATACGGTGCTGCCCGTTCATCGTCACACCTGTTGTCGCGTGCATGTTCGAGGAGCGTGAGTGACTATGCAGCATGGAATTCAGGTTTTGAGTACGGATATTCCGGCAGTCTCGTGCTGTGCCGGTCATCGCTGGACGGGGCCTCCTTTCGAGAGCTTGTTCGAATTAACCGTTGCAAGACCCCCTCCCTCCTTTTAGCATCTGTATTGGCGAGCATCTTATGCCATAGACTTTTATGGGCATTGGCCGAGACCAAGCTGGCAGTTCAAATTATGCGGATTCCCGATTTAACGGGGGTCGAATTATCGAGCTTTTACAATACCAATTTTACCAGTGCCAAGCCACATGCTCAGAGGTCTAATACTTTTTTTCTTCTTTTTTTGCTGTGGGCTAGGTTGGTTCTTTTTAAGTGCAGCCTTGGTAATGTTAGCAAAGTGTTTAGTAGAGTTAAGTAAAATAGCAGCCCTCCTGTATGTGCAACAGGTATGCAGACAGTTGCCGGCAAATGGCAATGCCGCATTGCAAAGAATAATGTCTTGTTAGAAGTCACGACCACTTTTGCCAGAGGCAGTATTGTGAGCACTTGGTCATTGAGGATGTTCTAGCAGGGCATTATACAAGCAGACAAGTGTTGTGCATCTGTCTGATGATTTCTGGCTGGCATTGTTTAGTAGATATGCTGGAAGAGATTTTCTTCCAAAACGCTGAGATGGGTTTCATTGGCGGTGGTGCTGATGTCGTGAGTGCTTTGGCAGATTTTGATGCAAGAGAGTGCTTTGAAAAAGCTGTTATAAAGGGAGTACGTGCCATTACAGTTGCCTTCATAACAGTTTAAACTGATGACTAGCGACGAAGTCATACTTTCTCATGTGAAAGAAGCTTTGACAGCACTTTTTGTCATAACAGTTTAAACTGATGGCTAGCGACGAAGTCATACTTTCTCATGTGAAAGAAGCTTTGACAGCACTTTTTGTCATAACAGTTTAAACTGATGGCTAGCGACGAAGTCATACTTTCTCATGTGAAAGAAGCTTTGACAGCACTTTTTGTCACCTCTGCAGCAGAACCAGTGTCAGAATGAGCCAATGCACCAGGATGTAGTGGCACCCTGCACACCACAGAAGACCTCCAGCCCACACAGCCCTGGTGTCAAGGTGTCCGATGCCAAGACCAACGGTGATGTGACACCCCCGAGACGAGGGCGACAGAAAGGTTTGTGCCGGTTTGCGGGCCTTTGGCATTTTTGACACGATCCTTTCTCGTATATCGTTCAGGCAGAGGCTGCCGTATAGGTAAGCCATGTACTTTTTAGTTGACTGAAAAACACCAATAAACATCGGCAGAAAAAAAAGAAGAAAGATATGGAATTGGTTAAAACGAAAAAGCACTGATTTCTGGGCTGCATTCAAGGGAGCTGATGATTTAGAATTTTTTCTACTCCTTTCCTTCCCACACTACATTAATGCTGAAGCTGAACTTGGAAGAGTAGTGCTGACATTTTAAACCCACATCCACAAGAATATTGCTGCAAGGTTTCGGTCCCTCCTTCAAAGAGTGCAGTGGGCTTGGCAGTGAGCAGCTAAACGCAGCCAGCCAGCTAAATTCTAGGAAAGCTTTTATCATTAGCAGCAAATTTTACTCGTCAGTGCATGGAACCTTTTTGTTTTTATCTGCGGCTAAGACAGCTCAGAGTTGGCCAAGCTCATGGGCAAAAGGATTATGTCTGGGCGGAAAGTACTGGATCACGGCTCTCTTGGAGAGCTTCCAAGAACTGTGGTGTAAGTTCTAGGCTGTGTGTCATTCATTAGGTCGCATCATATATGTAGTTATCAGTTGGCCCCGCCATAATGATTTCCTATCAGGCATTCACCAGTTTTGTGAAGCATTATTAGCACCCAATTTTGTGTGTTTTTCAAGTTCGCTGGTGCTGTTGTGGAGAGGAGCCGAGAGCTGAAAGCACTTGTGTTAACTCTAGAATATTTGCAAAACATCTAAGAATGGTCTTTCTATACCAGACCGCTGCCTCGTTACTCGAGATTATGATGACGATTTAGTAAAGAGAGGAGCCTCACCTATGTGACCTTTTTGGTGGGAAACTTATTTGTCCTCCTAAAGAAGTGGAATCAGGCACCAGCAGCAGGCCATTGAAGCATGGGGATCCTAATGAACATATTAGATGAGGACGTAAAAATGTAGCTTGCAGCATCTTTAGAGCTCTCTACAGAGTGCTCAGACAAGTTGCTCAAAACATCCTGTGGAACATTCACTATGACTTGCAGTTCACAGGTGACCCCTAGATCAATGTCCGAATTGTTAATCCTTGTGGAAAACTTAGTTGCTAGAAGAATTCATGCACTACAAATTGACCTGCACACTTGTGCAGGACAAATGCAGCCTCACAAAACTTTAACCAAAGGTCCAAACTTGCCGCCTTATAGGGTCAACACTGTTGCCGTCACTTCATTATTTTGAGAGCTACATGCAAGGAACTAGCCCTTATTGTCTCAAGCATCTTTTAACATCTCAAGTTCTAATGTTGAACAAACGTTTCTAAAGTGGGTGCTTCTCGGTACAAGCATGCTAACAAAAGCAGCAAGTCAACAAGGTTAACAGTCGTGCAAACTGAGCCTTCGATCTGATGACCAGCGCGAAATTTGACAAGGGACAGAAAGAAAAGACATGTGCACTGTTCTTCCGGTCCCTTGTCGAATTTCGCGCTGGCCGTCAGAACGAACCCAGTATAGCGCGCTTCTCAGCCTTCGACGGCTGCACAGTTCGGCACGCTACTGACGAGCGCTTGAAATTGGATAAAAAATTAGATGACAATTGAAATTAGATAGGTGAAACGGCAGCTATTTCAAGTACCATGATGAGAAAGCTGCCGCCGCGAAGTGCTTTGATCAGCCTTAACTTCGATATAGTGAACTAGAATGTTTCTGGTGGCACGGCCACCTCCGCCGGCGTGGGCCTCAAGCGGTAGAAAGATGCGGCGGCGCTGCAGTCGACCGCACTTGAAAGCGCATCAGCTTTCGGGCCATCTTGCAGCAGCGCGACAGCGCACTACGATCGTCTTGCCGTGCACAAAGCAGCTGCAGCTGCTTTGTGCACGGCATTTTAGCAGCGAGAATTAACTGCCACCACGAAATAATGTACGACAGTATTATATAAAGACCCGAGCTTTTAGAATTGCTTCACGGTATCACGGGCGGTTGCATTTAGGATGCATGTAGCAAAAACGAGGCAGCGTTGCTTCACTTATATTATTCAGTGACTCTACCGCCAAGCAAAACAGCGGGAGAAGAAGTAGATGCATTCTATATAATCTGCATCTGGTTGTATTTGGGGCAGTTTAGCATTTTTATAAATATTTACACAATTAAGATTTCTATGAATATGGAAAGCGTTTGAGAGATATACTAGTGTTAGCCACAAACACGTACCCCATGATTTTCGCGAACTCTGAGGTTGTTGACCGTAAGATAAGCTCGTCGCACATCAATATGCTTATTATAGTAAATTTTCAAACTGACAGTGCATTTCTATAAAACCTTTCTCCACCTGTGTCGTTATTTACTTTCCAACAACTAAAAAAAATGTATTCCACATACGCCATATACACATGCAGTTCAATTGAAGACGCAGCTCACGCCAAGACAAACAAAAAATTAGGATGCTGCATGATGGGATAATGGCACATGCCGGGGCAATCTCGGGAAGGAGCATGCTTTCACAGGGTGCGAATTACCTTCTAGTGTAACACATGGGGCAGTACAAAAAGGCAGACAGGACTATCGTTGTATCTTCGCTCCTTAGCACTCGTTCCATGCAGCGTTTTGTGCTGCTGCATTTGTGTTGCGCTAAGATCAATAATCAGCCTTTAACTATGAGCCAAACAGCTCGAAAGGAAGGAAAATGCTTTCACATAATGTCCGAAATTATTGCTTCTGGCGGCTCTTTTATTCCTCCTCCACGTCTGCATTCATTGCGATTTACATCACTTTAAGATGCTAATGTAGTTTCGTTCTTTTTTTTTTTTTGCAGTATATTTAGAAGACAATCTCACTCCGCATTGTATCGCATGCACACAGGCATTCTTGCTTTGTTGTTTTATTTTCTGCAATTTTTCTTAGGATGTCATATCTTTCAACATTCTCAACGTTTCCTTTGTTGAGTTCGGCGTACAAAACATGTAGCAAGAGGTAGTAAAGCCCAGAAATGCATTCGGTGCCAAGTATTTAGATGCAACTTAGGAGGGTAGATGTGTAGGCCAGATGGTGACACATCGAGAGGCGGCCCTGTGTCGTCATCTCCGTCTGTCCTGTGTCTGCTGCGGTATATAGCCTCCTGATTTAGATGCATGTGTCTGCGGAGGTGGGCGACAGGCGAACTTCGTCTGCTTCGTCGAAGGCTTCGCTTCAGCGTCGTTTGTGTGTGTGTGTCCGTTCCTGCAGTAGACAGTTAGCGCTTTCCGCCATAGCGGCCACATTTCGATGGAGCCGAAATGCTAGAGGTCCGTGTGCTGTGCGATATCAGTGCACATTAAAAGAACCCTACGTGGTTAAAATTATCTGGACCTCTCCACTACAGCATCCCTCATAGCCTGAGTCGCTTTGAAGCGGTAAATTGCATAAACCTAACCAGTGGCGCACCTGGCGGTGCAAGAAGGCATGCTCACATCCCGCGCCTCATGCTGGCCCATGCCGAGAATGGCAGGGGTAGGAAACTTCGGATGGTTTTGGATTCAGTTACTTCAGCGCACCTATTGAATGATTCCTGCACACGCTCATAGCGCAGTAGGCAATGGTGGTGGCTGAATTGTCTGAGGCATCAGGATACAAAGGTGCTCATTTTCGCCGATGGTGGTTTGAACCCTGCTCGAAGGTGAAGTTTTTTTCTGCTGGATACCGTTGTCGTGACAACGATACGGTGCTACAGTTTCCTTCCTTCCTGCATTTATGGGAGAAATTGGTGCTGATTTCTGTAGTGGCTGGACAATGGTGTATATGAAAGTTTCCTATCCCAGATAATGCGCCTCCCTCCGGCGCAGCTCAACACACACCGTTGAAAGGGTGGCCTACACAAAGACCCATCACAGAAGTTGCAGGTTCCGTGTCCTCTGATTGGTATATGGTGGCATGCTATGTGCCACTTCCGATGCGTGTGTGGTGCCCTCGCTGCCATCTTTTGGCTTCCATATATTGGACAACTCGGGTCATAGCCTCCTCCGGCAGTGTTACGAGCGCGTGATCACGCCTGCGCTGTGCGGTCAAGTGACCATGTGCCGCTCAAATGGGGACGGAGAAATTATGACATCAGTTGCAACACGTCCGAAATTTCAGCGTCCGAAAAGTCTATTGGCAACCTTTTATTTATAACAGTAGCATATAGATTCACATGGTAAAGGCTTGAGACTGTGATGCTGCTGCTGCTGTTGGAACATTGGCTAACGCAAGTTTGAAAGCATTTATTTGTTTCATCTTTTTATTTAAGTTGCCTTGGTGAATTCTGCAGACCACGTCTTTTGGCATGTGCTGTTGAGCTGTAATGGGCGGTGTCTTTTTTTTATTGTTACTATGTTTCAGGTCACAAAATTGTTTGCTTCGATGTGAAAATACTCGCTTTGCTTCGAAACTGTTGAAACAAAAGAACTGTTCACTTCACATTCGCTTTGAACTGAAAATTCACTACTTGCACATCATGGTAGAAACAGCGCTGACACAGGACAAAGCAAGAACACAACTGAGGCGCTGCACAAGCAGCGTTGTACAGAGGGAAGCGTTGTGGAGAGCGTGAAGACCAACTTAAGTAAAAGGGCCCGATGTAGAAGAAATGAAGCTCAGAAGGGTAGAGAGTTGGGCTTGTTGGTTTAAGATCATGGTAGAAGCAGTGCTGACACAGGACGAAGCAAGAACACAACACAGGCGCTGGGTCTGTGTCAACAATGCCTACTAAATCATTTTTTTTTTTGCACATCGCACTCTGAATGCTGGCCGGAATGATTGTTATGTTTATTAAGGGTCTATACACTGTGCGTGGTAGAAAAAAAGCAGAAGAAACTTTTTTTTTTCAGATGAATTTTTTTTTTTTTTTCAAAAGTTCTCTCACCCTGCCATCACTGTTTTGAAGGGATATTAGCAGTTAGTGTAAACAAAACTGCTGTGTGTTCATCATTGCATTAGACTGAAGGGCTGAATCTTGTCCATTTCACCTTATTTGTGTTGTTTGCTGTTCTTGTTGAGCCTGTTTTTTGTTCGGACACCTGAAGCATGAAAATGCGCGCTGTTGCGTGCAGGCAAAACAGGCAGCAAGGATTCTGTCGCCGAGCTGCCGGCGGTAACAATCCCTGAGAGCACTCCACGGCGCCGTGCCACTAAGGGTCGCCTGCCAGTCAAGAACGGCAGGGGAGGTGCACGAAGCATTCTGCGTGAAATGCCTGCTGCCAACGGCCAGTCTCCCAGGGAAGGGGATGAACCCCACTGCACCCTCGCTGGGTGTGATTCCAAAGGTCAGTAGTAGTAGATAATATGTGTGATTTTGCTTTGCATAGATGACTGCTTACTAGTACCATGTGTAGTGATGATGGCATGTTAGAAGGCGTAGCAAGCATTCAAAGCATTTAGGTACCTTGAAGCACAATGTCAATGGTAATTCAAAAGTTTTCTTCTCTGTCACTCACTCACATCTTATCGAATGACAGAGCAGTGCAAAAATATTGCTTCGTACAGCATCAAGAGATGGCATTGCCTTTAACTTTAACGAAAATGTCCTGTGTACTTGCAGGGTATAATAGAATTTCAAAATGCACACACTGCATTTTGTGGTTATGCCAGAAGACCATAAAGCAATCTATACCATCTGGGACTCCTTTAACCTCCTGCAAAATGTCAGCAGGCTGAGGTTATCTAGTTCTTTTCATGTGAAACTGGGGCCCCTAATGTCAATAATCAAATGTGTCATTCTTGTGCAGTCTTACTGAACACTTGAATTGAATGTGAGGGTTCTCTGCAAGTTTAGTGGTATGCTGCTAGTTTGCAGTGCATTTGAGCTGTTATTTTAGTACTGTAAACTGTAAATGTATTGTGGCTGCTGTTATAGCCGGTAGTAAAGTAGTTGTGCTTTGTTGCCGCATTGTTGGTTACTAAAACTTAGTTTAAGCCAGCATGAAACACTAATTGCAACTATGGGATAAAAACCAACTCCAAGCACTAGTGGTAGCCACATCTGGATTCTGTGCTGTATAATCTAACCTTGAGCATTGAAAAAAAAAGAAGAAAAAGTGGGAAATCACTAAATTTGCCTGTGGCATGCTTTAACTTGTCTGGCATATATACCTTAGACTTACAAAAACATTGCATGCAGGTCTGTTAGTTGAAGGTGCTCTGAAGGAAGGGTCATGGAACAGGGAGAGTGATCCATTTTTGTTACGTGTGGGCAGTTGTGCTGCCTGAAGAACCAGTACAATATTTTGCATAGCTGTAGCTCCCCCCCCTCAGTTTGGCATTCCACGAGGTGTATCTGTCTTCTTGTGGACTGTTTTCCCAGGCCACCTGAGTGGCAGGTTTCCATCGCACGCCACGCTCGAGTGCTGTCCACTGTACCACAACACCACGGCTGCAGACTGTGAGGTATGTGCCATATTGGCATGCCCCCCTGCTGTGAGTCCCATGAGGGAGCCTAATAGTTGTAGTGTGTTAACAGCTAGACTGCATTAACAGTTATAGGATAGCATCCATCTTTGCAATATTGTGCTTCTTTTAATGCAATTGTGTGATTAGGAAGGAAGACTTGTAGTTCCTTAACAGCAGACCATCTTCAGAGTCAATGAGCTTTGAATAGGCCCTATCACAAATGCAAAGAAATTTCATTCTCTGATCGCATTGTGTGGAAAACAGTGAAAAGTGTGTTGCTTGTGATGATTTCATTACACGAAGAAACACTGCTAGCACTTATCTTTTTAGATGCTAAACAAAACAAGACTCTTGGTTAAATTTGTATGCATGTCAGAGAACAGTGGTTATAAACTAAGCATGATGTGAAAAATTTGTCTACAGAGTAATGTCCCGTAAACAGGGCCTAATTTAAGTTCTCGAACTTCTTAGTGCATGTGGAAACACTAATATGTCCCTTTGGCCGTTTCAGAAGTCCTAGAAGGCATACAATGTCACTGTAAGTTTGGTGCTTGAAGCTGGAGCTTTCAGATGTGTTTCCTGCATTGCTGTAATTTTTTTTTTCTGTGCTTGTCTTAATGCCAAGGTATTCTTTAACTGTTAGTGTTTGTTCCCATTCTTTTTGGGCGCTTGTCATTTGTGCTGTTCCCAAGTAAATGCAATGCATTGGTAGTGACGTTTGGTCTTTTAGCTCTTTGTACCATGTGTGCAATGGAAAGTGTATTGCAAGTCGAATTTGTCATTTTTGATCTTACTTATTAGGTTTGTGTAAGCAAAGCAGTAAGGGGTTTCTTTCCAGCATCTGTCACTGAAAACAGTGATTTCAGGAAACTGATTTATTTCTATTTGATTGATTGTGTGCATTATTAGTGTTTGGGGATGTTAGCTGGCATCTCTCTTTTTCTTTTCCTGATTCTACTCATTACTGAGGTATTCTTGAGCTACAGCATTATTCAGCTGACGGGAGTTGAGCTCTGTGTGCCTCGTTACAAGTGAATTTTTTTTTGCTTGAGTCCTTTCCACAGGGCCCCAGAGGCAGTAAATATGCTGTGCTAGTTTAACACTGTGTAGTTGCTCACAGTGTAGCAGTTACAGCATCAACTACTTGCATTTGTAAAAGTGAATTGTAAAAGTGAACTTTATTAGTGAATATTAGGGAAGAGAAAGCTTCAGTTCGCAATTTGCAGTCGGGGTTATCTGTGTGTTGGTGCAGCCAAATGCTTTTCTGGCAGCTGCTGACTGTACGACACAGTAATACACATTAAAAGCATCTTATGTGTGTATATTATTCAGAAGAAATTTGTGGAGATTAGTGCCCTGGCACTGGCAGATAAGTCACTGGCACCGTTGAGAATTCTTCTTGCGCGTTTGGGGTGCGGCAGCTTTGGCTATGTCAGCATGATGTGGAAGTTGTATTTTGTATTCCATTTAGAGTGCTCAAACAGCATTGTGCTGAGCTTCAGTGCCTCTCAGTACTGGGAACGCGGAGTACCTAGAGGAAAAGTCCCTGGTTGAGGTCATCATGCATGACAGCCTTTAGAAGTCGAATATTTTGCTGCGCCTTTGTGCTTTCCTTTGTTTTGTTGGTTTACAATACCACACATACTTTCTTATGCTTCGTTCTGTGCAGGAGCAGTACAAGGCGAGAACCAAGAAGAAGGCCGAACGTCAGCAGCAGATTAACCGGTTGTCAATGAAGAAGCCTGTGAGTGCAGTCTGCTTTACGGTTTGACTAAGCCCATAATGGAAAGTAAACCAGTGAGTAGAAAATGCATGGCAGAGCAAGGCATTAGGGGCTCCATTCTTTCAAGAACGAAAGACGTTTAGCTCTCAGGTCAACAATCCCCTGCAAACTGTGTCTCAGGGTGTAATTTGGCTTTTGCCCCGGAGCGTCCTTTGAAGCTTTTTTGTCTGCACCAAGCATTTTCCTGGACAACATTGAAGCAACTCACTTTTATAGCTTACTTGAAAAAATGGCGATGTGGTACCTATACTAGCTCATTGTGGCTAAGGAAAGAATGTTGAGCCAACTTTTCTGAAAAAAAGATCCTGAAGAATACAATGTGCTCTATAATCTAGTGACTATGTTGCTCTCTAGATAAAGACATGACCCTTCTTTTAGGTAAAATCTAATTTTTATCTTTAGTTACCCCCAAACAAATTTAATACAATTCGGTTATTATACCTGGTTCTTTACCAAAAGTTACCTTGTTAAAAATGTAGTTTCCCAGCATAAAAAGAACTGGCAAACTAACAGCTAGCATAACCAGTTTCAGAAAGCTACTTCCTGTGAATTCATGATAATTAAAGGCCTGTTTTAACACTTGTCACTCAAACTGGGCATTCACTTGAGGGTGATACTGACTTATTGTTTTATTGGCAGCATTGTTTCTTAAGTTGCACTTATAGATAGCCAGTGCTAATTCTGTGCATCAGAAGTGACAGCTGCTACATTGAAGTAACAAGAAATATGGGCCTCCCTCCAGGTGCAACCATCAGGCTTGTTTGTAAAGTATTTTGTCGTACAGGAAATTGAAGGCGACTATTTAATTCTTGTCATTGCCAAACCAGTTAAATTGCAGAGTGGTTCGAAGAAAAATTGGTTTGCTTCCAATTGTTATCTAAAATATAGCACCTGATTTCTACCTTCCCAAGTTTCAAAAAGTGTAAAGCTGAAGTGCCTATGAAGGGCCCTAGATATTAAACTAGAAAGGTAGAAGGAGAGAGCAGTTGCAGAATTCTGTCGGGGCACCTAGCACTTGTTGCTACATGTGCTTGCATGTACTATTGTGCTCAGTGTGACTTGCAACTCTTCCAATAGAAACCTACTGCTTTTTGCGCTTTGTAGTAAACCATCTCACATCCACTACCCAACTCGCACAAAAATTCAGTTTAGTACTTCGTTTTTGCATCAGTGGCTAGCTGCATCAATTTCCAGTACGACTGCCTTGATTACTGAGCTACTACCACATCTTGTGTGTTGCAGGTTATATTGAATGCAACAGTGCACACTGTTATTGTGTTCCTATGTTTTTGAGTTGCTTAGAGTAAGCTGAATTTCAAGTTCATGCTTGTCTCTTTTTTTTTTTTCCTCATTCTGTTCATGATGCATCTTCATGACACCATAAATGTAGTGTCAGCTAGCCCCATACCAAAAACTGTTTCCATGCATAGTACATTCACTACGAGTCTCCGGTTTTTTTCTGGGTTGCTTTGAATGCATGAATTAACTATTGACCCCCTAATGATTGACCGGTGATTGGCGATCAACTGTGTGCTTGTAGGCTGTGCAAACACCTGAGCAGAAGGAGCGCTACCAGAAGCTGCTGGAGCAGCGGAGGGAAAAGCTGTCACCGAGGACTCGTTCCAGGGGAATACTGTGAGTGGATGTTGGCAGAGGGCAGTGGTAAATAGGGAAGAAAATGTTCGAAACTGTCTAAATGTCTTGTAGCATTCCTGGTGAAAACATGTTGGTAGGCTTGTGCGAATAGTGCTTTTTTGGTTTGAAGCGAATTCGAAGCGATTAATAATTCTTCTAGAATAATTTCGAAGCGAATACTTCGGATAGCAGCAAGTAAAGGAAAAAAAACGGCCGAGGGCTAAAATCTGGGATTTATTCAAGGAAAGTAAACAACTTGGTTATTTGCAAAAATCTACAAATTTTAGGGCAAAAACACTAGCTGTTCCACATGCTCGGGTTTGAGGTGCTCCCTTCTGCAGCTTACAGCGGCTCCTGCAGTCGAAAAAAGCCTTTCACTTCTTGTCTGGGTGGCTGGTATCGAAGGATACCTACGGGCAGCTGCAACCAGGGTTGGGTAAAGGGGGCTGCCCTTGCTTTTCCACCACACAAGGGGGTCTTCGGACCGGGAAAGAATGGGGCCTTCAAGTACCCAGCAACCTGATCCGAGGTCGTACGGCTTGGCTGATGATGTGCACGCAAACTGAAGTGTGCAACAGCACTCCACACAGAGTCCCTTGATGGGTCTGCAGAGCAGGTGCTGTTCTCACTTGTTGCTGTACCATGTTGATCAACTGGCACAATCTCATCTGCTGCTGTTGTGAGTAGAGTGAACGCCCATTGCTTTGCGGGTCGTTCAGCATAACAGACATCTTTGTATCTAGGATCAACCAACATTGCCAATGCAGGAAGGCATGACACCTTGATATCAGGGAACCTCGTCTTGATGCTACGCAAAAGGCTTGAGGAAAGCAATGCTGCCTCACCACCTTCGGAAACATGTTCAGCTAGAACCACCTCGGTACACTGCAACAGAGAATGGCTTGTGACAGCGTGAGATATCTGTCCCCAGACAGTTCAGTTGGGGCATGGTCAAGTGGCTTCAAGACTTGCGCTGTTGCATTCATAAGCTTCCACTCACTTGCATTCAAGTTTGGAACTGCGTCAGATCCTGAAATTTCTTCAGTGATGACCGTACAGAGCTTCACAAGCCTAGCCATCATAGCATGCTCACTGTTCCATCGCGTCGGGACGTCTTGTATAACCTCGAGAGGGTCCAGCTGCATGTTTCTCTGAATTTCCTGAAACCGTCCTCGAGCCTTGGCACTCCGTTTGTATCTAGCCACAATCGCTCTGGTCTTAGCACAGAGCTGCAAAAACCCTGACACTTCTCTTTTGGCATCACTGACACACAACTGAAGGGTGTGTCCAAAACACTGCACACCACTCCTGGACGACCGCGCTACTGCAGAAGTAAAGTTCCTTCCATTGTCTATAACGACGAAGATCAGCACAGTATCGTGGGCAAGAAGTTCTTACTCCTCGATGACACCTGCGATAAATAGCTCCAGGTATTCTGCAGTGTGAGAGTCTGTCATGTCCGTGCAAGCCATTGCAAGCAAGTGATGCACGAAGTCACTGTCCATGACGTGACAAGTTACACAAACGTAGCTGTCATTTGCCCGTGATGTCCAACCATCAGTTGTGATTGAAAGCGACTCCACTTCGCTTGCAGAAATGTCCCCGAGCTTCTTTTTTCCCTTCTCTTTGCTTGATGCATAGAGGTCCGGAATAATGGCTCTTGAGAGCGTTGTCCGAGATGGCACGGCATAATCCGGCATAGCGAATTTCATCATGTCGAGGAAACCCGGTTCTTCGACAATGTTGTAGGGTTGCATACCACGAGCTACGAAGCGAGCTATCATTTTTGTCATCTGTTGGGCTTTTGGGGCCAACGCTTTCATTTTCGGCTTGAAACTGTCGGCTATGGATGGCTGTTGACCACTTGCCTTGCTTGCCCCCCTTGAGCTTGGATGGCCTTTTGCTTGCGTCCTGCTTCTCTTGGTAGTCCTTGTGCAAGTCGTGTTGTCTCCTTAAATGCGTTGCTAGGGTTGTTGTCGTACTGGTCGGGGTCTTCAGGGCTCCCTTGCATTTAAGACATCGAGCTTCGGTTCCCGGTGGAATCTTTACAAAAAAGTTCCAAATCGGATTGCTGGCCGCATGCAAGTGCTCCATGGTGCTCTTTGGAGTTGTGCAAGGCGGCTGGGTTTGATCAAATGCCTGCCGCGGCAGAGACAGAGTCGCCCACTAAACGCAATCGACCACACCACCACGCCGACGAGATGCGTTTTTGTACGCCTTTGTTCTCTGTATAGTTCTGTTTTTCTGGCTTGGTTTGGTTTGGATTGGATTGGGAAAAGGAATACTTGATCCAAAACCGAAACTTCAGAAAACGCCTTCTCCCTCTCGCGTGTGGCTATTCGTTCGAGCCGAATACTTTGTAATTTCCCAATAACAAAATTCCAATCGAAGCGAATATCGAATAGCCCATTATTCGTTCAACTATTCGAAAATATCGAATATTCACACAAGCCTACATATTGGTGAAAAATTGCAATGGTCCAGGCTAAGTAGACCCTGCGAAAGCACGAAAATTTATGCACTGGCATGGAATGATGGTATCACATGTGGCTCAAAGCCATTAGTGTACTACAATAGCACTATAGCAGAGTTTGGTAATGTTCAGAAAGACAACCAGCCACGTACACCTGTTTTACCATACCCAGTTTGCAGTTGTGGTGCGAACCACAGTTGTGGTTCTACCCTGGGGCACCTATATTGGTGCTTTCAAGCATGTGGACACATTTTAAAGCAAGTCTAATCATTCATTTTACTATTGTTGCCTTGGGAAAGTGTAGCACAGGAACTGGAACCTTGACATTTTGCATGGTTTTGCCTCTGCAGGCACCTCTTTTGGCTTTGTGAATTGTTGTCTGGTTACTCAATATAAGCTGGTGGTGTCATTAACATGTTGACTTTGGGAAATGCTCACTTTGATGTTTTTTTTTTTTTTTTGCATGTGACAATTAGGAACTGTGATCGTGAGCCTGACTTGAGCAGCCTGACTCCTCTCTACGATCTGGATATGTTCCGGGAAGCCCAAGCCAGAGCAGCTGAGGAAATGGTGAGCGTCAGGCAGACTTTTTAATGCTCACCTAACAGGCTTCGTGATCAGTTGGCATCCCTCAACAACCCAGTACTGCATTGTCAAGTGCAATTTATTCAGAGTTCACCAGCCATCTGTTCCTGCACTGTCCTTTAGAGCACCTGTGCTTTTTCAGTATTTACGAGGGCGCATTTATAACCTTGCGTGCTTTTTGTGTTGGTCTGCATTGTTACAGCTCGACATTACAATTGAGATGCAGTTTCTGACAAGCTGATCATTTTCTACAATGTTGTATATATGGTAGCAATTCCAGGCACATGGCCATCTTGCATTCTGTAGGGCTCGAATTACTGAAATGCAAATGCAGTTCAAATGTTCCTGCAAAAATGTTGTCAAGGATTCAACACAGGAGACCTGTAGGGCCATCGGCTAGCCCTAATTCTTTTAATCCTTTGCTAATCGTAATCCTTCATTAACCTTGCTCTGGTAAGGGCGCCTTATTTCTCGTTTGTTTCTTGCTAACAGCTCATGCTGCACTGTTCATCCCTGATGCACCATTCCCTCCTTCACTGTTGTTTCCTTTGAAGGACCATCAGAGGTTAACTTGATGGTCAGTGTTACCCACTTAGCAGGCTAAGCCTCATTGAGAAGCTTTGATGTAGAGGCTTTTGCTAAGAGGCACCATTTAGCAGCAAACATATGCGGAGAGAGTTGTGGTTGGCCCCCAGCCACACATATTTTCTGCGAACATGGTGGGTACAGCACGAGTTTGTACTACTGTCTTTCAGGGTGTTTTGCATGTGTCATCAAGGTTTTTTAACTTTAATACCCGATTTTAGTTTTGAAAATTGCATTAAAACTAGTTCTGATATCTCCAGTCATTCAAAAGTTTTTCAAGCTATTCACTTAACATTATGAAATAGAAATGTGTCTGCTTGTGCTATGTGATGTGTTGACCGACCTCTATAACCGCCATTTCATTTTGATTCTCGCAGCACAAGTCAACTTGCGCATATGACGCATACGCTCTTAAACAGTGTGGTTTCGTGTTATGGTGCTTGGCTTTGAATGCGCAGGCTGGTCTTGGATTCTTGGGAGTTAGAGTATTTTTATATTGTACCTAGTCAATTTACCCCCTGTCCGGCGTGAAATGGCCATTAAGCACTGCGAAGGAAACTATGTATATACTGTGCTGTCCATATGCTATGCAATGTTGGTGCATGTTAAAAAACCCAAGGTAGTTGAAGTCAGTGCAGAGCCCTCCACTAAAGTGACTCTTTTTTTCTATCCTTCCCTGCACCCTCTCTTTAATTCTTTCCTCACATGGCATAGTCCAGGTGCCTACCCTGACAGAGACAGTTATTTCATCTTGCCTACCCCCACTATCCCCGTCCCCCCCACTGTGTACTGTACAGGCTAGCAGCTGTAGTATAGGTTGGTTGCCGTGATGTTGCCCTGATTGAGAGGCTGTGCATGCATCGTGCAGGAGATCCAGCGAGCAACGACACTGGTGTCGCCGCCTCCCTCGCGGGCGTCCAGCAGCGGCCACGGCCGGCAGCACCACCACCACCATCACCAGGGCATCCGAGTACTGGAGATGGGCCGGTACGAGATGGACGTGTGGTACAGCTCGCCTTACCCTGAGGAGTACCAGGCGCTGCCCAAACTCTATCTGTGCCAGTTCTGCCTCAAGTACATGGGAAGCCCCACCATTCTGCGCCGGCACACCGTGAGTAGTTGAACAGAGCACCTTGCTTTGTCAGTGATCTTACGGTTTTGAGTGCAGTGTGCTTACTCTTTGACTGGGCTCACGGACTGTGAAAGAGCTGGCTGCATAAAAGAGGTGTGTCTGAAATACAACGCTGTGAGCAAGTGAAAGAACACATGTGGGTGCCCCTTGTGAAAAGTAAAAAGCCCGAAGGGTTTCATTGTGGGCCAAGTTGTGCATTGCTAGTGTTCCAAATCTTTTGAAAGTGAGAGGAACCCTCTTGCTCACCCCTCCAAAACATAGGATTTCCACAGACGTTGCAGGAGCCTCACTGCACAGCCTAGAACCAAATCCCTTGGGCTCTTTAATTTTGGCAAAGACTGTGCATCATGCATTGGTGTTTGTGTGCATGCTGTGTCCTGTTTTTGTGCATTTTCAAAATCAGCTGTGTACCATCAACTCATGTGAACTCAGTTGTGTAAAATTGAATGTACCACTTCCTGCAACCGCTTTTCTTCCTTTAGTTTACACTTGCAGAGGAAAGCAAGGAATGTAAAAAAAAAAAATCAGCCGAGATGTGAATGCTAAACTTGACAGAAAATTGACTGTGTTCCTGCAGTGTAATAGAGGAAAGTATTAAAGATAGATTTTTTTAAAGTGCCCTACTCTTTTATGTATGTCTTCTCACTACTGAGTGAAAGCTGAAATTCTTAGTGACATGATAGCATCACTGCAGCATGTATGTTGAAATGCATGCTCTTTTGTTTAACTAGGCATTCAAGTGCCCAGTGTTAAGGAATAACTGTAGTAGTGGCAGTAGTCGTCATAATTGGGGTTTAATGGCTTAGCAGGAACTGGGATATTTGCTAAACTCTACATGGTTCAGTACTGCAGCACTACTTGATATTAGGGGTGTGCGAATATTGAAATTTTCGAATACAAATCGAATACGAATATGAAGAAAAAATGGCTTCGAATATCAAATCGAATATCGAATATCTGGTCAGCACAAAAATAAATTCAGAAAAGATAAACAAGCAAACATTGTTGCTCATATTTTTTTCAAAATAGTGTATGGCCTTTGCAACTGAAATAAACAAAACTAGACTGCCTGAGCACCGTATAAAGAAAGACATGATGTGCACGGAAATGTATACTACTTAATTGAACAGCATAACAGTATCCAACCTGTAATGTGGTCAGGCAAAATGAAATCCATAACATGACACGACTGGAAACAAAAATAACATGATGGCTAGTAAACCTCATTAATTTGGGGTTCAAAGAACCGATAGAAATGTCCGGGTTATTCGAAGGTCGATTTATAAAATGCCCTGCGTCCCCGGAAAAAAAAAAACTACCGAAAATGCGGTAGTTTTATGAGGCGGCTCTATCATGCAAACACCTGTAATCCCGTGACGAGCACCGAGTTTCGGCGTGCTGGAAGGCATCGCGAACAAAAAAATTGACCAGCGACGCGCAAGTCAGCGTCTGAAAGCAGCACTGTGCTGAGATTTGACTACTGGCGAATGTGCAGGCCGACAGTTGCCATTGCCACGGGCGAGTGGCGAAGCTCAGAAACCAAGACTACATGGCCAGGTTATTGACCTAGTGACAGGGGGCCTCCGAACGTTGTCAAGCCTGCCGTTACGCCCACTTAAGAGGTGCATGGGTTACAGTGCACCATGCAATAGGCTGGATTTTTACAGGATCGCTTGCCCTGTTGTGACACCTTGACTCGCCCCTTCGGGCGCCTCACGCGAAATTCCGCAAGTAGGCTTTCCCGCATAGCGTAGTTGACCAAAACAAGATGGCGGTGGTCACTCTCGGAGAGTTAAGGTGACAGAACGAATGACATGGGTGTGGGCATTAATTAGATAACATATTACGGAAGGATAAAAAAAATAAACGCGCTCTCGCGCTGCAGTTGTTAGAAGCGGGTCGTCTCCCATCTTGTTCGCAGCACGTGTGGTATGTGGGAAAGCCCACTTGCGGAATTGCGCGCAAGGTCAACCCTAGCGGCATCGGAATGCGATTGGTCCACGCGATAAACGATGGAGAAGAACGAGAACTGGGACTTTGTATTGTTTTGCTGTAACTTTAAACTCTATTTTCAGATAATTTGCCCAGATATTGCTCTTTTGCCACAATCAAATTTACGAAAGTCTGCGCGGTATACGATCACTGCCGAGTATTTGGGAATTTTCGAATATTCGGAAATTCATGAATATCATTTCTCGAATACAAATATAAACCGAATATGAAGCATATTCGATTCGTATTCGAGATTTCGAATATTCGCACACCCCTACTTGATATGTTTTATTATCAGCATTAAAAGCAGTGTTTTTATTTTTTCTGAAATTCTGCTTTTGGCTGTTTTATTTGTTGCCTTGCATGACAACATTTCCAATTACGTTTTGAAAAATTGTGCAGCTTCAGTTGCCCCGTATCTCGTTGCATTATTTCAGAAATCGTTAGAGAATTCTTCTTTGCCCCTTGACTGGAGAAGTGCCAATGTCGTTCCGATTCATAAGAGTGGTGATAAAACTAAAACATGTAACTATAGGCCCATATCGCTGACGAGCGTGTCGTGCAAAACACTGGAACATGTCATTTATACTCAGTTAATTAGCCATCTACAAAACAATAGTTTTTTCTGTTCGACACAACATGGATTTAGGTCCGGCTTCTCATGTGAAACACAGCTCATGGAATTCACACATGACATTTCTGTTTCCTTAAACTCCGCCGGTCAGGTAGATTGTATATTTTTAGATTTTCGAAAAGCGTTCGATTTAGTTGCTCACAACCTATTGTTACAGAAGCTTTCAAAATTAAATATTCCTACCTCACTCTTATCCTGGATTGAGGCGTATCTTGCGGAAAGGAGACAGTGCGTGGTTATCGACGGTGTCAGCTCGGAAAGTGTGGGTGTAACTTCAGGTGTTCCGCAGGGGTCGGTTTTGGGCCCTCTTCTATTTCTCATTTTTATAAATGACCTCACTAGTAACATTTCAAGTATAATCAGACTTTATGCTGATGACTGTTGTATCTACCGCAATATTTCTTCTGAAGCAGATGCAATTTCACTACAGCATGACCTCAACTCTGTATTCTCTTGGTGCAACAACTGGAATATGGCGCTAAACATCTCCAAATGTAATCTGGTCCGGTTTACAAAAAAGAAACAATTCCTCCAAACAGACTATTTCCTTGGTAGCACTGAATTATCCGCAGTTTCAACTTATAAGTACTTGGGAGTCTTTTTTTCTACTGACCTATCATGGAATACACACGTAAATTACATATCTGCTAAAGCCAGTCGCACATTAAACTTTCTCAGACGTAACTTTAAGGACGCTCCCCTTATGCTGAAGGAGACATTATACATGTCTACTGTACGACCGATACTTGAGTATGCTTGCGCGGTTTGGGACCCGCATACAAAACTGAATATTGAGGAGCTGGAGCGCGTCCAGAAACGGGCTGCTAGGTTTGTGTCCGCCGATTACAATTTCCAAAAAAGTTCTTCTGGTTTGCGCGAGAAGTTCGGATGGCCATTACTTGAAAACAGGCGCAAATATTTGAGACTCTCTTTCTTCTATAATGTGCTTAATAATAAAACTGGAATTCCAAAAGAGAAATACATTAGTGAACCCAGCTACATTTCCGCCCGCGCTGACCACCCACTTAAGGTGCGCGAGTACAATTGCCGTATAAACGTATTCAAATATAGTTTTTTCCCACGAACAGTGCATGATTGGAACTGTCTCCCTTCGCGGGTCGCTACCGCTCCTCCTTCATCGTTTCTGACCGATTTGCAAAGCCACCTGTCAATATAAGTGCAATAATTCTTGTCAGAGTGTATTATGTTTTAAGCAGTGCTGTATTTTAAAATGTATCTTTTTTTTGTATGTGTATGTGTGTGTTTAGGGTATGTTTGCCTTTCTACAATGGTTTTTATTTTGTTTGTTTGTTTGTTTGTTTTTGCTTCCGTGTGCATGGGTTTATTGTATTTTCTGTGTAGACCGCATCATTTGCCTAATTTATTATGTACTAGATGTTTGTTCTTATTTATGATGTTTCCCCCCTACAATAATGCCCCAATGAGGGCGCTGTAGGTACTGTGTATAAATAAATAAATAAATATAGTAGTACCTTCATTCAGTAGTGTCATCACATGTACTAGGAGCCAAATAAAACTTCCCTGTTTTTCGTAATATATCTCGCTCATGCCAGATCAGTGCAGGTGTCGCATGCTTTGTATAAAAGTAGCCCTTGGTAAGATCTCTACTGTGAGGGGGACTGTGGTGAAATTAATAGTATCTAGTTCTGCGTACCATGACATGTAAGCCTAGGTAATTATGTAATCCAGGAGCCCTGTTATGAAAAAATGGGAAGATTAACGAAGACATAGAAGTAGTAGACAAAGAATAAGGGGTAGCCTTAATAGAATTCAGGAGGTTGTGTGTGCATTTGTTGTGAATGCTTTTCTGCAGCAGTTGTACGCAGCGTTTGAGGTGTGTATGAATAGTTTTTTTTAATGGCCCCTTTTTTTCTTGTTCTCTTCAGGCTAAGTGTGTGTGGCGGCATCCTCCCGGAGATGAGATCTACCGGAAGGGCAATATCTCTTTCTTTGAGGTGGATGGCGCCAAGAACAAGGTGTGCTTTCATTCTCTTTGGTGCCAGCAACACCATTGCTTGGAGAAGGGTGCTGCTGTCCTGTGCCCATGCGTGCATGTGGTGGAATCCTCACATGTATTTGTGGTTAGCATCCTTGAAAGGGTTTCAGAGCAGTGAACGTTTGCATGGAGGTCTAGTGGTTAAAACTCATTGGAAAAGCTCTGGCAGGCTACTTAATACAGTAGAACCCCACAGTTACGTTTTTCACAGGTCCGCGAAAAAAAAATCCACTAGCCTAGAGATGTAGATGGGAAATGCACGTGAAAAAAGTTGCATAGTTGCCTGCCACGTCATTTTTTTTTTTGCTTCTAGTAAGGGCAGCATGCTTTTCTGGAATTTGCAAGCCCCTGTGCATCTCGCGATCATTCGCGTGCACAGAATATCCTAGATGCCCTGCAATGGCTCTCCCTCTGTCCGAGCAGCCGCTGGTGGAAACGAGGCAGCAGTGAAAAGGGAAGCCAAGCAAAGCAGGCGAAGTGGGCACATTCCAAAATGAAAATGTATTAGCCACTGAACTACTCGTCCACACTTGTGCCATTGTCCTCACTAGCGCTGCCATCATCGTCACTGCTGCGTTCCCACAGCACGTCATTCTAACATTGTCCACCTAAATCCCCCACTTCGCAAACAACCACAGCACGTCGTTGTCCCACAAAATTCCGCGCTTCGCTAACAACCGCACCACGACATTGCGTGGAATAGCTGAAGATTTTGCCTCGCTGCAGCTGCCACACCTGCCTGTACATGTGGCCTGGCACGCAGTTGTTCGTTTCTTCGGCATAAAGAATGACAGCCATCTTGAATGTAGTGGTGAACGAGGACCAGACGCTTACCGGACCTGGAGCGCAAGTAATGATTGGCGAAGCACTACATTAGAAAATGGTAAAATGTGGCCGGCAGTAGTCAAATGCATCAAACAGATCCAACAAAAAACTACGCGTGAGGCTCTTCCATCAGCTACCGACAATCCCCTGAAACACTGCTGTTCCGAGTGGCGGTGCCGCAGTGCCACCACGATAGGAACAGTGGTTTCTCCATCAACTACCAACACTCCATTGAGCTCCGAGTGCGCAGTTGGCAGTAAAAAAAAAAAGGAAAAACCCTTTCTAACAAGCACGCAGAATAGCCGAATGCTACTCAGTAGAGCTGTAGAGCAAACATAAAATTGCAACCATGCTGTAGCATCCCTGGCATCCCTGATATCTCGTTTGTCTCGCCTTTATTTATGGTGCCATGCTTCGGTGTCGATTGTAAGTCAGCTTCCCTCCCACCTAGGACTTTCAAATTAAAAAAATATAGGTTGAATAAAATATGGTAAATACGATATGTCATCTGCACCCGTTCTTAATATTTGTCAGAAAACATGGCTGCACTCTTCAAAGGAAAGTCCACCACTTGCTGTTGATCCCATCTTGATTTAAACTATTCAGGTTTTCACTGCCTTTACTTTCAATCATTCTTAAGTAAATTGTTGTATTTCCTGCGTGTTCAAGATTTCTCAGTTTTTATTGTCTCTAGGCATGTTAAAGGACATTGCTTTGGTAGCATTGTTGAGCCAGCTAGCAGAAGCAGCTTCCTGCACTGGTGATGAGGCAGAGGTCTGGCAGGGCCTGACTTGGACATTGGGTGATTTGATGGTTGCCTGGCACCATGTTGCCTTCAGTGACGTTTAAAATGGGCTAACTGTAGCTTAGGTTGAAAAAACAGCAGGCATTGACCCCATGGTTGCTACTTTATTGTTTGTGAATTACGTAAGCTATTGATAAGTGATATTGCAGTTATTACCGGTGCCGTGATGAAAAAGGCAGGTCTGTGAAGCATTTTGTTGTGATTGTGCAGTCCTTGCTTTCAAGACTATTTCTATGTTTACTTTGCTAATGCTGTCAACATAGCTGTATGCTTTCTTGACTCTTTGCTGCTTTGCTTTTGGTTGTTTAGGATGAGGTGACTCAGATGAAAAGGTTTCCATATACTTTTAACTGCTACATGAGTTCGCACGGTTGTGTGGCAGTGATAATGAGTATCTGTGATTGATGGCGACGTAATGTCAGGTGGTGAGGAATATTTGCCCCACTGTGTGGAGTGGCCTCTTTTGGTTAGAACTTCGCTTTGTGTTAACTGACATTTTACCACCTTGACCTTTTGGTTACCAAGGCTTCACTGCAGTACTGCACCTCTGAGCATTATTTTGCAGTCTCCATTTTCAGCAAGTACAAGCTGAAGAGGAAAATTAAAGTGAGACAACTGGTTGTAAAGATTTCACACAGTGAAAGGTCATTAATTCGAACTGCATTAATTAAAATTTTTGACCTTGTCCGTTCGTGCACCTTTGAACTCTATATATAAATCAGTTTGTTAGCTTAAATGCTAATCAGTATCAGTTCTGCCACTGATCATGACCTGCCTTCTTTCCATGTCACAGGCTTACTGCCAGAACCTGTGCCTGCTTGCCAAGCTTTTTCTTGACCACAAGACCCTTTACTTTGATGTTGAGCCATTTCTGTTCTACGTTATGACTGACGCTGACTCAGAAGGGTGCCACATCGTGGGATACTTCTCAAAGGTAAGCATGGTTCCTACACGCCTGTTTATGCTCTGTGTTTTCTACCTGCCTTTAAATATGCCCCATTGCTAGATAGCTGGACAACACTGATGGAAATGATTGACCTTGAGTCCAGTGTTTTATCACTGTGCATGCCTCTTTTTCATGTTTATGGCAGTTTGTCATTCACATGCAGTGTATGTCAGGTACACACATTGCCTTTACTAAACTCGATCTGAGACTATGTTGGCGCTGCAGTAGAAGCTATCAGGCAGGCATACACAGGCGTTTGAGACTCCTTATGATGAAAATAGTGCCTTGTTATGAATTCTTTTGTCCTGCATACTTTTACATTCTGCCACTATTTACGCAAGCACTCAGGTCTTACTATCTTAAAACAAGTTCGAACAAGAGAACAAAGAGATCAAACAAAACAAAACAAAGCCGTATTTATAATTTAAAGGAGAACGGCCAGTAAGATGCAGAAACAAAAACAAGAAAAATACACACTCAACAGGTGTACAACACTACAGAATTAAGGAAAGAGTTCACTCGGTACTGAGCGTCCCAGGTGTGGCGGGGATGCCTTGTAGACAGGACAGAACGCTGATTGATTAACTGCGACGTGTCGCTGGCGTTGTGTCGATGGAAGTGGCGAAAGAGAGCCAGGTGGTATTAGGAGCGAAGAAAACTGCAGGAAGACACCGGTGGTGTCCAGTCAACAGCCTGAAGAACTTGGCAGCGGCAGGAAAACCGTAGCCAGGTCTCGTCGACAGCGTCGCGAAATGCCGGAGGCTTCAAGCAGGCTATTCAAGAGTGCCTTACGGTAGCACAGACCCTCAGTCCATCGGCTGCCACCTCCGCGCTTGCAAGGAACGCAGTAGGCTTGCGTCGGTGATCCAAGGGAGGTCACGGCAGCACGGACCCAACGTTCGACGGCTGCCACCTCCACGCTTGAATGACACGACCTCCACTGCGCTGTCTCCCTTCACACCTCGGTTTTCTGACACGTCAGCTCTCCACTCCTCGTGCTCGCCGCGCTCTTCGTCAGCGTCGCCTCGCACACACCATTCGCACGCGTGCACGCACAACGCTGGGCTGGCACGCGCAGCGCTTCACTGTCCGGTGCACCACTGTCGACGCGCCGCATTCAAAAATCCCTCTGACGATTTCATGTGCACATCACACACAGATTGCAGCCCCCTCAGCTAGATGTGACTTCTTACAAAAATTTGCGAGGTCACAGAATAAGTAAGTTGATCGATTTCAGCTGCTTTTGCAGCCTGCACTCTCCACATTCTGATGCACCTTCAAGGATTGCAAATTGCCACATCTTTGTACTGCTCTATCAAACTATTTATTGTTTACTTGTTCATTATAGCAAGGTTTGACTGTATTTTGTCCTGGATAATTTTATTTTGCTGTTTTTAAATTTACATGCCATCCTTAGGAGCAGAGCAGGTGTGTGCAGACCTCAGTGACATAGATGCAGGAGGCAAATAATAGGGTATTAATGAAATCACTTTGTGTGCTATTTGTTCCCTAAAGGAACCATGAAATGGTTAGGAAAAGTGCACAAGCGATCACAGCACCGTGAAAATTTTTAATCTAGTTTCATTAACACTGGAGATATCGGCAATTAAAAATGATGCTCCTCCTTGCCCCACTCAACTCGAATACACCGACGCAACGCGGCAGAAAAAAAAATGAAAACTGGTCAGGACTGCGTCTCTCTGCACCTCCCACTCATGCCACCTGGGCACACCCAATGGGAAGGCAGGCCCTACTGCCCACTGATGTCATTGAGGCAGGGGCAGCTAAGAATGTGTGGTGAGGTGTCACCCGAATCGCTTGCGAGCTACTCTTAGAAGCATTCTTTTTAATTATTAGTAAATTATAGGGTTCATGCAGAGTCTTCAGATTTGCCTGGAATAATCAAAGCCCCCTCTACAGATCGGTTGCACTAGAATACGACCATCAAAATAATTTCATGTCCCTTTAATCAGAGAGGCCTTTTCTGATTTTCATTATACACTGGTGGTGTCATCAGCTGACCCTTCAAGATTTGATTAACAGGTGGGTAGTAGCACAAACAGACGGTGGATTTGCATGATGAGCAGCTACTGTTACCCTCCTTACCAAAAGCTAAAAAATCGCATTGATATTGAGGCTTCAGTTTTGCTGGCCCACATGGAACACTGTTAGGCATTGGTGTTTTAAAGCGAAAGCTTTATTGGCCGCAAACTCGCGATTTCGCCGTGGTGGTACTCCATCGAGGTATGTGATGTCACAAAGCGCGCCTCGCCGCGGAAGGTTACTGTGCTTCGCGCGCTCGCCGTGCCATCTGGCATGACGTCACACTGCGCCGCTCGCCGCCGCCGCCGTTTGGTAGGACGTGACACCGCGTTCCTCGTCGTTGCGCTCGCCTCCGCTCGCTTCGACAGCTGCGTCGCATGAGTGATAAGATGTCACATGATTGAGAAGGAGAGCTGCCGTGCGTCGCAACCACAGTTGAGGCGACAGTATGGACGGCGACAATTCTAATAAGCTGGAGGAGGCCTGGAATCGACAGCGGAACGAGATGAAGAGGAAACGAATCGCCCAGGAAACAGACGAACAGCGCGCCGAACGACTGGCTAAACACCGCCATGAATATGCCGCCGCGAGCAGCAGCGACAGCAGCTGGAGGAGAGACCTCAGTCCTGCTTCACTGAAGACGGCCCGTGATGAACGATGGAATGCGACCAAGAGACTTCAGTGGCGGGCTCAAGAAACCGAAAAACAACGTGCCGTTAGCCTAAAGATTAGGCGTAAGAGTGACGCGACCCCTTCAATCCTTGGATAGCCTCGGTGCTGAAATCAAACATGGACCTACAGGTCATACTGGATGTTTATGCCTGTGCTTCATACGTTGTGGAATATGTGAACAAGGCCAACCGGGGAGTTTCACACTTGCTTTCGCTACGTATATCCTCGCATAGCCGAGCTAAGCCACTGTTCTTTTTTTGTGACTTCATTTCTTGCAGGCTTCTTCTACATAGTTGTCTTGTGTATTTTTCTCTTTGAGTATGTTCTTGCAGAGATTCTTCACTCTTTATTTTAATGTTTTTCTTTTCGCTCTTTTCTTTTGTATCAGGAGAAGAACTCGTTCCTTAACTACAACGTGTCCTGCATCCTGACGTTGCCACCCTACCAGCGGCAGGGCTACGGAAGAATGCTCATCGACTTCAGTGAGTCCTAGGCGCAAATAATGATAGCTTTCCATCTGAACGATTTTAGTTTTGTTGCCTTTGCTTCATTTGAGTGCTGGTGCTGCCATTTTGTATTAAGTTTTGTAATACAGGCATTGGCTGCCCTGTTCGCACAATTCACATGGTCCTAGTGCTGGCGTCATCTTTTTTTTATTTTCTAAAGTTGGAATTCCTCCCCCTCAAATGAACTACACCTTCCTGAAGTTTTGATTGTGACAGTAGCAACAGCACATCTGCCAGCTCTTCAATAGATATGCTTGCAGAAGTTGTCCGGACTGAAAATCTCTTTTCATTTGGACGGTGCTATCTGTGAAACACGAGAGGAGAGGAGCTAGAAAGTTTCAAGGTTGGGAAAGACTGAGAATGCAATGCTGGGAATATGCGACACTCACGAGACTTGCATTTAATGCACTGCGTAATCTCTCCTTTTGCCTCCTATCACACTAGCCTTTGCTGCAGCAAGTACGCAGCATTCATTGCAAACATTGCAGTTGTGTTCAAGGACCTCTTCTCATGCTGTGTACTGGAGAGCAGTGCACGAGCAAGTATGGGGTGCCTTCATTGGGTTATGAATAAGTGGGAATATGGTGAAGTTTTCATTGCCTTTTTGAGTTCAGGACACTGCTGACATGGCGCTATCAACATCTGTAGCAACTGTCAGCTTCGGCATTGAATTTATTTGCACATTCAAATGGTCCTTGCAGGCTATCTGCTGAGCAAAGTGGAAGGAAAAGTGGGGTCTCCAGAGAAGCCCCTCTCGGACCTGGGGCTGATCTCATATCGAAGCTACTGGAAGAGTGTGGTCCTGGACTACCTTCGGCGTTTCCAGGGCAAAGAGCTTTCCATCAAGGGTCAGTTTTACTTTCTCCTTTCGTCTTTGCAGCTGAGGCTTTTCACATGCTCTGCTGTTGAAAAACATTTTTGAAGGATTCAGGAGATCATGTTGAGTAGACTTGGTGAGAAAGGAGATGAATGAGCAGAAAGAGGGTTGGGGCGTGCTTGCTCAGTGTGCGGCCCACATTTTGCTGAATTTTTTATGCAGTGGCGTTAACATATCTGGTGTTATGGACTTAAAACATACTGCCATTGCTGTAGACAACGCGTTGTTGAGGAAGAGGAGCATATGCAAAGTGTAGTTGAGAGCACTTGAAAGCAACAGGCTGCAGTACAAAGCCACCATTGCTGGTCTACATGTAATGCCTATTTGGCTTCTCAACCAGGTTTTCATGCATACCCGTGAAATCGGCCATGAGTTGCAATTTTGACTGCAATATTAATTTGACACTGCTCACATATCTTCTACTCTCTCTCCTCTTCTATGCCTGATCACTGAGCGCAGGATGTGTGAAATACTGCCCACATTTTTGGTGATCTATAGCACGCTTAGCCATAGACGTAACTGTAGAATTTATTCCACAAAAGTCATCTTCTGTGGAAGAATAGGAATGCTCTGGAGGCTCTTCTGCACCCCAGTGAAAATATTTTGCAAACAGTTGACAACAATTCTTTGCATGGATTGCATCAGCTTACAATTTTTACTCATGCTTGTGTGCCAGTTACTAAAAAATTATATATTTCGCGCCTTTTCAGAGTGTAAACGGTGATTTCGGAGCGAAATGCGGTAGAACTTCACGTCTCTCGCTTCCCACTACCTCATCGGGCCCGATATTGGGCCGTCTTTATGCTGCGATAACACATATTGCGATGCCATGTCAGTTAAAAATTTGGCTCCCAACTGTTTAAGCCCTAAGTCAACGAGCTGGTCTACTCCACGCCTACATGATTTTCAGTCGGCTGAGGGCAACGCATGGTTGGTGATGCGTGCTTGATGCCGAGATCTGGCATCTCTGTGCACCGCACAGGCAGGAGTGAAGGTGCCCTGCCTTTTCCACATCGGCAAGAAACTTCTTTGCAGGCGCGCCACTGCAAGACAGCTTCTTCGCACAATGGTGCAAAGTTGAGCAGAAGCTGCTTCTTGTCGAGGTAGTCTTTTTGGCACGGAATATTTTTCCTTCGCTTGCCAGTGATGCGCAGATGCCCCCCGTAGGTGCCGTTGCGCGGGGTCAGCGGTGCTCGCGGTTGCTGCAAAAGTTCATCTTAATGTGATCATGTGCGAAACAGTTCATATTAACTAGGTTTTTTAAACATTGAATCCTATGGGGAACGAACCAAATGGTCTCTCATTGTTTATCTTATCCGAGGTTTCGCCTTAACTGAGTTCGTCTTAACGGGAGTCTGCTGTATTATTATTTCGATATGTTGCCTTGCCTCAGCTTTACCAGGCTGTTTGGTGCATTTATTTTTACTGCGGTTATTGTACCTGCAACTGTGGCATTCATAGCTCTACAATAGTTGTTGTGTGTTTGATTTACTGGCACATTCTGACTCCTTCCATTTGTTTCAATGCAGATCTGTGCCAAGAAACGGCAGTTAGCGCATATGACATTGTCAGCACGTTGCAGTTCCTCGGCATGCTGAAATACTGGAAGGGGAAGCACCTTGTGCTCAGAAATTATGTCAACACTGTGAGTGCTCTGTTATCTCTCTTTTATTGGTCACCGACACCTTAGTTCTGGTGGATCAAAGCTACCTGCCTTGAATGAAACCTCTTGGTATAGCTCTATGGCCTTTGGCTGTAATAAATCTATTTGTATGTAATTGTTGTAGGGTAAGGAAGACAAAGACCAGACAGCAGTACTGTGCTCCATAGCCGTCACCGGTCACCCTTGCACGAGACTTGAACTTGGGATGATGGCACCCATGCAGCCGAGCTCAAGTCTCTTGCAAGGGTGACTGGTGGTGGTAATGGAGCACGGCACGGCCGTTTGATCATCGCCTTCCATGGGCGAAAAGTTTAGAAATTATTCATGGTGCATTAGCCTAGCCTGCAGTTTCATTCAGCTTGCTGCAGTGGTGTTAGGAGACATACCACTACTATGCCGTTGCATCTCATTGACTTTGATGGGGTATTAGAGTCGGTTTTTCCTGGGTGGCTTGTTCATGCTTGGAGGATTAAAAAGACATTAAAAGTTTTCATTTCTCCCAGCCCTTTCCGTACAGAGGCATTCAGGCTAGCTTTTATGTTTGTAGCATTACTGCCACCAAAAGTACCTTTGATTCTTCACATAGTTTGTCTCCACCGCTTTGGCTCCATAGTTATGGTGCTTGGCTGCTGACCCGAAAGACGGGGGATCAATCCCAGCCACAGCAGTCACATTTCGATGGAAGCGGATAGCCTCAGTCGCTTTTGGATGTTAAACCCCCATCAAAACCAAATAAAACCAAACACAATTTATGTAGCACTGTCTACTTGGATGCACTGTACTCATTTTTCCACTCATGGCATTTATTCTTGGCTTACATTTTAAATATGCACCTTTGCAGTGATGTACTTTTTTTCAGTGGCACCGTCTTTAAAGTCACTGTGCCCTGTATAGATGAGACGTATTTTGCACACAAAAGAGGCTGTGTGCAATGAGCAACATTTGTTGTTTTTCATTCTTTCTGTGATTCTGAAAAACAGGAGGCGCCCGAAAGTTCCTCCAAAGTCAAGAAGGTCCGCCATGACCGCACCCTGGACCCTGAGTGCCTGCGGTGGAAGCCATACACTATGCCCAACCGATAGCCTTCACCAGCCGGAACAGAACCTATGCCAAAAGCAGAAGCATGCCAGCCAAGCTGGTCTGCAGCCGGGGGCATGTAAGGTGGGCCAACAGTGCGACTGAGTAGTGAGCGAGCAAGATGGAAGCTCGGTCACTGCATCAGTGCCACGGAAGCTCGCGAACGTCGGCTGTCAATCCAGCCTGCTGTTGCCAGTGCTGTCCCTGGCTTAACACACGTTTGTGCAAGTCAAAAGCGTTCACCCTACAAGCTCACGGGAAGTCTCGGGCTAGCTGAAGCTGACAGCCGCGCCACCTGAGACAAGCGATGACATCAAGAGCAAATTGTAGGTCAAGGACCATAAGCAGTCAGCTGCCAGTGGGTGACTGTAAGTGTGTGCCAGTCAGTGTTCTTTTCTGCTTAACAGTCACCCATTGCTGGCTCGACTGCACCGCTGCTGGTTAATTATTGCTAGTTCACTAGTACCGTCAGCTGCTTGCTGTCATCCCAGTAGGGAGTGCTACCCATAGACACTTTTTTCACAGATGTGAATGCCAGTGTGCATGTATATGTGTGCATGCATTTATGAATGGCGGCTACTCCATTTGAAGAAAAAGTGGCATCCCTTCCCGGCAAGTGTGTTTTTGAGTGCACTAAGGCGGCAGGAAAGCGTGGGTGTTAGACGTGCAGTTGGATCTGAAGATTACTTGCGTAATGCTTTACAGTGACATCTCTTCATAAATGTACTTTCCTGCTGCCTCTTAGAAAGTCTCTCATCAGAGGATATGCAGTTCTCATCGTTGCAGTGCTTTTTATATTCTGAGCGGTAGCCCCTGGCCTCTTTTGAAGAATTCTATTATGTTAGCAGAAAGAATGTCTGCTCTTTGCAAAAGCATTCAGGCAACAATTGATGCAGTGCAAGGGTGCAAAGCATCTGTTACTCTTTACATACATATTGCTTAGTACTTTTGACGCATCTTTCCCGGTCTTAAGAAGCTGGAATGACTAGCGAGGAGTTTTTATTTTTATTTTCTTTTACCCTGTATTTTTTCACTTGCTGGAAATGAGGCTACTGGAAGCATTTGCCAAAGTTTACTTTTGAAGAGTGGTGAGTTGGGAAAATTCGCATTGTTTCACATTTACAAGGTTCAAAAACAGGCCAAAATGGAGAGAAGGGGCATGGTGCTGACTTTCAACCATGGGCTTACTAGACGCTCCCAATTAATGAAGAATTTTGGTCTCAGCGGCACACGGGGGCATTAGTCAGGCTCGCATGTATGGGTTTTTGTACTCTTATTCTGTATATTTATTGCGTGCTTCCACAAAAGCTTGGTTGAAAGCCACCACCTTGTTAAGGTGCTTAGTCTCTGTTGTTTCTTTTGTTTCCGATGCGATAATGTATGGTAGTTTTTCTTTTTGTGCACATTGACAATGTACGTTCAAAACTACTAGCTGGGCTCAGTTTTGGTTAATGTTAACTGCAAGTGTTTATTCTTGTAACATTCAAGTCATGACCAAGTGGGAAAGAATGGAGGTGGGGCCTGACATCCCTAAACTCAGTGCCTAGAAACACTAGAAAAAATCACCTTCATTACGTACAACACTGGTTGGGAATTGTACTACAGCAGCCATGAGGCTGTGCTGCAGACCCTCATTTACTCTAAAAATATTGCAGCTTTCATTCAGGTACTACTCGGTGGCACTGTTCTGTGACCCTTTCTTGTTCTTGGTTTATTTGATCAAATACCTGTGCATTTTTTTTTCTCGTGCTGTAGTTTGTGTCACCTGCAGAGATTCCGAGGGCGTGATTCTTGTGGGTGCTTATGTGACCTCTGCCATATCTCGTCCTGCGAGGCAACAAGCTGCACAAAGTCGACGTACGATTTGTTGCCGTCACATGGCAACTTGAAGTCTGTTGTGCTCTTACATACAACAGATTTTTTGCTTGATATATTATAATGCAACTATTACTGTTGCAAGGAAGGCGTGTTAGCCATGCCTTCATGTTTACTTTTGTCGTAAAAATTGCATTTCGCAGATTTTAGCAAGAGTAAATGTTACATGGAATTTGAGCTGCAAGCACCTATATAGAAGTGATCCGGTTTTATTCGTTATTGCTGCTGTGCTCTTAGTGTGGTCCTGACGCGCAAACTTCAACTGCAATGACTGTTGAGCAAAAGTATCAAACTGATATTTTGTTTGTATTACTCACCATTGTTGCCAGTTTGCTGCTGCTTTCTTTTTCACTGAGCACTTAGTAACCTACTCCTATTGCTTGATACTTTCTTGGTTTGACCAAGGTCTATTCTGTATGTAATGAATTCATGTGGACTGCAACACAAAAAAATTGTCAGATGTACAAATGTGTTGGATCAACTATATTCATTTTCTGTGAAAATTTATTTTCTTGTGCATTTATAGTACTGCTAGCTTCAAGAATCGAGCTAAAGTGGGAGGCAGCCGGAGTGTGCCTCTTGCAAAATTCTAAAAGAACCCGAATTTTGTTGCAGTGCACGGTTCTAGTGTTGCCAAATGGTAAAAATAACCTGGAGGTGGATTTTCGGCACAGTTTTTTACTGATTTTAATGGTCTGAATATGGGTGCTGTACTAGTTGTGTTCTAATGGAATGACCTTGTCTTGGTAGCCCTGTGCAATTTGTTTCACTTCTTGTGCCTCGCAGGGACCTGCCCTTTCCCCCCCCCCCCTCCAGTATCTATTTTGACTGAGCTTGTGTGTTGTGTATATGTGAGTGTGTGTGTGTCTGTGTGCATGCCCAAATACATGTGTTTGTTGAATGCATAAAAACACTATGCTGTACCATTTGCCGGTTTTATAATTTAGTTGCTTCTTGTCGTTTGTGTTGAAGCAGTTCTAAACACTGCCTTGGCCACACCAGAAGGAGCAATGCTGATTCATTCCTGAATGTGTTATGTTTTAGAGATGAAATGTTTTAATGAGATGGATGTACCAAATAAAGAATGTTTTTTAAACCTACTCATTGTAGAGTGCATTCAGGGGGCACTTATATATGAATTTTGCTGGTGATGTGGGAACTGTTAGAACAACATTTATTACTTGAGTCCACAAATTTAAACCCTATTATTCTGTATTCTGCTGCACTATGACAGTGGCATGGGCCACATGTCATAGGTAAAAAAAATCTTTCTCCAGACATGCATGTGCAGTTTGGTGGCACAAGTCGTAGGGAGGGCATTATGCTGAATGGCCACCTGTAACTAAGTGCCCTGCATGTCATCTAAATTAGACATAGTCCTAATGTTTTCATTTGTAGAGAAGAATTTTGAATACAAATTGTGTTACATCATTTCCTAACACATTTCTGAAAGCATACGAAGAAGGCCAACAATCACTGAAACCCCTTGTCTGCTTAATATTTCTGAAATCACAGTTGTAGTGTCAACTTCCAGAGGTGGAACATTTGCAGCAAGATGATATTTATGCTGATCATAACTGTGATCTTGGTATTATATAAATTTGATGTGTCGACAAGGTCGTGTGTGCCTGGAGTTTCATTTAGAAATTGAAAATGATTTTTTCTGCCTGCCTTGCAAAAGGTGAAAGGGTTAACACTCTCTGTGGTAGGCACCAAGACTAGCTGTGGAAGCTATTTGGCATATTCAGACTCAGTCATTCTGTTTTAGTGGAGGCTACGCTCAAGTTCAGCTTTTCTACAAAAACGACAGCTAACTTGTCTTGCGTCGCCGGTTTTTCGAAACTATGATGGTTCCAGTCGGCTATGTTATTTTTTGTGTACTCTTGACAAGCACGTCTTGAGCGGTTTAATAGCATTTAGACTGCAAAGGAAAATTCCGTTGCGGAGCTGGAGGTACAGTTGAACCACAGTATAGAAAGTCGAAGGGGTGCCGCAATTCCTTAGCTGTTTCTTCGTTACATCTATATGTGACCTTGGTTGCAGATCATGCCAACGAGCCCACTGTGTGTACCGAGGACAACACATAACAGCTGACTAGAACAGCCATTGTTTCAAATATTGGGCGGCGCAAGGTAAGTTGTTGGCCATTGTTAGAACTTGAGCGTAGCCTTTGGTAAAACAGAGGCTGTGTTGCAGCGCGCGGTGTGGAAGCAAAGTACTCCGTTGACACCGACGCCGCTGGTGCACTCGCGACCGGCTAAGCGGCGACGTAGAGTCACGTGAGCGCAGCGAGGGACCCCCCTGGGACGGTACGAGATGTTTCGCTGTTTTGCCGACCAACCGTGGGCACCGTACCGGACATGCGGTCGTCGGTTTGGATCCCACTGGCGGTACATGGTTGTCTGCTTTTAGCTGGAAGGGACAGCTTGAGCCAGCGGGCGCCCGTTTGTCAGCGCACTCCATGGGGAGACCCGGAAGTCAAGCGCGGCCGCGTCGTCTGCTGCGTGCAAAAAATTGGTTTTTGAGGAAAGGAAATGGCGCAGTAACTGTCTCACAATCTCGGTGGCCACCCGAACCGCGCCGTAAGGAAAGGGGTAAAGGAGGGAGTGAAAGAAAGGCGCCGTAGACGAGGGGCTCCGGAATAATTTCGACCCCCTGGGAATCTTTAACGTGCACTGACATCGTACATCGCACGGACGCCTTTTGCGTTTCGCCTCCATCGAAACGCTGCCGCCGTGGTCGGGTTTGAACCTGGGTACTCCGGCTCAGTAGCCGAGCGCCCAAACCACTGAGCCACCGCGACATTCCACTGTTCGTTTGCAGGGACTCCGGAACTTTTTTGTAGCGGGAGCTACACTAGGCTACCAGTCGAGCATTTCGCGGTACACGCGAGAGGAAAGTTGTGCGTATGCGCCGTTACCATGGCACATGGGAGAGGCCAGTTGTGCTCATGCGCCGTTACCATGGCAACCGAGGAGGAGGAGTGGGTGCGCCGCGCGCTTCGTCGCCGCTCTTCCTGAGTCCCTCTATCCGTTCCCTTATGGTGCGGTTCAGGTGTCCGCCGATATTGAGGTGTGTGAGACAGATACTGCGCCATTTCTTTTCCGCAAACACCAATTTAACCTTATGGCAGCGGTCCGCGGTGTCGGTCTCCACGGCAGGCGTCGCATGGATCACACCTACCGTTCCGCTGAACGCATCAAAGTGCACCGGCGTTTTATAATAATAATTTGGTTTTGGGGAAAAGGAAATGGCGCAGTATCTGTCTCACTATATCGGTCGGACACCTGAACCGCGCCGTAAGGGAAGGGATAAAGGAGGGAGTGAAAGAAGAAAGGAAGGAGAGGTGCCGTAGTGGAGGGCTCCGGCATAATTTCGACCACCTGGGGATCTTTAACGTGCACTGACATCGCACAGCACACGGGCGCCTTTAGCGTTTTCCCTCCATAAAAACGCAGCCGCCGCGGTCGGGTTCGAACCTGGGTACTCCGGATCCTGGACCGGAAGGACTCTCCTTGTGTATCTGAGAGAAAACAACCAGTCTAAATACTGTGTAGGCAGCATTGAGACAACTGCGTGTTACTTTACCGATCATCGGGCGGTGTTCATCTCTGTCAAAAGCAATTGAACAAATAAACAATGTGTCTCACCGAATACTTCTTCAATGCTTCAAGTCACAACAAACTCGACAACATGCGTAACCAGCGGAGAACTACAGCTCTCGCTATGTATATCCTGGCATCGCTGAGCTAAGCCATTACCAATTTTTTCCAGGGGGGGGGGGGGGGGGGCGGCAAGACTTCGAGCTTATTTTGTTATTTATTTAATACTCCTTTACATAAAAATTATATTTTATTATTTGTTTACTTTTCAGTGTTCAAAAGTTGATGCAAGCTGTCACGTTGTGGTGACGACACTCCAGCAGTCAGGAAGACAACGAAAAGGCTTCCAAAAGAAACTGTTTAAGGGACTGACTCGCGGCCGCTAAGAACTGAATGACTCGGCGGCGGCGATAGCCACAAACGTGCTCGGCGGTCATCGAACTGAATGCCTGCGGTTCTTGGCCACCCTTAATTAGTTTAAAGCTGGCAAGGAACCTTCGAGATAATGTACCAAAAGCAACTACAACAATCTGGAAAAATTTGCAAGCATTTGCACGTGGCCAGTGATCAATGGAGATAAGTCTGGTCGCATCTGGCATTACAAAACAAAATGATCAAGCCGTGTGCCGGCGGTTTTGAGTGCGAACGAACAAACGGTGCAAAGATTCACGGCAATATAAAACGAATTGAAATGTTAAGCTGTACTCACGAGGAGTGATCAACTGCATTAAAAAAGTTCGTGTATAGTTTGTTTAAATTCTGCTAATCGTGTTCATGTACACGGGTCAGACAGTCGACTTCTGTTGGGACATGACTGGTTCAGGTTACTCATATACGAAATGGTTTACAACATGGCTGCGAAGCCAAGTAGCTCAGCTCCACGGTGCTTTGCATTAAAAGAGCCTTAGAACTGAAGTGTTTCAATTGTCAGAAATATGATCCACGTGCAAGCAATTGGTGACTGGAAGGGGGGAGAGTGCTGCCCCCTCTGCAAAATGTTAGGGGGGGGGGAGAGAGAGAGAGAGACGGCCGCCCCCCCCCCCCCCCCTGCGTCCCCTGTTCCGGTGTCCCTGTTCGTTTGTGTGCACGCGGTACGCGTTGTCTTCCTTTCCACGCGCCGCTGACGCTACAGTCCTTTCTTCCGGAGTCTCAAATTGGTTGCGTTTGGCTCAATAATTAAACGTTCAGGCCTGTGTCGGGTCATGTGCGTGTCCGCTTCTACATCGTTCTGCATTTCAACAAGATGTCCTTCAGAACTGCGTAAAGAGGGCCTGAAGTAATTTTGATCGTCATATTCTAATGCAGCAAATCTGTACATGTGGCCTTTGAAAGTCTAATCAAATTTAAAAGTTCTGCACGCACTGAGTAATTTACAAATAATCTTTAAAAATTGCTGCTCGCAACCGATGGCAATCCCTCACCGCGCGTTCTTAACCGCCCATATACAGTGACGACGTGACGAGTGATTGGGGCGAGCCTTCTCATTGGGCGAGCCCAGTTGAAGTGGGCGGGATATGGGGCACGGCGAGGTACAGTCCCGACCTGTGTTTTTTTTTTTTTTCTGGCGCGTCGTCGTGTACGAGCTGAGGGGGGAGAGGAGCATTATTTTAAACCGCCGATATCTGAGGTACCCGCCCCGGTGGCTCATTGTTTAGGGCGCTCGACTACTGATGCGGAGTTCCCGCGTTCGAACCCAACCGCGGCGGCTGCGTTTTTATGGAGGAAAAACGCTAAGGCGCCCGTGTGCTGTGCGATGTCAGTGCACGTTAAAGATGCCCAGGTGGTCGAAATTATTCCGGAGCCCTCTACTACGGCACCTCTCTCTTCCTTTCTTCTTTAACTCCCTCCTTTATCCCTTCCCTTACGGCGCGGTTCAGGTGTCCAACGATATATGAGACAGGTACTGCGCCATTTCTTTTCCCAAAAACCAATTATATATATCTTAGGTGTTAACGTGGGATACTACTCCCCGTTATAAGCATGAAACAAATCTTCACTATGACGACATCAGGGAACCGCTTCGTGCCCTTCCTGTTCCTGAGCAATCTTTCACCTCCACCTAACTACGGATTCCCCGCCTCATCCACTGAAATACACTTATCACCCGTGCCCATTTTTTTCCCTGCACTGTCACCGGTCCTCCCCCGCAGGCCCGATTTGCCCCGAACCCTGTGCTAATCTGGAGCATTCCCTGCTCTGCTCTGTTCCTATTCAATATCCCATTGCCAATGCCACTCTCCCCCAACGTGGCGGATTTGGCTAACCTCGGGCCAGCTTGCTTTGGTGACCCTGACGCAAGATATTCTCTGCTGATTGCTGCGCCGCAGTAAAGTTGTTTCTGTTTCTATCTCTTACTCTTTGATATTGTTTTCGGAGAAAATTTTGGGAAACTGTGTAGCAATAAACAAAATGGTGAGACTGAAACTACCACACCCCACCGTACGAGGGTGGCAGCTCTACTTTGCACTCATTTGGGGGTGCAAGGGTGCGAGTTATTATACACGAAAACGTACCCGTAAGACGCAATTTTTTTTTTACAGCATGGAGTACCGGAAGTAAAAAGGAGTGCTTTTATTTGTGTAAAACTTTGCACTGTGGTGCACGCGTGAAATGTCAGATGAATTTGTACTTTGTACACGAATACTGTGCATATATTAGCGGTGCTCGAACGTGAGCGCCATGTGTAGCAGGACGGAGAGGGTCGAAGGCACCACGCCACGGGTGCACATCCGTTCGGCGAGGTGTGCAGTGCCCACTGGCAGTGAGAGTCGACCATTCGCCGCCGTTATCGGCACGCTCCACAGTGCAGTTGTCACACGTTCGTCTGAACGGAGGTATAGGCGTAAGTCCGCTTTGCCACTGAAGAAGCAACGCTGCTTGATGCAAGTTCCGATGAAGAGGCTGCAGTTCCTGCAAAGGGGTGCAAACAATAGGTACGGGTGTCACGTATTGTCCGCGCGAACTCAATAACGATTATTAGGAGAGGGAGTGAGATGGAAGAACTGTGATGTTGCCCTTGACGCTACAGATTATGGCCAGTCACTTACTTAGCACTGACGTGAACTGAAAGGCATGGACTTAAAGGCGTACACTGAAATATGCCAGTGACGATCAATATAATGGCGGTTTTCGCATGTTCATGAAAACCGAAGGCCGTCCCGACAGTTTCAATACACGTATGCAAATGGTGGAAAAGTAACCCACTGCAATGAACGTTACCTCTTGCCTAGACAAAGCCCAGCGTGCATTCTAAGGGCTTCGCAGCCTCTGTTAAGAGTAAGGAGCCCATTGAAGGCGCGACAGAAGCTCCTCTCGTAATTAATTAATTAATTGACTGATATTTATTTCAGACAGACTAGGTCCGAGGTGACGGGACAAAAGGGAAATGACTTTTACCTGACCATGCAGGCCCCGCCACCCATACATTGTTCAGCAGGATGACATAATAGTACAGTTTGCAATACGACATATACAATTTATGCAAGCCGCGACTGCGGCAGTGGCGCCACTAGCGCGACGAAACAGCCGGACAGCAACTCTGTCATGCAGTTAGCAAACATGGAGGAACACATAAGCTCCGTCTTAAGGGTATGAAGCGTTAACGTTAATGGGTCAATGCCCATATATGCGGAATTTGTCATTTTAGACCTTGCATTCGTAGACCCCTGAGAGTCCTCAGACGACTTCTGGCGCAGTGGTGCAGCGGTTAAGCGATGCGCCACTGCCATGCGATAGCAGGTGCTGCCACCGGTGGGACTGCTGTGCGACCCAGATTGCTCTTCCCGAGCCACCTCTCGCGACCAATCATCAGTTTAACTGCCACCTACCACGGCGGTCAATTTTCTCACAATGCGGTGGGCATGCAGGTTGTGATTGCGCCACGAGGTCCCGCGACCTAAGTGGCCCACCTAGGTTGCTTATCCGGGGATTTTGCTCACAACGCCGACGATGACGCCTGATTTCCTGCAGAACGGGAGACTTAACGCTGTCGTCCACCCCTTTCCTCTGTGAAAAGGTTAATGTCCGGAAAGAACCTGGCTTGGTTTGTATTGGCGATAGAGCGAGGAGTAAAAGAAAAGGACCAGGTGAGCAGCGACAGTCGCGCGTTCCTACTGAAAGCGACAGTGCCTGGCGCGGGTGGGATTTAGCTAGCTCACCTCTCTTGGCCGCTGCCGGGCGACGCCTTCGTGTTCCCATGAGGCAGTCAAGCGAAGCGTCCAGGGCGTAGGCCAGCACGCACCAGATGAAGCCCGCCAGGGCTACCAGCTGGAAGGTGGAGGCGCCGCCCAGCCATTCGAAGCCTGCGCCACCAACCATGCCACCCAGGGCGGTTCCTGCGTATGCGTTCACGTCGAGTTGTAAAGATGATGTAAAGATGGGGCAGTAATGCATCTAGCTAACGGTTATACGCATGTGTTGTTTCATAGCGACTATAGTCGGATACAACTCAAGAACGAAGCGGCTTTTCCCCGTCAAAGGACTCCCAGCCAATGGCGTCAGGCCGACTCTCATGACCCTGCAAGCGTGGAGGGAGGGCACTATCCTCGGCCATGGAGGGAGGGGACAATCGTCTTTCATCTGCTACTCCCTGCATTGTCGCCCTAGCAGGGTCATGAGAGCCGGCCGACGCCATTGCCTGGAAGGGAGTCCTTTGACGGGGAAAAGCCGCTTCGTTTGTTCTCGAGTTTTATCCGACCATGGCAAATAATATACCGGGGACATAGTTTTGGCTTAGCACAGCGGATATGTGTCCGGTACAGACCGCAGCCGGTTCTCCTGTCGCCTACCAGGCGAATTGTGCAAAGCGCAGCGTGCAACAAGCGATGGCAAATTTGGCCTATGTAGTAAGCGCGTAGTGATTTGTGTCGATACAAGGAAACTGCAAAACCAGGGCTGACCGGGCGCCGGACAAGAAAGCTCAATTTTAAGCTGACCTGGACAAACCATCAATGCACTGAGGTTTATATGTACGGCTCGGATTTTCCGGTTTAAATTAAAAAAAAGCTGATAAAAGCACGTGAATTGATTTTTTTAATGATCCTGCAGGTCATTTTAGTTTATCGATTGAATATTGCTGCACTGCGTATAGTTTTGTTCAACTGAAGCCTTTGTGAGTATGTCTGTTTTATTTTACTGTGATTGTCTGAAGAATTAAGTTTCATTTTACCCGACTTTCGATTATGAAACTTAACTGGAGCGTTCTATCCAAACTTAATGTTTTAAATGCAGTACGCGACGTACATGTTGCATGTAGCAGTGCGAGTTTGGCTGTATAATTAATCAGGCTAGAGGCTTTTATAGTTAATTGTTGGGTGCCACTGGAAGCTATATGGCATTTACGCGCGCATGGGTGGAGTGTTCACTCTCCAGCTATGCTTTGATATTATGCATCGCTGGCAAACACAAGTGGAAAGGAAACTAGCTTGCACTTTATGCTTGTACGTACGACAGCCTCCTGTTAAAACCTACTGCTGCCTGATGTGTTATTTGCTGCAGGGCATATTTTAACTCCCGTGAATATTCAGTCTCACAATTTTCTGGCACCGAAGTGGAGGCTACAGCAGGCGTCGAAAATTCACTGATACAGTTTTCAAAGTTGTTCGCGCCTTATAACGGGCCATCACATGCGACAAACCACAAACTGTTATTTCCTGCAAAGAGTTGTGAGAAATCGACAGTCGATTTGCCAGCACATCTGTAATACTTCCAATTAAGTGTAGCATACCGTGAGCATAGGCTTTGTTCGGGTCACTTTACGGTTGCTCAGTACCGCCAAATGCCAGATGTCTTCCAAAGATCTCCCCTTCACCTGGAACCGATGCTCTCCTCATGTTTAAAGTGCAGTTACAGGCAAGCGCAAGGCAGGGCTTACTGAAGAGCAACGCGAGAGGCCTTTGTCTTCCCGTGGTTGTACCTTGGCTGATGATCATGACAATGTCAATGACTACGATGATGATGATGATGAAGTTGTAAGAGAGAGGGCTCGCGCGCATCGCTGGTGTGCAAGTAAGATCAGAATAAGATTGAAAATGTGGCATCACTACTCATGCGTACGAAGCATCTGGAAGTGCACGTAGCAGCTCGCCTACGTATTTGCGCTCGCAGGCTCCTCTCACCGATGCCTTCGAAGAATCCCATTACAAGACCCATGGTAGTCGCCTCGGTTCCAGGTGGCGCCACCTCCTCGGCGTACGATGGAATGGCGGTGAAGAAGGCGCCAAGTGCCAAGCCCAGCAAAAGCTCCACGGCAAGGGTCACCCAAGGATCCACAATGATAGAGTACAGAGCAAAAGAGGCCGCCATCGAAATCAGTGCAGCGCGCAGCACGAACACATGACCCGCCTTGCCGATGGCCCATCCAGCACACACAAACACCGGCAGCTCAGCGAAGCTGCGCACTGCCACTGAAGCGCCCATCAGTCCCGACGAAGCTCCGAGGTGGTCCAGGTACCAGAAGTGGTACTGCCACACGATGCCCACGAACACGCCGCCGATGGTAGCGTCCAGGAGCAGGAACCATACACGGCTGTCTTTGTAAACGAGCCGGAACACGTCTTTGGCAATGTTTTCGGTGCTCTTGCTTTTTCTGATGTCGCAGAAGAAGATGCACACTGTATCCAGAAACATCAGCGCCGTGGCAAGGTAGAAGCCGGCTGAATAGTCAGTGGCACTCGGCAAATTACCGTTGGCTTTCTTAAGGACATCGATAAGGTATCCGCTTCCAGCGGCGAATATACCCCAGCCGACCGTGCCCCAGAGTCGGTGCAGGCCAAACCGCGTCTTCGAGTCGGCGCCTTCGCTTTCGAGGAGCTCGAAGCACCCAGTGTCTGTCAGAGAGTTGGCGCAGCCGATAGCTGCGTAGTTGACCGTCACGAAGACGCAGTATAACCAGAACACCGCTGTGATGAGGACAGATTGAGAAGCAGGTTCCGCAATTTGGTGACAGAGTATGCGGCAGGGTCCGGAGGTATTTTCGACTTCTTTCGGAAAGCTGAAGGTTAGGTTCATTTCACTGACTTCTGCGAAAATGTCTACACTCTGGCCTAGCGGGTGCCTTAAGGACTCGTTAACGCAGAACAAGTTGCATGGCACCGCCATCTCGGTTGGCCACGTTAAGTTTAGCTCAGCCAGAGGTATGACGCGAGATCTACCAAGGATTTGTCCAGGGTCTACCGGAACCGATAAATTGAGGGAACGCTCGTGTGGTGTCAGCCTTTGAGAGACGACGGGCAGAAAATTTATTGCGGCGAACGTAGCCGTTATGCAGAGTAGGAAGGAGAAAATGACGACCTTGATCTTTTTGGAGTGGTCCACGATTGCGCCGAAGATGGGCTTCGAGGCGGCGGAGAAGAAGGGCGCCACGGTGTAGATAAGGCCCACTTCAACAGCTGATACCCCACGGTCTTTGATCAGGACGCCGATAAAGGGCAAGAATCCAGAAAGGGCTGCAAGCAGACAAAGAAAGGGCGTGGTAAGGAAATAGGGCGGCGTCTGTGTATGCAGGTTTCTCAGTTTGCAGATAAAAGCTCTGTTTTGCCTACAGCACAAGTTTTCAGTGCTTTTCCGCGCCTTCTCACCAATACATTGATGTGCCCGGCAGCCATAAAACATTTTGGCCCCTCCTTTAGCGGCAGCTGCCCGCACTGTAGAGCGGTGTCTCCTGACACCCATCACATGGTGTGGGCCTGCCCCTCCCAACCCGGCTATTCCCCCCGTTCCCAACCCGGGAGGACTGGGAGCTAGGTGACCTTGCTCGGCTTCCACGACTTACAGGCCCAACAAGCCTTAGTCGGGCGCTCCCGGGCGGCTGCCACCGCCACTGGGGTCCCAAGCTAGGGACCTCCACTTAGTGTTTGTAAGGACCGGTCCCTTGTATAGCCAATAAATGTTTTCACCACCACCACCACCCCGCGCCTCTGGTAGAACTCCAATGTGCCGCGCTCACCACCAGGCAAATTCACTGCTATACTGTGCATCGCTTGATAGGTTAGGACATTCGTCCGTAAAATCCTCTGGCTGGACCCCGCTGAAGCTGGGTTCAGAGGCGGCTGTAGTCACTGTCTACAACCATTTATTATTGTCTTAGATGACAGCCTCCTTGTCCAACTTCGGTTCATGATTGCGCTGTTAGCCCACCTGAAAACCTGCAGGCCTTTCCTGACGAGGTTATTTCGTGGCCAGGCCATGTATCAAATGTGACCTAGCACCAAGATAGTCTATCCCACTCTCGCACATCTATTCAATTTGCTCTGCTGGCTTAATGAAGGCTTTATGCAGCCTACTCAACCACGCGTATTCCTGCACTTTGACGTCGTCGTACATTCCCCCCCCCCCCCTTCCTTTTCACACCACTCTGCTCTTTTTTTCCAGCTCCTTACTGTTTACATGCATATGCAGTCCAAGACCATGGGATGGCTTAGTTTTGTTAGTAAAGTGCGACATCTCGTACGCATGACTTTACAAGTCTGACTACCCGCATTCTCTGTTTGATATATCTATATGTTTTTGCGCAGCCGGAAAGGGTCTAAGGTAACGTACGACAAATCAATGACGACTGGCGCTTTGCGCAGGCATTGTCGATAGGAGTGTACTCTATGTCGGCAGTTGCAATCCTCTATAGTTCTGTTGTCCATTGTTGCTACCCTTTTCTGTCGCCTGCTTGTTTTCTGTGCTTTCCCACTCTACGAACTCCTACTTTTTTTGCGACACGCGGAAATAAACACACAGAAACAAGGTTTTATCGTCACCAAAGTTAATCAAGTGAAAATCGGCAAGTCTTCCGATGGCGAACCATGCGCAACAAGTTGAGGCTGTAGTGCAAAAGTATGTAGTGAAATAACAACCCAGGTATAACCGAACATTATAATAATTTAAAAAAATTGTGTATGACACAGTAGCGTTTTTTATTACATTGTAACGTTACAAGAATGCTAGCAGTTAACAAATAACATTGTACATTGCACCAATTTCTTCACTGATCGGTACCCCAAAATTATTAGTTCATCATTAAAGGTAAACATTCTAATCCTGATATATAGACGCTATTATAATGTCAGTAAATACTTTTTATGTTGTATCATAAACATTAGTGTAACGTTCAAAATTGCCATATGTGTTAATATAGTCTTCTAAATGTTATTGTTTTATTCATAACTATTAAAACATTACAGATACATCTCCAGCACTAGATACCACAACCTTTCTCACTGTTCTTATAGCAAAGATGTTTTTCAACAAGCAGTACTTTGCAACTAATTGTCTTGCGCCTGCCATGATTGCATGCATAGTCCTATTATTAAGTTAGAAAGCTTTGCTTATTACTCATTCGCCACTATCACTCATGGGACACCCGTCAGTAATGGCTATACAAGCTTGACTGCACGTGGAGCTTCGTTGTTGGTCCTTGTTATGTGTTAAGTTCTATTAAGTTGTGTACCTTCCATAGGTACCTTCACAACGGACGAGCTTGCATGCTCGTGCAGAGTTGCTTGACCATTTTAGAAAATGTTACATTTGCGTTGTTTGAAACATGTTTAAATAATGTTAGGGAAAAGTTACTTCAAAGCTTACTTGTAACATTACAGTAACGTAAGAAACAACAGACATTAGGAACATTTAACTGACGTTTGACCAAAACAAAGATGTAAAAGAATCATTGTTGTAGTGCTTCGGTGCCACCTGGGCACTGATACATTACCGTCATAGCTGCGTCCCGCGTTGCTTCGACAAAAACGTTTTCTGTTCGTTTTCATCACCGCTTGACTATCACTGCTCAAGAAGGCCAATGAGCAGTCTAAGGTACATGACCGTGAACAACTCTTTGAGTGCGGTTTCTCACCAAATTTTGCATAAGTAAACCGCGGCACTTTTGAGAGCTTGTTTTTGACCTACTTCTCACGTGCTATCGTCATCCGCTGTTACTGCAAGTTTAACGGCCTCCTGTCTGCGACAGCAGGTATTCCTGGCCGCAAAAGAAAGCTGCGGTCGTCCCACTATAGCGAATGGCGAGATATCCTCTACTTACACATAAACGCTAGACGACGCGACTGGTGTCGCGGCGGATGTGAAAACTTTAGTACCTCACAAAAAGGACCCGAAAACGTCACGCAGTGAAGCTTAAAGCCACTCACAAAGCGGCGTCCGAGATACTCACCACCATAGTAAAAAAAGTAGTGCGCCTTCATGGGGAGCTCCTTCAGGTTGACGGTAACCATCGTGAGAAGAACCCTTTCGACGTCAAGGTGAAGGCGCGTCCAGGAGGTCGGATGAAGGTTCACTCACGGCAGTAGTTACTTCGTTGTATTCCACTTTCTTTCTTCTCTATCTTTTACCTACGCTCTCGAAGCCATCATTTCACCCTAAATTTGGTACCTGCAGGAGTCGTCGTCGTTGGGCATCGCGTGATCTTGGGATAGTGAAGGCCGTGGCGACGTCTTCGGTGGCGCAGCGGTCCAGATAAAGCGGCCGTCACAGGTCGACGCGTCCGGCTGAAGATCCATCTCGAAGCGAAAGGGCGAAGAAATCGGAGTTGAGACGCCAGACTTGAGAAGAAGACGTTGCTTTAGTCGTCCTTCGTCTCCTTGCACTTGGCTCACTCCCGTCACCGTCCGGCTTTCGCGCCACCGTACTTTTCTTATCGCGCTGTCTACTAACTCGTCCGTGCTGCTGCTTCTTCTGCTGCTGTTCCTGCCGCTGCCTCAAGCGCGCGCGAGAGAGCCGTTATCTGTCAAGTCCGCCGTCTCCAGTTGTTCCACTGTTTGCTTGCCCGCATTCCTCTTTTTTTTTCTCGCTCTCTCTTTCGCCCCCTCCCGCCCTCTGCCAAGACACCGCGGCCACTCTCGGCTCCTGCGCCGAAGCTCCTTAGGCAGTTGCCTAACACTCTAGACGGTGCAGCGAGCGAAAGCCCCCTCTGATTCACCGTGCGGAAACGTGCGCCTATACGCCGCAGCCACAGCGCTTTGCCCCCGGTTCTCGCCAGCTGACGATCGTCGACGCTTGCGCAGTTCTCACCCGAGGGCCTTCCTTCCTGCCGTTCCCGCCGCCGGCGCTTGCGTTCGTTCGCTCCGTCGTACCGACGAACCCGTACCCGGCCAGCTGTACGCAGGCTCGTGTACCGGCTTAGCGCAACACGGCTGAGAGCTGGCGCTTTGGCGCGGCAGTGTTGTTGTTAGGCGGAAAAGAACTATTACCCAATTTATCAGCCGCAGGTAGAGCAAAAATAGTACGCTTCTGCGTAAGAAAGTATGCAAGGTGGGGTGAGGAAAGTGTTAAGGATGAGCCTTTTGCAACTAGGATATTGTAATCGTCACATTCATACTCTTTCTATCTCCTGTGTCTCTTTTGCAGCAATGAACATATTGGGTCAAACAAGACAAAATTATTGAGTTGATATGGGACTCACTCGGGGAATCCTGGTAACGAAGCGGCACACGTCAAAGCTCTAATATTCGTCAGCCGAGCAGGGGACGCGGTAGTTACTGAGTTTCTCGAAGGACGGCCTAGCATCATATCACGACATTACTAACCATTTTAAACTAGAAAGGAGGATCTTCTCTCCTCCAGACAAAACCTCAGATAAGGAGCAGGAGACCACTTTGAGGCGACTCCAGACGCGATCCTTAATGACTCCTTACTTACTATCAAAATTCTATCCCGCTGATTACGACCCGGAATGTGCACTATGCGGCAAAATAGCCGCTTACGATCACATATTGAAGAACTGTAAAGAAGAGCCGCCATCGGAATCTCTAATACAAGTTCCTAGTCTCGAGCAATAGGAGGCCGTGTTTGTCAGCTAAGAGCTGGGCGTTCAAACCCGGGCCATTGAATGGGCTACTCAGGTCGCTGTCAGCCGTGGACTGATAGCCACCTAGCACGGACCACCTGCGTTTTTCCATCTGACGAAATAAATGATTTGCAATCCAATCCTACGTCTCATCTTCAGCTTCCTGTGTGATAGTTTAGAAGCTTTGTGAAATACAGCACTAGCACAGCACTTGACGGAGATGGTTAGTTGAATGTACGTTTTCAACCAGTACGACGCTTTCTATAGGCTTACAGTCGCGCAGTAGAGGTTTTACCACTTGCGCGCAGTACGGTGGATTGGCTTTTGTGTATCGCCAGCTGTGGGAGCCGCAATGACAATTTTTTTTTTCAGGGGAACAAAAAAAAATCGCTGGCATCATTTTATGGATATCGTGCTAACGTCTGCGCAAAATTTATTTGTTTACTCTAAAGGTCCAGTACGGCATTCCATAAGAACAAAAAAGGAGGAGGAGGAGTAATACACAATCAGCAAAATATATCAAGTGCAATATGACTGCACAAAAATTTCTTACCGCTAATGGATCGCAAATTCTAAACACAATTAAAACTCATAAATTGAAGAAAAACATTTTCACAGGCTGCATATACACAGATCAAGCTAAGTAAACAAACAAAAAGCACTGCGTTAATTGATAAAAACAAGCAATACGCCCATTTACGGCAACCGAGGTATGTTGAAAGTCCTGCTTGAAAAGTAAATTCATAAGCACTTGTCACTACATTATGAGGTAGCTACCGACTATTAATGCGAGGTCTGCGGATGGCAACATTTAACGCCTTTGTATACAGCTCTACGTTTCTAAATAACGCCTCTGTAGTAAACTTCGCAGTTGCGCTGTTTGATTTTTTTTGTTAAAATTCTTTTCCTGTTTACTGCACTGTCACTGAACGAACTCCCGTGAGGAATAGTGTGCTGAGACAGGTTCGAGGATCGGCAGAGATTGTAAGTAGCAGTGCTGCTCCCTGTCCACAGATACTGGCGGAATAGCTGTTATTTGGCTTTCTCGTCGAATAATTTCTTGATGTATTGCATCGATCTATTGATTCATCACATTTTTAATTACAAAGTGGTGGTGTAGAAGTAGTAATGCGGATGGGAGAGTTATTACGTTGAACGTTGGCTATCAGTCTCTGTTGCGAACTCAAAGCCTCGGTTATTCTTCTACCGTTGTTCCGGGCAGATGCCCGGAAAGCCCGCCCAGAGTTTTGTCGTTTCCTGAGCGCGGTGATTTCCCTACGCATGTCCCGGGGAGGGTGAAACCCCTTTTATTTTCTGAAGGTGCACCCTTCATTCATAACGATTTTTTTTTACACATGAGGAGGAATTTTTCTCATATTTGCCATGAGTGTTTTAGTCATACAGGTTGCTAGTTTTACGCAACAATCAATAGTACACACAAAAAAAGAAAAATGATTGCGGCTGCTCCTCTGTCTTCCACCACCCACTGGAAATTTAGACCCTCCAACTTCAGTTCCTGGTGAAACCCATGCCCGAGTGAATAAGACGACGCGCCACGGACAGCGTTATGGATAAAAAATATGAGCGCTGGAAAAATTGACGGCGACCGTGGTCGCTTGTTCGACTCATTTCACTCGGGACGACTCCTTTTTTTCTCGTTAATCATCAGTCAACCTTGTAATTACTGATTTAAGGTCGCATGTACGTGCTGTGATCATAATTTCGTTTTATGGGCTCGCCGTCATTGCCAGCTGCATTTGTCCAAGATTTCTCGGTATTAACTCCAGCTATTGTTACGTTACTTTAATTGATTGCTGCTCTCGAATAGCAAGCCATGAGACCAGCATTTCAGTGCACTTGAGCGGCTGACATTTGTAGGGAGTCGCCCTGCTACGTACCCTTGGGTTTGCTTCCCTGCGATGCGTCCTTCTTAGTTACCTTAACTAACAGGAGAGGGCGTCTGCGTCACAGCAACACGAGCGCCACGGACAGCGTGATTGCTGCGCGCGCGGGGGGAGGCATCTCCCTCTCCGGCTTGGGAATTCGTCGCGTGCAGACGTTTCGGCGCGGCGCTCCGCTCTCCGCCAGCGAGGCGAGGCCTCGTGGGAACATTTTTCCCGCGAGCTCATCTCGTCCGGCCTCGGAGCTTCTCCCCTTTCCTGATGTGGGGGAACATTCAGTCGCAACCTTGCATTGTAACTCGGAGGACTGCGATTACTTAAAGCATTTGATTGCTGGCTGGCCTTATTGTGTTGTAGCAATAATTACCTGTCGTGTCAGCCAGTGTCTTAGTTTCCTGAGAACTAGGCCCGCCGTGGTTGGCGTGTGCTCAGTAGCGCAAGCGATCGCGGGGTGAGGTCGGCGGTATTTTACGGTGAGCCACGGTTAAAAGCACAGACTTGTGGGCGGGTTTGTGTTGCATTGCAGACCACGAACGAGTGTACACGAACGAAGACATAGAAAGACACAGACACCACAAGCGCTCACTTCCAACTAATAATTCGTTTAGTTGGAAGTGAGCGCTTGTGTTGTCTGCGTCTTTCTCTGTATAAGTTCGCGTGCACTCGCGTCGGTTAAGCAGTCAAAACGTATTGATTCCTCTGTTTCAACCCCACACAGTAGACCACTCAACATAGCCGTATGTCAAAGTGACGATGCACGCAGAACTGGGCCGACGTAATTGAGGACAAGTGGGCGATGAGCCGGTTAAAGAGCCGGACGTAAATAGGGCACACTAGGTGATATTTCCAGGCTTTGTCTTTGTCTTGTTTTCTCAACAGAACTGCACAGGCGGCTCACAAATTCAACGAAGCACGCAACCGGCGTGAAAATTGCATCGCGGCGCGCTCTTGCCACGGATTAAGGCATTGCAGATAAGGCGCAGAATGTGCACTAAGCGTCAAATGAAGCGCGGACAGCACAATGAAACCGGAAGCAGCGGAAAGAGAACATTTCAGCTGAAGGAGAATGTATACTAGTGCATTTAGTTTTCACTTCGACGGCTCGAAGACCGTTGGAAGTTTTCGTGAACCCAGCCTGTATCTCTTTTGTCGAGCCTGTTCACGTTCCAGTCCTCTTTTTCGCGTTTCATTTGACGCTGATGGTACATTTCGCGGACTCGGGTTACACGTTTGATGTCCACCTCATCGGTGGTCCCGGCCAGGGAGCAGCGCTTCCAGCAGCTGCATGCACCAGGAGCGCTTTTGGCACTTCGTGTAAACCTGGCAAGATGAAATAATTATTAGTCGGCTACACTGGCATCTCTATGTTCTCCAGGAGCGCTACGAAAAAGAGAAGTCTTTCGGCCTGTGTACTGTTGCATCATTGGCTGTGAATTTAAACAATTCAAGGAAAAGGCGTTCTTTTGGCACTTCGTGCAAAGATTTATTACTGACATTCGTCTCACCAAAAGAGCTGGTCTGCTAGACCCGCAGCTTTATTGTTCTTCTGCCAACGCTTTCTGTTTCGCCCCCGACGGGTGCGATAGCTTTCAAGCAGGTTCTCTCGCGCGCGCCGCGGTTCACGCTTTGTTTGAGAATGATTTCTCCGCACTCCTATACATGATACCATGTCGATTCACGGCACTTTGATCGACACATCACCTGAGCCCCTGAGCGTTGCGTAGGTGACGACACGGAGTTGTACGGGGAAATGCGAACCGCGCCTAGGGAACGATGTAGCTTGGTCGTGTTAAGTTGGTGCAATTGGTTGGCGCCGTTTCGTGTGAGCAATGGACTAGCGTATTAAACGTTTTTTTTATCGCCGGCAAGCGTGTTCCGCCTGCACTTTGGCTGTTGTGGCTGTTGGGAATTAATAGTGACCGAATGCAATTTTCGTAGGAACGTATCCAGGTCGGATGGTGCTCCCGACGGCTATCCACGAGGCCTGACCAGTCCCACACCTGGTGACGTATCGTCGGGGTGTGCTCATGCCTGTAGAGAACTGTCGCTGCCGGGGTTGCGTGCTGCGTCGTTTTGCGCCCAGGGCGGGCTCTAGCGGGCGACGACGTCGTCTCTCTACTTCTCAGCTTATATCACACCTTCGCATGTTCGTTTCACATAGAGCCAAGACTCGCAACCGTCACTTCAGTTCCCAGCAATACAGGGGCATGCAGGACGTAGCTCGCGTCTTCTTGTCTCGTCCTCCTTCGGAAAAGAACTCCGGGGCCGTCAGGGTAATTAGGCCGGTATAGTGGAGCACAGCAAAGCAGTGGCGAGACGTCTGCTGAAGCTGCTCTGTCTCATTTTGCGTGTCGTGAAGAAATGAGTGTCAGAGAACAATTTTTATGGTTTATGATATCGACGTAAGTTTTCGAGATCCACCGACTCCGCTCTTGTTCTGTGTCTTGCTATAAAACGAGCGTCGGTAAAATTTTGACGGCGTGACTTGCGCTCTCTCTGCAAGGCGTGCATCTGCTGTAGAGCGCTCCGCGATGTCCACTTCTCGCGTTTTCCGTTTTATCTCTGGGGGACTTGTGCGCAACTCCTGGCGCAATATTCTTGTGCACATGAACCCTGTCTAGGTTCTCTGCAGCCGCGTTTTCGGGAGAACACTTTACACAAAGGGCCTTCCGCCCGCCATTTTTTGCCTTTATTAGCTTGTTCCCGTGACGGGGCTATCGAGCGGGCTGCAATTAATGCAGAATTCTGATAAAATTGATGGTAGTTGCATTTAACATCGCTCTTTTTTTGTGTTGAGAAACGGCGCTTTATCCACTTCAGTGACTCGGAGAAGTATTTGGTCGTGTGCTGAAATATTTATTTCGCGCACATAATAACAACGCACTTCACTTACACAATTATTCAAACTTTCACGAATTAGTGGCACAGGCAAAAAGATGAGTCTGAGGAAGCACATTCTGTGGTGGCAGGATCTTTGAAAAAAAAAACAACTTTGTGCGTATTTTAACTGCCCGTGGATTCTTGGACATTGCTGGTATGCTGCTGAACGTAAGGATTTCTTCGACGTAATATCACATACATTTTGTCTAGAGAGCACACCAATGCTCCTTTTGATTTAAATAGCAGCTATGTTGCAACAACGGTTTCACTTGTTAACACCTTTCGCGCAGTCCCCACGTTTCCCAGCTTTCTGGGGCATTAAATTCCAGCTCATGCACGCACACACGTGAACACACGCACTTAATACACGGCAGAATAGACGAAGTGCATGGCAGCATGTCGTAACAAAGGTGCCGATCGCTGTCCCACCATCAGAATTGGTAAAATGCTTTCACAAAATAATGTTGGCGAAAAATATTTTCGGTAAATATTCTTGCCGGCGCTCGAGGGATATTTACACTGCCGCAGAGTTTAAAGGCATGTTTCTTGTATGAAAGATGTTTATTTGTTCCCTGCAACAACTAACAGTTATTTAAGCTATTGATCATTTTAACAGCGTTTGTATAAATTCAGAGACTTAATTAGAACATCCATTTCATCGAAACTCTTGTTCTACGCAGCATAAATGGCAAAGCGAGCCTGAAACACTCACTCGTGAACAGCTGTTCATGTCTCACTGGTGTTATATAATTTCGCAATACACGAGCAAAGATCCCTATTGCGCACGGAATTCCATGGTCAGCTGTTTTACAGCGAACAAATATCCGTACTCGCTTTGCCAATTGGAGCTCATCAAGCAGCAAGGTAGGCTTATTTCCCAACCTTAATCATTGTGTCGCGCACGCTATCGAAAGCGTCGCTCACTAATGTGTCGGCTGCACAGTATCCATAAAGCTGCAGTCAATGGCCGTTTTTACCTTTTTGACATAATTAACGCCTGACTTAAGCACGTGAACAACAACAGGCACCACGAGACAAAAAGTAGGAACTGTGCTGGTAGCAAAACACACCTGCGGCGCCTTTATGAAAGAGCCGCGGTCTCTTCATTTTGAACACCTTTGTACACGACGTTGTCTTTGTCATGGACACAGAAATCGAACAGCGCACTTTGTGCAAACAATCCACGGCCGAAAGAGGGCGTTTCAAAGCCTTCGTCAGTTTTGCCGCGGTGAATGCGTCCCAGAGCACGCAACACAACACGATCTTCACGACGATCTTGTGCTCGCATGATCACTGGCAGTTGGGAAAACCTCGAGTGTAGTCCAAGTCACCGTCGCACCTGCGCTCAAGTCGACGTGAGGACCGCCCAGTAGATGGCGTTGAACAGGATGAACGCTAGCGGGAATATGTAGCGGCAGTGCCTGTCGATGCCGTTGGCAATGTCACGAGGCGTCAGCGGTGTGATGAGCGTACAGACGAACGGTTCGTCACCCCCGAATGATCGCACCGACATTGGAGATCGCGGCGGGGAATCCGGAAGCTCCGGAAGCGAGGGGGGCTCGAGGTCGGACAGCCGAAGAACTGTGGGCCCTCCCGTCCTGATGCCGCCGGCGTTGTTGTTCCTCTTGTACTTGTTGACCTGCAGCGAGCACTGTCCCTTGGCATTCTGGCCCGGGAATAGGCCTGTGTGCTGAGGTTGCTGCTGCTGGGGTAGCTGCCCCTGCTGCGAGGACGGTGAAAGCAAAGAAACATCGCTGTTACCTGGTGTACTCTTGAATCTCATACAGTGCACACAGTGCCTCTTGTGCATTGTTTCGGCCACACTATTGCAAAGCGCAGATACCTTCGGCTCGGCTCTAGTCCATAAATGACGGCAGATGCGTCTTATCCTTTTGCACGTGTTCTTTTAGTCAGACAGCACTTCTAGCTTACCCCCAGCGATTTCGACGATGTCTCACGCGAAGAAAATGAAGCCTCAGCCAGACTCACTAATGGAATGGGTGTGCATGGCAATGGATCAAGCAAGGCTCAATTTTACGATGGCCCTGCAGGGTAAGGATGGCAACACATCGTATGGCACATGAGGCATGTCCCGAATGTGGTTAGGACACCCGAAATTTGCCCTTGAAATGACCTTGGCCGAATTTGACTGCCGATGAATCTAGGTGTGCTCGGGTGGAAGACAGGCTTGAACTATAGTCTCAAAATGGAATTGGCCCACCTCCGAAAATGGGCTTGGCCCACCCCCGAAAAATTAGAAACTGAGTTGACCCACGTTCGGAACCGGCCTCGGATACCCCCGGAAATGGTTTGGCCCACCCCTAATATTTGGATGACCTCCTGAAATTTGGGTAGCCCGCCGTGCTTTCGCATACTTCCTGCTTAGCAATGCTGAACCGCCAGCCATATTTTTTCTATCCGTGGACGCATAATTTCCCACGTGTGCCTAAATGAATGCCGAGTTATATACGCTGTCAACTCGTGTTCTGAAAAGGTAGGCTTCGCAAAATATATCTAATACGCCCTGAAGCGAGAAATTTCGTTTTTTTTCTGTTAAGGGCCCACACTTACCCTCTTTTTGTCTGAGAATATGTTCAAAAGACGCAATGTGCATATTTTGCAGCAATAACCTAATTTTAAATCTCTTTCTCCAGTCGGAGCGCCTCACCTCAAGGGCGTTGATGACGTTGATGTAGGTGCTGCCGTTATAGGAACCGGCGGAAGCTAGCGAGGCCTGGCTGTCGATGCGCCGGATGCCCCCCTGGCGGCGCCGGTTGTCCTTGTGGTATATGTAGTTCACCATTGCGTACTCCAGCAGGATGAAGAACACGAACGCTGCTCGCAATCGGGAGAACAGAAAGAACGAGCTTCATTAGCGCCAGCAAGGATGATCGATGCATTCATCTTGTGACATGTGTAATAGCATCGCATTAAGTATAATGCTGCCAGCTACGCTCAGCCTTGTGGTCTATATGACGGCACTGCAAGCTAATTACTTCCAGATACTGCCCGGGTGCGTAATTATTCTTTTTTTTTTGCGTTTTTCAGCAGGATTAACGCACAAGCAGGTTTCAGAACTATGCGTTGTTTACATCGTAATGACACTGACTTTAAAAGCATGTAACAAGGCGATACGAATGCGGGCTAACCCTTTACCCAGTACAGTTAAAACTCGCGAAGTCATGCAGTAGGCTGAAAGGTCATTCAGTCTCTGCGGCTAGTGTGATGTACGGAACGAAGGAATACGGCGCAAAGAAACGTGGACGGGAGGAGAGTGACACGGAAGTTCCCTTCACCACAGCGTGATGTAACTGTATGAGTAGAAACGTCACATTCTCAAAGCACGCTTTAATTGCGATAGCATCCGCATGGAAACTGTTGACATTTTCGGTGTGTTTTCATGCTTGAGCAACGATCCACTACTTTAGAGAGAGCAGCTGTTCATGCATTCATGCGCATAGCTTTTGAAATGTGTCTCTCTCTGAAAGCAGGAGTATAAGGATTGCGGAGATAGAGAAGAAGAAAGAGGTGTAGGTTAGGTGACAGCAACTTCAAAAAGACCAATCAGACATGCCTGGGAACTGACGAAGCGGCGACGAAAATCCTTTGCTGAACGGCATATGGGTCCGGGTTGCAAAATTCGAGTTACTGAATTAAGGCGAGGCGCTGGCACTAAAGGATGCTTTAAAGGACTTTTGGATGATGTTGCTGCAACAGCATCCAAATGCCGGGTACATGTCCGTGATTACGTTGTAGAGCCACTGGGACTAGAGGCGACCCCAGCAGCAGTTCTTTCTGTCACGGTACGCCGAAACCATTTCCTGACCTGTCCGCAGGGGTTTAGATGGATTTGAAACTCCACGGTACCGAAGGCAAATGGATTGGACCTGCCCAGGCACGCGCCCATGGGAGGCGTAGTACTTGCACTTTTCTCTTATCTCTCTTCACCAGCTTCATTTATTTCCTCACGGCACGGTTCAGGAATAAGGAAGTTACTGTGCTTTCATCCCCACCCACGCAAAATGTTTGTCTATGGACATTACGGGACGTAAAAAACTAACCATAAACCATTACTCTTCAAAACTCTTTGTAATTAAAACATAATTGCTTGTCGCTCCACGATGCAGCTGGGGCTTCATTATTGAATTAGATAGTAGGTGCCCATTTTGAAGAAGAAAATGAAAGTAATAAAATGTCCCCGCATTTTGTTTGTTCGTGATTTTGAGACATTAGGATGAACGGACACGACAGCCTCGTATTCGTCTCTTTCAAGGAGCTCAAAGTTTTTGCATTTCAGTCCATGCCCTACTTGAGGTATAATCCACCGATGTTGCTCTCCCGCGTGCTTTTCTTTTGCCTTTATTGTGTACAGGTGTATAGCAACCTCTGCCTCCCGATTCTTGGCCGATCCCCAGTGTGGGTATGTGCCATCTTTTGAAAGGCTAACAACAACAACAAGAGCATATCGAGCTCGTTGAGAGAGTAAGAAGCACCGACGGGAGGGAACCCCTGTGTGTGTCCCTTGTGACGCACTCACTGGTGCAGGCGAGGTACCAGACGTCGAGGGCGTGCACGTAGGGCACCTTGGGCAGCTTCTCGCGGATGGACTTTCCCCCGGTGACCAGGGTGAGGAAGGCGGTCATGGCCATCGTGACCCGCGCAGGCGCCGCCGGGATGTCGATCCACAGCGAGAACCACGAGGTGATGACGAACGTGGCGCCCGGGATGTAGATCTCCAGCAGGAAGGGGCCGAAGTCTCGCTTCAGCGTGAACTCGCACATGATCACCGAGAAATTGCCGGCCGCCACTGAAGAAGGTGTGAAGAAGAGGGCAATCGAGTCAGCATCCACCGTATAGGCTAGACATGTTGCAGCTCATCTCACACGCGACTCGGAGAAGAACGCGAATAGCGAAGACAGCGCGGACTACCCCTGCGAAGACTATAGCACAACTCTTGCTGTCCCGTCAACATAGCCACACAAGAATGCCGCCTCACGCAGAGAAGAACGCATTCTCAAAGACAACGCTACGGTTTAGAAATGCATGTACATATTTTCTGTTCTTAAGTAATTTATTTCTAGTACTGTTTTTTTCAACATTGTGCCATGCAGCGCCTCTCCCGATTCAGCACAACCACCTCTCCCAGTAAGACATCAAGTTGGGCTAGTCGGTTCGTAGTTGATAAGAATAAAAACTGCGCGAAGTCGACGGGACAAGGAGTGCACAAAGACGCACTCCTTGTCCCGTCGACTTCGCGCAGTTTTTATTCGCATCAACCTCTCCCGGAAGATCCTGTCTGGCAGTTTTGTCTATTTCGACTAGTTACATGCACTGGAGAGGTTGCTTTGCCTGCAAGCTCTTCGAAAGCGCGTGGATTTTGGCTCGATGTAGCCAAAGTTTGTTGGGCCACAGCGCCGAGGGTAACCGCATTTACAAAATTCTAAAAAATGGTATGGATATTACTTACGGTGGGCTACACGCCTCTCAATAATTAAGGAGCCTAACAGTAATAGTTAGAAAGTTACCTATTCAAACTAGTTAACCAGCCTGCTGTTAGCACGTCTTTGCTGTATTCTGATGTACTACACAGCTGAAAATGCTATGCCGAAGAAAGCGCTCTTCTAACTCAAAAAGCCTAAAAATTGTGTAAAATCTTAGGTGAAACACCCTGTACATGTTCGCATTTCCAGCGAACTCCTCATACGCATATCATGAAGGCAATCCTATAGTTTTTATACGTCCTGTGCGCAAAGAACTAAACCGTTCGTACGAATACGCAAAGCAAATCAGACGTTTTGCCTTCCGGTTATCGGGATGTGCATCGGATGGAGCAACGCGCGGGCGAAATGCGACGCCCGTAATTAGACCACATTGTCAATTGGTAAGATAATCAGCCGAATTTCCTCCAAAATTTACGTGTTTTTATCCCCAGTTTTTCAACAGCCCCGCGCATTGGAGACGCGATTACCTATTTTTCCGTAATCGGTGACGTGGCTGGTGCAGTTGTAGTCGAGCATCTGGAAGCCGGTTACTGCGAAATTGTCGCTGAACTGAAGCGACTCTTCGGGATCCCAGTTTAGCACCATGTTGTTGGTTGACAGCGTACCTGCGGGACGAGTAGTGGATATAATGGATTCACCCGCGCAAACCTTGATAACCATCGAGAAGCACAAAGAACGGTGACAAATCCAGCTTCGGTTGCGACAATATTCGTTGTGTGAAAACCACAATGCGCATTCGTGTCTGAAGCACCGCTTAACCTTACGCAGAAATTCCGCGAAACTGACGTAGCTCAGTTTTGGATGCTTGATTTCAGTCAGACCTTCAGAAGCTATAGAATGTCAGTAGGCTGCCAGCCACAGCAAGATTCTGTACTAAAAAAAAAAGAACTACAGGCCTGGTTGTTACTTAAGGATTCCCTCTAGGTTTATTCTAACCTGTTGAACGTTTCAGCTAATTTTGGTGCACAGAAAAAAATATATATATAAACGGAGAAAAGAGTGCGGCAGGGCCGCGCATGCGTACACGCTCAAAAATGCCGCATTATATACTTACTACTCTGAATCTTCAGGCTGCATCGCTGCTTGTCGAGCGGGTACTTGTGGAATTCCATTTCACAGGTTAGCTTCGTGTTTAGCCTGGTCAGGAAAGAAGAGAGAAATCGGTGTTATTCATACTTCCCAATTCACGAAGGAGAAAGCTTAGAAGAGGCAGCACCCGCAGTGTACAAAATGAGATCGCTGTCATATGCTGTGCGTACTTCGTGCCGTCTGCATACCTCCTGCAGTTTTCACTTATCTAAATATACAGGTGTCTACAACGAGAGAGAGATTTTACTGGCAGAGTTGCGGCTGCTACCTAAAGAGAGGCTGTCTTCCTTCTCTGTCAGAATGACAGTTCAGGATATGAAAAACCAGGGGGAAATAGATAAGACCCCTATCCCCCAACGCTGTGGTTCTAGCTAGCCTCGGACCAACTGACGGGCCAGTTGGCTTAGGTGACTCTGGCGCGCGATATCCTCGACGCTTAATGCGGCATTGCAATATTCAAATTCTTTCTCGCTCCCTCTCCAGTGAAGAACGGTATAGCGTACCGGCGGCTGAGGTGCACCTTGCCGTCTGGCAGCACGATGACTAGCACCGAAGAGGAGCCCGGCAAGGAACCGCTGTAGTAGTCCAGCTGTCCTGCCCCGGAGTTGACGACGTTGCTGACCTCGACATTGGGCAGCCAGAGCCTCTCGGCGTGCCAGCGGTCTCCCTGGATGCGCGCCTCCGGTTGCAGCGCATCGGCGTCGTACTCCAGCCGCTGGTCGAACCACGTCTGCCGCAGCCGCAGGTGGGCCGTGTACTCCTGCGCCACGGCGCGAGACAAAGAGAGTGAAATTAACAGGTGCGTCCTGTAGAGTGCGTGCGTGTGGGCTTTCGCGTCCCGGGGCAACGTACATGGGCTGTGGAGGACGCCGTAGTGGAGGGCTCCGGATTGGTGATAGTCAATGTGAAGATGACGACTACTTGTGGAGCCGTCATTGCGCAGAATCTCGATAAAGGCTATGTCATAGGCTTTCCAAGAGGTCACAATGGTTGTCGATCGCCAGTGAAGGCTAAATGCACTGCATTTAGCCTTCACATTCCCTCGTGAGTCCGGAGGACTTCAAGCTCTTGCATGCGGCGCGTGATACTTCTTAAATGAGTGCCCCAAGTGCCGCATTTTGTGACGTTTCATTTTCCTTTCGGCTGGGCTCTTTGTAGTAGGAGTCGTCCCCCACGGCCTACGTCATCGGAAGGCTGCGACCAATCACACAGAACCAAAGGAAAGGGAAACTAGAGGCTATAAAATTCGGCGCCAGATTATACGAGATCGCTGAGTGAGCAACTATAACTTTAAATAGCCCACAATTGATACAAGCAGACAAACAAGGGCACGCCCGGAGAGTAAACAAAACGAACCACTGCTAGCGGACAGGCCACCGCTTCCAACATCTTACTAAATAGCCGACTTATCTGAGAAGTGTTAGGCGGTGTACACGCAGATACGAAAGTAGGAGCGTGTGCTCGAGCTCCCCCCCCCCCCCCCCCCCCCCCAAAGCCGCTTTTCAGCAGCACAAAATACGGTTGTGTTATCGCATCTTCAAAACATGAGGTAGCGCGGCGCCTCGGCGACCAACTGTGCCACAGATAAGGCTTGCACGCGTCAAAGTGAACTGGGAAGACGCATCATCGCATCGCTGACCGTCGTGCCTAATAACGCTGGCGCCCGACTGGAGCCCGCTCTAGGCAAAAGACGAAGGGCAGGTCTGTTTGCCTGTTCACTTTTATTAGCCAGTGGTGCCCAGCCGTCCCTGCATGCGCCGTTTAGACGTAATTGCTCGGCGCGTGGCCCCCGGGAGAGCGTCGTGGTCAGCACATCCACCGCGTGCGGATAAACAATAAGGTAAGCCGAGTTCATCGAGATATCGCAGGCGTTTTATCCCTTACGCAACGGGCCTGAACACGTGCTACTTGGACTTTAGCAAGCACGCATGGAACACTCACGCTTCGTCTCGTCTCACGCTTGGCGCCAAACGCGAGCTGTTGCACAACGTCGAACATGTCGACGTGCGTAGCGCTGTTTACGGACAGGTCTTGCATAGTATGTGCTATGATATGGGGGGGTATCGTCACAGATCTGCACTTGGCAATGTGAGACGACATAGTGGAAAGCTTCGGAATAATTTATACCCCCTTGGGTATAAATTATACCATGTATACCTTGCGTACTACATGTATACGACACCGCTTTTTTGCGCAGCAACCCGAAAACTTGCGCCCTCTAGCGTAGGCTCAAGAAGGTCTAAACTTTTACTGTGCGAGTGTTGCCTTATGTGCGTTAAACAAGAACCGCCAGTCCTCTCTGGAATCGACCGCATTGACTACATGGCTGTTTCACATGAAAAGAAAATATTTGCGCATTGTCATGGAAAAAAAACCACGCGCGATGAGGATTGTGATATTCGAGTCGATGCCAGATGTTTCAAGCGTTATCACACGCGATAGGTAGTGCGTCTGCCTAGTGTCCTATATTGTGAGACAGTTTCAAAAGTCGGTGTTGAGAATAATATTTTTGTCAATAAAAGAATAGCGAATTGTTAAATGAAATAAACATTTCATGTAAAAATGCTCTATTTTTTTATTTCTTCAGGTTTAGGCATATATGGGTTAACGTGCACTGCCATCGCACAGCACACAGCCGTATTCGCATCTTCATCGAAATGCGTCCGCCGCGGTAGGGATTCAGCCCCGCGTCCTTGGAATCAGCTGCCGAACGCTAAAGCCACGACGCCACCGCGGCACGTTATGCAAGGGTGTTCCATCGACTCATGTTGAAAGACATGGCTTTCGTCGCGCCTTTCGTGAACTAAACAGCTTTGATGATAGTTTTCGAGAAGCAGCTAGCTTATCTCCAAAATAAAAAATCGGCAGCCATCTCGCACCTCTACGCATTCAAGCAAAATAGGCAAGAAGCTACACGCCGGTAAACCGTCCTTTTATTAACGTTTTCGCCCATAAAATTTATTCCGAATGAACTGCCTTAACTATATTCCTTGAGTAGTGAACTGCACTGTATGCAAGTTGCTTCCAGTCAATGGAAGGCTTCGCGTTGTATATCTTCGCACGTTCTTGCCTCATTCGTTATGCGCATCGCTAACGTAAGATAAGTAATTCCCTGTTCAAGCTGCAGTCCCAGAAATATAACAACTAATAAATTTGGCTCGTGTTCAGCTAATAACAAAACTTTCATTACTCAGCATTCCTTATGCTCACTTCGCGGATAAGACGGATAAGTTAATAGTTATCAGTTTTACTGTGAGCATAGTCATGGCGCGCGGAACTGGTGGAGCGAGCAACAGAAGGACTACACTGATGCGTCGCGGTTGCTTTTTGTGCAGCTGTTTGCGTAGGCTAGCGCCGTGGATGCAAGAAGCCAGCGCGCATCGCCTTATCAGATGCACGAGAGTGAGCGACCTTGTCCCTGGAAGCAGCGTCCACGCCCGGGAATTACTTTCACGTGGGGCCGCGCTGCGGCCGCTATCGGGCGGCTGTCAGTAGCAACCTAATGAGCGTAATCGCCGACACCGCGCTGAACCGTCGAAAAAAAGAAAAGGTACAGGTGGCGCCAGTTTCTGGTGGTATCATGTCCACGCAGCCGTCATGGAGGGAATCGTGCCAAATTAATCGGCATGCAAATGAGAGTAAAAAAAAAACTTAAAGTAGGGTTTTAGCCTAGTCAAACCGAGAAGACGTGCGAAAACATATTTTTAGCCTGGTTGGCTCATGAATTTGTCTGCTGGGTCATCGGCACGTCTGGCGACGATATTCGACTCTGGTTAAGCGTTGATCGTGGTTAAGCTGATCGGATCTGTTCGCGCCGCAGATGGAAGTTAATGAAGACGACGATGTGCACTGCACAGCGCGCGAGTATGCTGAAGTTTAACACGAGTTTTGGCTTAATAATTCTGTTCCATGCAGTTCCTCTCTTTATTATTATTATTATTATTATTATTATTATTATTATTATTATTATTATTATTATTATTATTATTATTATTATTATTATTATTATTATTGCTAATTTTGAAATCAAAACTTTCATCCCTTTTCTGTTCATGAGGAAGATTCCTCCGGTGTTGCTCTCCCGCGTGCTTTTCATCTTAATTACCTGATTACAGGTGAATAGTCACCCGATTCTTGGCTGATCCCCCAGTGCGGGTATGTGCCATCTTTTGATATAGCCGCCGCGGTGGCTCAGTGGTTATGGCGCTCGGCTGCTGGCCCGAAAGACGCGGGTTCGATCCCGGCCGCGGCGGTCGAATTTCGATGGAGGCGAAGTTCTAGAGGCCCGTGTGCTGTGCGACGTCAGTGCACGTAAAAGAACCCCAAGTGGTCGAAATTTCCGGAGCCCTTCACTACGGCGTCTCTCATAGCCTGAGTCGCTTTTGGATGTTAAACCCCATAAACCAACCAACCAACCAGCCATCTTTTGATAGGCTAACAACAACATAACACGAGGCGTGATCGGCTGCGGCGATAGCATAGTGCTCTTGTGCATTGGCCAGAGAAGCTGGCCCGTTCGCCCCGCCGCGGTTTCGAGACCCAGTTGCGGCAGTATTTATTTTAGTTCTGTAGGTTGGCCAAGGTCATCTTCAAGGTCATGCAAGCCAACAAGGTTCCTGGCTGGGTTTGACCCCGTGAAATATAGTGCTTCCACGCTAAAATTTCGCGGATTACCTGCATTCGTGTTTTTGGAAGGCATTGCCATCGAAGAAATTGCAGACCAGTCCCTATAATTCTGTCAAGAACAGGCGCATTGACAAGGGTCTCGGTTTGCTTGTAAGCAACATAATGTCAGCCAGGTAAAGTTTTCCGGGATCCTGGAATCGGCGTCGCAACACGCACCTAGCATTTTCCTTGCGAATGTAGTTGACCCCAGGCCTCTCTCATTTAAGGTAACCCGCCGCAGGCTTTTCGAGGTCAGCGCGCGCTGAATAACCTCAGGTGGTCGAAATTTATTCGAAGCCTTCCACTACAGCCGCAGTCTCTCATAGACAATGTGCAGCTTCGGGACCGCGCATACCACCACCCTACTTCGAGGTATCGCCTGCGGCTCAGAAAAACTTTTGAAGATGCATGGCTGCTTTTAGGATGGCTGACGACACTCACGTAGTAAAAACATTACGAGTTGACCGGTACCCCACTACGTCTTCCTTTGACGCACCAAATCTTTTTCATAGCTGGCTACGCATTTGAAGTGGTTATGAAGCAAAGATGGTTCCCCCTAGCTTCTGTACTGGCATATTTCAGGACCACCGTTCTTCTTTGCATGTCTAGCTGCTCGAACATAGCTTGCTGTTCGTCCGGCGAGTCACTTAGCAAGGTGATGTCACCAGCGAAGCGCAGATTACTGGTATTTTCCCTATTAACTTTTATCCCTAACTTTTCCACTCTAGATATCTGAATACCTCCGGCAAAATGCCGTGTTATAGTACTAGAGATTGCGTCGCCCTCCCTTACACCCATCCAGATTGAAAGGGTATTACTTTCTTTGCGGAGGAATATGGCGACTGTGCAGTCGCTATAAACATTTTTCAGTATTTTTACATATGCCTCTTCTACACCACGGTTAATGCCTGCAAGACTGCTGGGGTGTCGATTGAGTCAAACGCTTTCTCGAAATTAACGAAGGCTGTGTATAGGGGTAAGCCATATTCTGTGCATTTCTGTGTCACCTGGCTAATAGTAGTGAACATGGTCTATCTTCGAGTAGCCTTTAAGAAAGCCAGCCGGGTACTAGGTTGATTGAAGTCTAAAGTTGCCCTGACTCTATTACCGATTACCTTAGTAAATGCTTTGCAGGCAACGGACAGTAAGTAATCCACATGTTCGGAGTAACAAGGTCGGGTAGATTTTCTGCCATCCATTCTTGAGTTGTGCAGGCTGTGTGGGAAGGTGCGGAGTCTTGCAGGAAAACATACGGCATCTCGCGTGCTAAAGCAGTAGTCCAGGGCTTCACAACCGTGGCCAGTACCTCAGTGTAAGCAACAGCATTTACTCTGGCATCTTGAAGAAAAAAAAAATGTGGAGACATCAGGTCTCTTTCACTGCCCACGACGCCCAGGACCATCACTGATGTTGGAAATTTTGTGCGCATGACAGTTGGAACATCCTTGGGGTTTTTACACAGCCACTGATCATTTTTGTAGCGAGAGCTACATTGCGGTAGCATTTCAAACCCGCCCCGCTGTCACGTGGTGCGGAGAAGCTGCCGACGGCGCGGCTGATCACGTGGTTCGTCACGTGACCAGCCACGTGGTGCGGCGCGCAGGGGATCGAAACCGAGCTGCCAAAGCTTTGCGCATGCGCCGTGTCAAGTGGGACGAAGGTGAAGAAGGAAAGCCCAGCGAAACGGAGCGGCGAAAGACTGATTTTGACATTCGACTGAGCAAGTTCCACTCGGCCAGCTGTAGCTATCGCGTCACTCCAGGTTTCACCAGAGCTAAACCATCACCAATTTTTTACAGTTTTTCTTCTGGTCCTGAACATTTTTTTTTTCATCGGAGAAAAACCCAAACATTCCAGGTTCCTCTGGGTGCTTCGTTTGTTCAGAAGGCGCTTGGCTCTGGTCAGGCAGTTCTCTGGTTTTCTCAGACAAGAACTGTCCTCCTCGCATAACATATTACTAGTATTGAAGTTCTTCATGAACTACACGTCTAACAATGGCCTTGTTAACCTCCACCTTCTTGGCAAGAGCCCTTATCTATTTGCCAGGGTCTTAATCAATGATAACTTGGACGTGACTGATGAAGCCAGGCGTCCTACAAGTGTCAGGAGGTCGACAATGTCGTTTCCTTTGGAAAACAGCGCCCACATCACCCCTGGCAGCCTGAAATTCTTTCCAGACTTTGAACCCGAACGATTGGCAACCTTCATGAATGATGAGATCTCCGAATTGGTGTGTCCTGCAGCCAAGGACATGATAACTGCATGCCTCTTCATTTTCTGAGTTATTATTATTATTTATTATTTATTAATACCTCAAAGGCCCCATTGAAAAGGCATTACATGAGGGGGAGTTAGCTGAAGTTCTGCCATGGTCATCTGCAGCGAAAAAGGATTTGTAACTATGATGTAGAGTATGGAACGACACCTATAATCCATGTTCTGAAATACCTTCCGCGTCCTGTACTTACTTACTCGTATGTCGGTTACCCTGCCCTTATTGATTAAACTCGACAAGTGTGTCAATCCTGTTTTATCAGTGGGGTTAGAAGCTTCCTTTATTTGGCGTTTCTTAAATCAGATGTTTCGTTTCCTGAGGGAGCTTGCCAGAATTCTGTCCAGCTACCCTACCCCCTGCTTATACGCATTGCGCCCTCCGTAAGGCTATTTGTGAGAATCTCATTAATTGGTTGAGGACTGAGGCCTTCGCACTCGGTTAAAGCGGCACATCTGTTCTGAAGCGAGAGTCTAAATTCTTCTGCTTTCCCTTTTAGTCGCAAACTCGTTGATGGGACGACGTATGTCAGACGGTGAATCGGCAGCACGCGGGGCTGCGCTAAGCGCTTTCACATGCATGCCTGCTCGTGTTGTAAACTCGCCCACTGCCACGAGGGAGGCGTTCTGTCACTGCTCGTTTTCTTTTACCCACGATCTGGTCGCTGTCTTGTTTCTAAGATAAGTGGGGCGACCGAAGTGGCGGGCCACGCTAGCTTTGCAGCAGTCCACGCGTGAGGAGAGCAGTCACACAGCCCGCCGGCGATGGCTTTCTGACAGCCGGTTGCTTCCAGTTCCCAGTGGTTTTCCCTAATGATGGCAGTGTTGAGCCCCGACCTTCACATCAGATGGTATCCGCTTATCAGCTAGCGCATGAGTCGTGAGGTTTTTCTCGCGGGTCGCATCTCTTGTGCACAGTGAGCGCCGGGCTCTGATAGAGACTCCATCAACATATAGGCATGATAAAGAGTCCATAGTGCATGATATTCCACGAGAAAATTGATGGAAAATAAAATCCGTCTCTGCTAACAGCGCTGCAGGTGTCAGTGATGCGAAAGCGATTATTTCACATGCAAATACATAGCGCTCCATGTGTGTTGGTATAGCTCCAATGACTTTGCGACTTCACTTGCCAACGGCGATTCCCTGCAACGCTGCTTGCAGACTAAAATGTGAACGAGGTAGTCACAGCTCTCCTTTTACGTAGGTTTATTGACGTCATCCGTCATCTGTCACGTCTAACCATCAGCTATATTTATATGTCATGTCTCGAAGTATCCATCCCTTCGAGAACAGAAGAGAGCAGCAGACTGTGCCATTTATGAATGCACGAGACTGCAGAAATGGGTGTGCCGTGCATAAAATTCCTCGCAATAATAACACGGTTCGAGGCTGCCTCCAGAGGGCTGCTGGACTACTAGGCCCTCCTACAGGACACATCTTCGAGACTTTATTTTCTTCAATAAAAGTTATTTTCTCCATTTCTCTTTTCACAATCCATTCTGGCTTATAAACAGCGCACGAAGAACGAAAGCGAAAGTACACGAAGTGAAGGACCTGTTCTTTTAATGTTCCGTTTCATAATAACTTACAAAGCCGGCAGATCTTCGCATATACTGACAACAAAGTGCGGAATACTCTCTCGGAAGCGGTAAAAAAGAGCTGCAGTTTTTTGTTGTTGAGTGAAAGATACCATAAACAGTATTCAGTTTCAGTTCTCGCCATAACTAAATGGCAGGCTGAAAAATAATGTGTTATCGCTTTCTGTGTGCTTTATTGAATCCTGATCTAGTTCCAGTCACCTTAAATTCACTTTAAGAGCACGCTTGCTCACCTTCTTGTTGTTTTTCCGTCTCTTACGCCTGAAGACGCCAGTTTCATTTCATGTCTAGTTATTGATGATCTTGTTTCGGTACAAGTATCAGTGTATACGTTTTTCATTACTACTTTATCTACGCGTACTTACTAAATGAAACGAAACAATACCAAATAGATACCGTATACCCCCGAGTAAGGGCCGAGTAAGAAGTCAAGGAAGACCACCGCCGTTTCATCGTCGCTAAACCGTTGTACGCTTCCGATTAATTTGGGCGCTGTCTGTAACGGGATGGTGCTGCTGGCACAGCAATAACTATGAAACATTCTGTGCCACACAAACGCGGCTCTAACATGTCGTGGAAATGCGGGCACTGGTGTCGCGAGAAATGTCTTTGCATTTAAAAGATGACGGCTCAGCAGTCAATCACCTATGTGTCGTAACCAAACAAAACAACTGTGGTCACGAAAAAGTGAAACTACGGACGTGGAAACAAAAGCATACAAGCGTGCTCAAACAGGTCATATTTTGCGCGTAGTCGCGTGTCAGGAGCAGCAATTCCATCTGCTGCGGCCTGTTTTAAGTGTGGCGGCATAGAACACTATTACTGTGCTGCCATGATCAATGTTGAGTTGTGAAGCAAACGCTGCCGTTAATATCATAGAAGACTTATTCGCATATCTAGGAATGATATTATTTCTTCTGGCATAAAAATACGAATGATTTTCTCAGATAGCAGCGGCCGTGGTCAAAGTTTACAGCACCTCATTTTACCTCTATTTGGCAAAAAAACAAAGGACCCTTCTGGTGTCAGCGTCGGCAAGATAGCTCCAAAAGTTGCCCCAACTAACATATACAGGGTGTTTCTCCAAAGACTACGCGATTTTTTACAAGTTTTTTTGAGGGGGTTAGAAGAATGCTTTGTTAGGCATAGCATGCCTCACCTAAGACTCTAAGATAGCATCAGAATGCACCTAAGACGTGCTAACGAGCAGGCTGGTTAACTAATATTGAATGCTCAACTTTCTAACTATTACTGTCAGGCTCCTTAATTATTTTGAGGCATGTAGCCCACCGCAATTAATATGCGTATCAGTTTTTAGAATTTCGGAAACGCGGTTACCCTCAGCGCTGGCCGCAACAAATTTTGGCTACATCGCACCAAAATACATGCGCTTTCGGGACGCTTACAGGCAAAGCAACCTCTCCAGTGCACGTCAAGTCCAAGAAATGTTAAAACTGCGCAAAAGACGAGGGCATAGGCAACGAGGAACATACAAAACACCACGGGCGTTACCTATGTCCTCGTCTTTTGCGCAATTTTAACATTTCTTGAACTATGAACCAACTAGCCCGCAAGAACGCCCCACGTTAAGTCGTCGTAATACCCAAAAGTTGTTGTGCCGCAACGCCGGGGGTAACCGCTTTTTCGAAATTCTGAAAACAGCTATGGATTTTAATTACGGCGGGCTACATGGCTCTTAATAATTGAGAGATTGACAGTGATAGTTAAAAAGTTATCTATTCAGTATTAATTAATCAGCCTGTTAGTTAGCAGGTGTTAGCTGGATTGTGATGAATTACACCGCTGACAATGCTACGCCGAATAAAGCGCTCTTCTAACTCAAAAAAGCGTATGTTTGAAAATTGTGTAAATTCTTAGGTGAAACACGCTGCATACAAATTCTAATATACTGAAAAGAAAAATAGTGTACACAGTGCAATAAAGTAACATACTCATAGAGTTGCTTGGTACCAATCCTTTCGTTCGGCTTCATTTGGGACGATTTGAGATAATCAGCTTATACGACAAAATGGAGGTAGTTAGGAGAGGACTGCTTGTAATTACTGGCTTGGGCCAAGCATGACTGCCCGTACCGTTATACGAATCACTTGTAGAAGCTGTTTGGTTAGCCTAGAAACCCCGCACACGACAGAGATTTAAAATCCAAAGAGCCCTTAGGATGACGGTAAAAGTTTCGTCCACTTTCACGGCCGTGACAATATTCGCTATTTGCTCACAGCGAAAAAGAAAAACTTTCTAGCGCTATAGCATGGAATCGGATTCTGGCAAGCGAGGAGGTAAAATTTATTCAGCGGTTTTGTTAGGGCGCTCGACTACTGATCTGGAGTTCCCGGGTTCGAATCCGACCGCGGCGGCTGCGTTTTTATGGAGGAAAAACGCTAAGGCGCCCGTGTGCTGTGCGATGTCAGTGCACGTTAAAGATCCCCAGGTGGTCGAAATTATTCCGGAGCCCTCCACTACGGCACCTATTCTTCCTTTCTTCTTTCACTCCCTCCTTTATCCCTTCCCTTACGGCGCGGTTCAGGTGTCCAACGATATATGAGACAGATACTGCGCCATTTCCTTTCCCCAAAAAACCAATTATTATTATTTTATCCACACGTCTTATCTTTCTCGCTACTTTTCTTTCCTGTGGGTGATAATTGCTTGAATACGCAGCCTACCCCATAGTGACAACGGCAAATAAGCACAAAGTAGTTCATGTTCGAGATGCCCTCCCAGTGCAGCTGTGGTTGTTTTTTGTATATATATATATAGGAAATGAGGGGCTCGTTTGACAAACATATTAAGGACGCCAACAGTCACCGTAACCAAGGTGAATAGGGGAGTGTTTTTAACTTTTTTTTTAATTTGTAGTGCCAATCAATTGGTTTAAAGAAAATTAGTTATGAAGCAGCAGAAAAAACAACCATGCCGCCGGTGGGATCCGAACCCACGACCTCCGAATATCTCGTCCGGTGCTCTTACCAACTGAGCTACGGCGACGGCTGTCCAATATGCTGCTCTCGTGGGTATTTATGTTTATTTGGTGTACGCGAACCTTGAGAGTGTTCACCAGCGCCACCATTCCCCTGTTCCCCTAAACATTCCCCTATTCACCTTGGTTTCGGTGACTGTTGGCGTCCTTAATATGTTTGTCAAACGAGCCCCTCATTTCCTTTACCTTGTCTGCTAATAGCTTAACGGGGGTCTCGGTTCTGGCAGTCTTGATGCCATAGGTAGCTTAAGGGGCCTCTCGCCCAGTTTCCGCCCTCGCCGTTAGATGACGTTCCACGTCACGCTCGCGGTATTACAGGACGTGCTACGTCCGCCGCTATGGACGAGGGTGGCGCTGGTGAACACTCTCAAGGTTCGCGTACACCAAATAAACATAAATACCCACGAGAGCAGCAGATTGGACAGCCGTCGCCGTAGCTCAGTTGGTAAGAGCACCGGACGCGATATTCGGAAATCGTGGGTTCGGATCCCACCGGCGGCATTGTTGTTTTTTCTGTTGCTTTATAACTAATTTTCTTTAAACCGATTGATTGGCACTACAAATTTTTAAAAAAAGTTAAAAACATTGCCCTATTCACCTTGGTTTCGGTGACTGTTGACGTCCTTAATATATATATATATATATATATATATATATATATATATATATATATATATATATATATATATATATATATATATCTATCGCGTCCAGTGCTCTACCAACTGAGCTACGGCGACGGCTGTCCAATCTGCTGCTTTCGTGGGTATTTATGTTTTGCGTGTAAGCGAACCTTGAGAGTGTTCACGATATTCAGAGCGATATTCGGAGCTCGTGGGTTCGGATCCCACCGGCGGCAAGGTTGTTTTTCTGCTGCTTTATAAGTAATTTTCTTTAAAACCAATTGATTGGCTTTACAAATGTAAAAAATTACAAACATTTCCCTTGCACCTTGGTTTCGGTGATTGTTGGCTTCCTTAATATATTTGTCAAACGCGCCCCTCATTTCATTTGCCTTTTATATATATATATATATATATATATATATATATATATATATATATATATATATATATATATATATATATATATATATATATATATATATATATATATATATATATATATATATATATATATATATATATATAATATTACGGAAGCAAAACCTTTCTGTATGAAAGTGGCGGAGGACGTGTACCAGACACACAGTTTTGATTAATACAGTTTACTACTTTCGCTGGCAAACATGTAAAAGCAGCTCAGTCGCGTAATGAAAAGCGCTAAATTCGCCTAGAACGGAAAAAGCACGTCTAACTGTAGGTGACTCCTCGTAAAACCTGCGAATCGCAATGTACAATATTGTGTACACAGCTCCCTTAGATCATCAAGGTTGAAATAAAGGCCTCGGACCACGAAACCTAACCCACGACCTCTTTCAAAGCCAAAGGAGAAAAAGTGGCGATGACAAGTCGCTAAGACGCTCACCGTGTGCAGGTCGTTGGTCGAAGCCATGCTGTAGAGAACTATGCTCGTGTTGACGACGGCAGGACGACCTGCGGCAGCAGTTTGAACAACAGTACGCGTCGTGAGGGCTACGAGAACGCACAGAGCGCGCATTGCGGTCAAGTACTGTATAGGTTGTGCAGCACTTATGAGCGCGGTCATGCCCACAGCATGCGTGGAGAGCTGGAGGGCTTGTATGTATATACACAAGCAATGAGGGAGGGCAGCCTCAGAGCCTGTATGACGTACTTTTCCACGCTGCTCATGGGGAAAGGGTAAAAGAAAGTCGAGGCGAGAGAAGTGCCCGGTGATAATGATTATGATGCAGGCGGAAGAAAGCATAGGTATATCGTCGGCGCAAACTGAAGCGCCAAGGAGAAAGGGGATTAAGAACAAGCTAGTAGGGTATACAATTCGAGTACTGTATACGACATTGGCTAACCTGCACTTTTCAGTTTTGTTTATACATCTCAGGACACAGGAAGCGCAGTCGGTTTTTAACTGTACGCCTTTGTAAACATCTGAAAATTGAAGAGCAATCGCTAGAAGGAACAAAAAGAGCCGATGATCACTTATTCATTACGTGTCTAGTAGCAGAGGACAATCCAGAATCACTGAGTGTAATCAGTAGCAAGAACCTACAGGAACAGCATGAACGTTGCGGCAATTGTTTTATGAAGAAGCCATGAATATTTGCCGCCGTGGTATGCTCGCTCGTGCTGGAGATATCCTGCGCGCATTGTACCAGCTCTGGGCCACAGGGCCCATACACGTTTTTTCTTTCGTATGTTTGGAAACAGCCTGCAACCCCTTTCCAAAGCAATCCTGACACTGCGCTCGTTTGTAGAAGCAGATACAAAGCAGACTGTAATATTACAAGCTATAGACCAGTCACAAGTATGTAGCTTGAGTCTCCCGGTAAATCGGCTTCTGATATTTAGGCTTTAGCGGCATGCCTTCAACTTCACACTCAACAAACGGTCTGCACAATAATGAGGCAAAGTGTAAATAGTGTCCCAGTCACGCGCGAGGCAGTTTGCTTATTTTTTACAAGCTTTATATGGATCCGAAACACTGGGGACGAGTGCAGGGTCTGTTCGCAAATGGGGCTGAGGCTAGCACCACGAGGAAGGTCTCTGACCCCACCAATACTTGGTTAAACACGTTAACCATAATGCTCTTTGACCAAGTTGCCCTTGTGCCATTAAAAATGTAGTAATAATAATCGCTGCACGAACGTTCGTATTCGTCGAACGTTCATAGATTACTACATATATCTATGGCTATACTACATATCCTAAGCGACACAGTACTTCGTCGTGGCCGCCACTTTTTATTTTTATTCTGCCTTTTGCTATTGGGGGAATTTCGTTATACTGAGAGCGAGCAGACTTTTTGTTGCTCTAGAACAGCTGTCACGAAGAAGTGGAACAAGGAAGAGGAAAGAACGGAGGAAATGTGCCGACTCACTGTGTCAAGTTTCAGAAGGACATTGCTCACCTATGGCGTAGTACGGTCGCACTCGCTTGTTGTAGATGGTGGGCGAAGTGATGTTGGTGAATATGATGTCCTGGGCTTCGATCATGGCCTGGACGCAATGCCTGCGAGAATATGGGAAACAATGAGTCCACGTTGGAGTTCCTGCTGGATCGCACATTTTTCAGCTGCCAACTTAGCGGCTGAACAGAATTGTGTCCGCTTGATTTTGAAGCGAAAAGCTTCACTACGCTAGTCAACACCGCGCTTCGCGCGAGCCGGCGTATGTCGGAGCACGAGTGACGTCACGCACGGCGCAGGTGACCGCCGCCGACTCCGTCGCCTTTGCTCTCTCTCTCGCTCCCTAGTAACACCGAGCCACAGGTGTTCCGCCGCTGCACAGCACCGCGCCTTTCCTCAAAATGCAACTTTCAGTTTTCAGTTTTTCTTCTTTCCCTCCCTCCTTTATCCCTTCCTTTACGGCACGGTTCGGGTGTCCACCGAGATATGTGAGACGGTTACTGCGCCATTTCCTTTCCTCAAAAACCAAACAAAACAAGTGAGCCGAAGGCGTTCATAGAATTCATTCGCGTTGACAACTTTGCAAAGGCTGTTCATTTTCACGAAAGGAAAGGCGCACAACCGGCTCCGTGGGTCAGTGGAGACCTCAATCTCGCTTTCACGTACATGGCGTGGGTGTCAAAAGCCTGCTTTGATTGCGTTCCGCACACTGGATAAACAGCACGCCTTCCCTGCCACCCTAGGAGGTGGCATGCAGTTAGTGTTTGATCGCGAGAGATTGATCACCAAATGAACGCTGCGGCCTAGCTATATTGCTGCAGTGCCGCATGTCAGCCACAACGCTGTCAGCGCTAATGAATTCATTCCACATCTCTCTCTCACCACGAATCAAAGCACAAATGAGGCGCCCGCATATCCAGGGAGCCAGTTATGCACCCTTCTTTTCCTGAAAGCCGTCGCCGTCTAGAACATTGCCAACGCCAACGCCAATGAACACAGTGAACGCCGACATTTTTCGCTTTGTATATCCTATATTAGCTGAGCTAATCCACATTAATTTTTTTATTTTGTCCGGAAAGCTGCGCCTAGCACGTATACAGAATCTCGGAACCCTGCGAGTCACTACAGACTTTTTCGTTGCCTTATTATTAGTGTTAGTAATAGTCAGGGAACTCGTTATGATGGTCACGCGTGCAAGGGCAACCGCGAACGTCTTCGAAACAAAGTCTGATCACCTGCACGCAACCTCGCAGTTCAAAAAAAAAACAAACAAAACAAGTGAACAATTGATTTTTTAGGATTAAACAATAAAATAGGTAGTTAGTAATGGTAATAATAACTACAGTGAACAATGTGCGGTAACCCATAGCTGCACGTTGATTTATGACGGACGCGTGGTTGAATAGCTGCGGATGGAGCTCGATCTCTTCGGGAAGTTAAACGAGTTATGAAATCTCAGTGCGTGGAACCTGCGACATTTTAGGGAGAGGAGTGATTTCTAGAACAAAACAGGAAGACAATGCACTCAGTTGTTCAAACCTACTTTTGTCAGTAGTGCATACGGAAACCACAAGACTGCGCACGTTCAATCGGTTGCTCATGGTGGAGGTTACTCCAAGAACCCGTGTGGTATTGTTTTTTGCTAGCATGGCTTATGATCTACCCTAGGTAGGGAAGAATTCACAAGTCCAATCCAGCTCCCTATTCCTGCCTTGCTCGACGGAGCCCATCGAGCATGTCCGATACGCCGTAAAGGAATACACTGACGCCTCGCTGTGCGTAACATACAAACGATTCGTTCCTTTTGCCAATCTCGTGGCATGGAGGTCGTCGTGCGTGCAGATAAATAGCCTGGTGTTTTCTGTTGCTTGTTTGCACTAGCTCAGCGCTTCAGTGCCGCGCACGTCGCGCAAATGTTTTTCCAGGCCGCGTGTTTGCGTTTGCCTCTTTCGAACTGCGTGCGCAGTACAACTGCAACAGTGACTGCAATGCACGTCCAAGTTCGACATCAACGCGGAACTGAACTTGGATTGCAGAGGACCTGTGCGACTTCCTTTGCGAGAGTAGGTCACTTATATATGAGCTAGAGGTTTATATTAAATAAATACCGTCGCCTTTTGTTTGCTCCAACCAAAAGTGACAACCGGTGAGTGCTACTGCTCTTGAGGGCAGCGCCACACGATGGGTAAAAACGTACCAAAACAGCGCGTTAAAGTGTACGCAAATGCAGGTGGTTTTTCTTGGAGCTGTGAGGAAGGCCGGCAGCCTACTTTCACCAAACAACATGTTTTACGGCACTGAGCTCCTCAGAGAGGCCTGTGTTGTAAAAAAACATCCCTAACTTTTCGTTCCCTGCTGGATAAAGAAAGGCGCTGTGTGAGGAATTTCGTTGTGCGAGAGAACATCAGCAACTGTACGTAAAATTAAGATCGTATTTTTTTTATCTCTAGGTGTTACTTTATGGGCTCAAGATGTCTTAATTTCGCCAGATTAGCGTAATTCAGTCTTCTATGTTTCGTTGCATAGGCACTCAAGGTCGAGTGCAGTTTTATGCATAGCATTCATTTGCGTAACGACGCATATAGAGGTGGCAGGATAAGGCGGAATGGTTATTCTGATAGTGTTGTCTCAGTATAATTAGCAATTCACGATGCGGCTCTGATACCGCCTTACAGAAAGCGGCGGCAGTAAGTGCAAGCCTATACTAAAGGAAGGAGTTGTTTGCGTCATTAAGGTGGCTGGGGCTGCCTTGCTTGGCTTTGTTAAGTGATACGAAGGCATTTTATACGCAGCGCCTATCTGCCTACATTTGTCGGCAGGCAGCCGCAGATGGGGACGGGCGCGCATGGTTGTTATCGCCACCGAAAGGATTATCCGATAAGGCTGCTCTAATGAACTATGTCCGCCAGAAAAGTTCACCTCCAGGGCGCACCTTCGCACGGCTCTGCGCAGTTTATTGGAGCTTATTGCCATGACTGGCAAACAGGGGAGCGGGTTCGGAGGTCGCGCTTCCTAAGAGCAGCGCATCTTTGGCCGAAAAAAAGAAGCTGGGTGCGACTTCTATACCGATTTTTTTTTTGCTTTTGCTTCTATTTTACCGGCACGGCTTGCTTGACATCACAGGTGATAGCTGCCAATGGTCATGGCAAGGAATTAGGGACAATATTTTCTAGTTCCCGTGGCTGCCACCATGTGGTGCATGGTTTTGAACATTCAAAAATTGCGCGTTGATATTATGCGTGACGTAAGAAAGAAGGAGAAAAAAATCTGTCCCTTCACGGCTTAGCGGCTCTGGCTCTTTGCTGTCCCAATTCCTGGTAATGATACGATGTCAAATAAGAAAGCCGAGAAATAATTGTTAGAAACGGCCTCCGAGCCGATGTGGTATATTTTTTTTTGCTTACTTTACGTGGAGAGGGGAGATAAAAAACAGTGCTTCGGCAATTTGTGAAAACAGTTTCAGTTTTGGTCAGTCGTCACAGCAAGATGCCTAAATTATTAGAAGCGAGAGATGTCTTGCGTTTTTGCGCTAAGCGTGAGAAGCTGTCCAGCTTTGTATGCTCGAGCAGCATGCAGGGTTCCTGCGGCTACGTATTCTTCTGTAGGCTTCGCGATGCGAGCTGTTGTGACTTCATGGATTCCTCGTCCAAATTCTCTCAATATCTGGCGAAGCATCTGAGGCAGTCATGGCTATACTGAAGCAAGAGAAATAAATGGTATACGAAGATAGTTTTTGGGCTGTGATCTTGATGGGTAGGAAGACTAGTGGATGCAGAGCAGTAAAGCAGACGTCCATTGGGAAAACATATACGTGCTAAAAAATACATGTGTTGCATCCATCATCACCGCTTAAGCCTATTCTTATAGAATTGTGTGTGTGTGTATGTACGTGTGTGTGTGTATGTGGGGGGGGGGGGACATTTTGTGTACAGGACTTGCAACATGACGCAGACGAAGTGTTAAAGGGACACCGAGATAATTGCAACCAATTATTGTTCTCAGTAAAAACTGATTCTCGGGCTTTTTCTCTCTAAGTTGTCCTTTGTCTGGCAGCAGAACATACATTTATCACCGTGAAAATTGGATTTAAAAATCTTCGCGCCAGTCGACTGAAACTTGTAACGTCCTTACTGAAAAGTTCGGGCTGCCCCCGTTTTGAAGTGAATGGTAGTGCAGTGTAGCCTCTGTGATCCGCGAAAAAATCGGTGTCGACACACGCATTTTAATGGCTCAATCGGCCGGTGATGGCGACACCTGTATTAAGATTGCTCGTCTTTTCTGGCTAATTTAAAATTTTTGTGAGAGTGGTGTCTCAGTGGTTAGAACGCGTTACCGTATTCCAGCTTCAATTTGCTCTCAGTGTTCCTTTAAGGTCAGAGAGAGGAGAAGAGCGGCGTAATATTGCTAGCGTTCGCTCTTTATTCGGCTTATGGTACGTTTTACCGATTTCCAAGTTTTTAGTTGCAGAGTTTCGTGTTTAATTCTCAACCTAAAAACAAAGCGCCTGTGTTGGAGAGAGAAATGAAGGTAGGCAGGCAGGTTAATCGGAAGGATGTTCCGCCCTGCAGTGGTGGACAAGGAAGAGAGGATGCAAAAGGGAAAGAGGAAATAGAGGGATGGGATGAGGAGCACATGTTTCAAGCAATGAAATGCGTGCTGCCAAGTCGCAATCTTTCGCACAAATACGGTGCCCTTAAGAATAGTGCTTTGAATGCCTTGAGTGCTACCGATCGGCCACAGTCCGAGGATTCTTCTCTCCATCAGAGGGGCAAATATCGAAACGGAGTAGAGCACAGCTAAGCGCTTCTTAAGAGAGCTATCAATAAATGTTTGGTCTCTCTATCTCTCTTGTCTTTCGGTGCTAAGCGCAGGACGTTCACTCTGGAGATGTTTTATCGTCTCTTCACAGCCACACGTGTCAGAAGTAGGGCTATCCGTCGTAGCAATGCAAAATTAATGTCGCTTTGTAAAGGCGAGATATAGAGGGCAAAGCAATGCTGCCTCACGCAGGTACCGACAATGTGGGCGACGTAAGTATCTAGTGAACTGGGGTGATGGTTGAAAAATTTGCCCGAGTGTTAATGTCGATTCTTCATTCATACCTGGGAGATATGAAAGAAAAATAGATTTCAGACGGCAGCTCTACGACAATGCAGAGACAGCTTATTACTGCGGTAGTGACCTCAGATTCACGGGAGCCAGATGCCTAAACGTCAGAAAAGGGTGTTTCGAGTTCATAGCGTTAGCACGCTTCCACTTAATGATGATGATGATGTCCTCTGGCTTAATTGCACCTACCCACGTCCGGGGATTGGCCAGGGTGCATTGCGGATACAAACGCACTCATACGAGCACTTCCTAGCGGGTCGCCTTCCTCGCCCTTGGAGCCGTGCGGGTCGGCACCTTATAAGAACTCATATCTCATCCATTTTCGCATACCAGTGCTACATGGTTATGGTTAGAGCTGTCGAAATTGCCTCGTCGCCGTAAACGCCGTCTTTCGTAAAAGTTTTGATAGGCTAAATGAGCGCTGAAAGGTTAAAAAAAAAACGTCCTTTCGTGACCTCGTCTGTCCTCAACTGTTAAAAAGGAGTTAAAGGTCAAAGAGGAGTTAAACTGGTAAGGAGGTGGTGGAAATGCCGGCTTTCCTCCAAGCTAAAATCTCTTGACTGACGTGTCGTTTGTTACGTGCGAAACGCGAGAACACTTAGTTGGAAAACACAGGACTCGGAGTTAGCGATACCGATGTGCAGCCGTTAACGGAAAGCGGGACGCTGTCAGTAAAATGTTCTCAACAAAAAGTACGAAATATTGAATGCCTACGCCAGCACGATGCGCTTAGAGCTTTCAGCACACGTCCTTCGAAACATAAAATAAAAATGTAGGTTAAAAAAATTGAGATGTTTCCGGTTCTTTCGACGCCGGTGTACAAGATTGTTTTAAGTTTACGCATGACCCAACGGTCTGGAGAACTGCAACATGTTCACTGAACATAATGTGTAGCTCAGAACATTTTTGTGTACATACTACACATTCTGTTCAGTGAACATATTGGAGTTTCCTGTTTTTTATTCCATGTTTTGATTTTTGATTCCGTGTTTCGAAGGACGTGCTTGATGCTCAAAGCACGCCGTGCTGGCTTAGACATTTAATATTCCTCGCGTTTTGTTCAGAACATTGAAAACACAGATGTTAGCTTCACAATAAAGCTGACGTGGTGAACATCCCCTGCAAGTGATTGCTGCATGCTTTGATGTGAAGGCTCATGCCTAGCGCACGGTATGGAGCTGGCTACCAATGGATGTCATGTCAAAGCCGTAGAAGAACGCATTAGACGTATTGACATTTATAGTAACCCGTTTGCTTTTCAGTTTATGCGCAATCTGTTGATCTCACGCAGTGCCTCAGAGACAACAGGCCTTTCCAAAAAGTGCTCCCTGGGAGTAGCCATGCTCCATACTAGACTGCGCCATACTGTCGTGTGCACTTGGCGAAGGCATTGCGAAAGAGGCATAGCGCAGGATCTTTGTGCTTATTCGCAACGGTTCAGAGCGTAGGCGTTTTCGCATATACATTAGCCCAAGGTTATGGATCCTATCTCTTCCACGGCGGCTTGGTTCGGATGGACGCCCAATGCAGGAACGCCTCTGTCCGGGAAATTTGGTGAAGATTACGAAACTACTGCTAGTAGCCTACTAACTACTACTCCCCAGGTGGTTCCGAAATGAACCAGAACCCTATACTAGAATATTCAATCAATCAATCAATCAATCAATCAATCAATCAATCAATCAATCAATCAATCAATCAATCGATATATCAATCAGTCAGATGCTTGTCCAGGCAAAGTGCATGCATAAACTAAAGTGGTTGCTTTAGATGGGCATTTAATCGACTATTGTATTATCTTTTCCATAGCAGCGGTAAGCAGCCTAGTCTATAACGTGTCCGCGCTTACTCCAGGCCTACGAAAGTTATCCCTCTCTGTGGTTGCTTTAAAGGGTGAAAGAGGTAAAATGCGAGTTTGAGGCCAGACACGGTGTTAGTCTTTTGTTCGGCTGTTCTAAGTGTTCTACAGCCTGAACGACCCCGTTGGGGTCGTATTTCGTTCTGAGTTAATTGCTATTGCTGAGATAACGTGGCACGCTCAAGGGAGCGTGAGGTATAAGGCCGCCATCCTTTTCCTTGAAGGCGGCGGGCTAAAAGCGAATGCGCCCACACTCCGTCGCCGAGGGCGCACTTGCAGACAGCTTCACCCGTAAGAGGGCCACGGTTTTCTTTTTTTTTTTGCGATTCGCGCAAGACTGTTCCGACTGTAATGAGACTGCCTGTTATACGTAGTTGCAAGCATGTGGGCGACAAACAGCAACGAAAGAAAGTTGTCCTGGAAGAACTCGTACATTGTCGATGCCGGAGCTACCCCGGTCCAGGGGGCTTTGACAATAAATGTTTCTCGCCTTCATCATCACCATACCAGAGAGAGAGAATGAGCACGTGACTTCGACGAGAAGGGTTTACATGTCATGAACTTTGCGCCTTTACAACGTATAGCGTTGCACTCTTTTGAAAACATCTGAAAGCATTATTTAACTGTATTTGCGGCGCTTTAGAGACAGAGCTTGTTATCCTAATTGTGACACAGGGGCATGCGAGTGACGGAGACAGGATACAATGTTCTCTCGAACCCTGGGACTATTGTCGGATTTCGCTTCGTGTAGTCTTACAGCTCGCAAGTTTTGTACTGTGCATGCCTGGCAAGTATTTCACAATATGTATACACCATTCGAGCACCCGGACGTTATTACCTACACTAATCATGTTAACCTATGAAAGCTTGTCGCGATATTTTCATATTGCAGTGAGCGTATGCTGTGAACAAGGACGTCAGCTAAATGGCCGGTATGCCCTGGCGGCAAATAAGAAAACTGTTGGCAGAACTGCTTGCGAAGGTGCAGTTTTTCTAGAAGAGCTTGGCAGTCCTACTACGCTTTCGAAGAAAAAAGGGTGGTTTCCAAATGGGGGCTTATCCAAACTGATAGTTCACCCGGTCGTGAACTCTACGCCTGGAAGAAGAGCCGGAGAAGAATGGCAATGCAAGCAGAAAACCGTACGACACCTGATTGCAACGTTCGTCCTAATCTTAAAAGCACGCCATTGATTGAGGGCTGCGCGCAGACGCGAGGTCACTATAACAATTGAAGTTGGGGTGGTGGAAAAAAAGATTGAAAAAGAAGACGGCAGTCAGACGTGCAGCTTTGTAACGTAGACACCGAGATATTTTTTCTTTTCTTATCTTTTTCAAACGAATGGGGCAAATCAAAGCGCGGAGTAAGTATTCGTTCTTGAGTACGTCACAACGTGTCCTTTTCCGACTAGACATCTAACAAAAGGTTTTTCAAGCGTGCTCAGACTCCTACAGAAAGTGCGCAAGTGTCGTTCTAAAGCCGTGGTTTGAAATTTTTATTGAACAAAAAGACCGAAGTTTCTCACGTCGCTTACGTGCTTGTCTCAGGCAGTAATACAGTAATGTCGAGTTCAATTTCATGCAGCTGTTTGGTAACCTGCGGCTATATCGTTCTGCATGGGCCTGGATATCCTCGATGGTTCAAGCGAAGTAGATATTGGCCCTGAACAGCCGGTCACCGCTTGCCGACGCCAGGACAAGCTTGGAGGCCGACTTGGCCAAGTCCGGGCCATGCTCAGCCCTACGATGGCCCAGTGACAAATTACCATTTACACTAGTGAACACACGATAATGACAGCTGTGCAAAATACGGGAAAATTATTCACAAAGTTCTTCGGAGCGCATCGTCATTCTTCAGGGATGTATACCAGTACCGAAAGCCAGCAACAAAGCGACAGACCTGCTGCGGTATTGCAGAGTATCTCAATTTGTTGTTATTTTAAATCTGTCCGCGCATGGTGTTTCGACAAAAGAGAAAGTGGCGCTATTAGGCCCATACTAAACATAGTACCATGTCGCCTGTCGGAAGAAAAAAAAAAGAAGACATGAAGTATGCCCTACAGGCCCACCGCGGCGACTCAGTGGTTGGGGCGCTCGGCTACTGATCCGGAGTTCCCGGGTTCGAACCCGACCGCGGCGGCCGCGTTTCGATGGAGGCGAAACGCAAACGGCGCCCATGTGCTGTGCGATGTCAGTGCACATTGAATATCCTCAGGTGGTCGAAATTGTATCGGAGCCCTCCACTGCGGCACATCTTTCTCTTTTTCTTCTTTCCCCCCCCCCACCTTCTTCCGTTCTCTTACGGCGTGGTTGGGTGTCCATAGGCGTATGTGAGGCAATTACTGCGCCATTTCCTTTCTTCAAAAACGAATTATTTTCATTTCCCTACAGGCCTGAGGTTGAATATTTCGTTGTCTAACCCGTACACTTTGGCCTTTTCACTTTGGCACAGCGCTGAAACATAGAAGGCAAGATGGAGTGCTTGTTTTATTTATTTTTTCCCTGACACGCCTGTCTATAGACGATGTACCGAGATGTTACCATTAGCCTGAATGCGTAGAAAACTGGTCTGTTCTAAAAAAATAGTTTTGGAGCATCGCAAGCATGTGCTATGTAACATGATTCGGCATGGTGCGTTCAATTACGCTGGATGGCAATGGTCGTCGCGTGGCATAATGTGTACACCGGGCCCATCGAAGGACATTGCTGAAATGCGAGCAATGTTTTTCGCTCTGACGTGTTCTGAGGAATGTTCGCGGTGCGGAACATTCTTTCCGTTCCCCGGTGTGCCTGGCCGAAACCTACTCAGGCAATTTGTTATTAATGCATATTTCTCATTTCTAAGGCTTCGAGAGTCACGAAGCCCCTAACGATGAAAACTTAAAAAGCAAGAACAAAGTGGCCGAGACACCGAACCAGCAAATGACAAAACAAGGAGTGGTCAAACAATGAACTGCTTTAAAATATTGAAAGTGAAATATGAAATTGCTCTGACGCAGAGGGAATACATGCGGCGTTCGTTACCTTTGAATGAGCGTCGCGGCGAGGGTTGCTAGGAAGATCAGCGCGAAGGCTTGTTTTCGGCCGCCCATTTTCGCTTTCCGCAGCAGGAGGAGCTGCCGTGAGAGTCCGTCACGGTTTCGCTTCTAGTACCGAGGCGGCGGTGAGGAGGGATCGTTGTCCCGTGGCCGCCTGCAGTTCCGGCAGGGCCCCTTATATAAGCCACTACGTCACCGCTATCTCGCGACGTCACCGCTACGTTTATCGCCTTCCTTTGCTCTATCTGTCTTTCTTGCGGGCCGCACGCGAGCGAAGTGACATCGCTTGCCGCTAGAGACAGCGATTGTGCGGGGATGAGCACCTCAACGGCTCCTGGCGGTTGTGTGCGAAGTTCCCACGCATTACTTCCACGAGCTCGGCAGAAGTAACGACGGCGCGCAAGAGTCAATGCCCGATCTGTTTTGATCAGTGGTCTACACTCAGTCTTCTTTTTTTATATCATGTCAGCAGTCTGTCCTCATTGGTGTCGGATTACACCCTTGCTTGGGAAAGGCCGCCATTCAAGGCACTGTGGAAAGTCTAGAAATTACGCTGTCCCTTTACGTTCCCACAAAGGTCACCATGTGCGCGCTCTTGTTTGGCATAGAGAGCGTAGAAAATAAATAAAATTTAAAAAGTACCTGTGAATAAATTGTGTTCACTTCATCGTATCGGTACTAAAATAGAGAACAAGAGTTTTGCTGTTGTGTACCAATGACAGAAAGCTGACCAAACAAAGCACAGCAGCATTGAACTTGAGCTATTTTCAAATTTACAGAAAAGAAAAAGGAGTACTGCCGCACTTGTCTTCTAGGCGCTTCGATACGATCCGAAAGAAACAAATTTATTTATACCTCAAATGCTCCTATTGCGGTATTACATGAGGTGTGGGCTGTTGCACTTCTTCCATGAGACTTTCAATGAATGCCTTTAAGTGAGCTGGATGATTGGAAATGTGATTACTACGTACCAATTATGCTGTTTAGTAAAAACGAAAATTATTCTGTCACAAGGATGCTGAAGCATGCGGCTTATCATGCTTAATGATAACAAGCAGCCAAAGCCTTCTCCTGGCTGCCGTTTTGGGACACCATGGCTTTTCAAAGCGTAATGCTAGATAAAAATGGAGTGATTTTTTTTTTCGGATAAAACAGCGCATCTCAGAAATAGTCAGGTGGGCAGAGTGCTTAGTAAGAGCCTTTATCTAATAAGATATTTATTTATTTATTTATTTATTTATTTATTTATTTATTTATTTATTTATTTATTTATTTATTTATTTATTTATTTATTTATTTATTTATTTATTTATAAAGATATTTATTTAATAAGAGCGTTTATCTACTAGCTTCGCTCTCGTTTATTACCCATTAAGAGGAATTCGGGACATGCGCTTCTAGTTCCCTTGGTTGCCATCACGTGGCGCATGGCTTTGAATATTAAATATAGCGCGTTCACATCATCCATGAAGATTAGTTACTGGAAAAAAAATCTGTCGTTTCCCACTGAAGCGCTGTAGGCCGCTAGGCTTATCGGCACTGGCTGTGCCTTGCCGCGGAATTCAGAGAAATGTAGAGTAGCATGCACAATGAACTTCTTGAGCATTTCTCCAAGTGCCAAGCATCAGACTTGTTCGGCAATAGCTAACCTCATATCTGCCTCCGTAATTACTCACACGAAAATGTTTTACGCCTTCCAAGCCACAACCAGTTTCATGTAAAACAATACAGTAAGGCTTACGTATCGATCAAGGCATTCGCTTTCAGTTACCGTAATCTCCGGCGCACAGTCCGCACTAGCTGTATAGTCCAAAAAGCTCAATTCTGGCTTGTTTTTTTCTACTAGGTCCTCCGCACCCGGTACATAGACCGCAAGGGTGAGGTGTGCAATCCAAGCGTAAAATTATATCTGCATGCGGTGATTAGTACGATCCGGTCTGACGGAGCGAAACTATAGTCCGTTGTTTACATGTCGAGAGAAGGCTCGCCATTGCGTTCGTTATATTTGCTATTACTCTCCATTGGGCGCAGACACCCGTAAGCCGGATTTAGCAAGAATATTGACAATAATTTGAAAAAAATTTCTTTCCACCACTCTACCATCCACTTGCCACACTATTTTATATGTTTATGCTATTGGAAATTGTGATAGAAACTACTTCCAGTGAGCACGTGTGCAACTATTCAGGCACAGGATGTGAAAAGCACGGCGCTAGTATAACAAAACTTCGTTACATATGATTGCGTTGGACATTTCTTGCTATCTTGGTTGATATTTTAAAAATTACGGTATATAGTGTACACGTACATATAGTTCACAAAGCGCAACGTTTATAGTCCATCTATAATATGACGTCTATATAATTAAACATATTAGCCCGCAGACTGCATACCAGAAATTATGGTAAATTATAAATAGAGCAAGAAAAGAAAAATATGTGCCGAAAATGTTAACGTCAGCCCGGAGCATATAGCCATGCAACCTTGCTTTTTTTCACCTCGCTTCAAGCACCATGTTACGGAGGAGAATAAAAACTGAATTGAAGCGGTCATAAGGTTACTTAAAAGCTCTTTTTTTTTCCTGCGCAAGCTTGCTGTTTAGTGTTACTCGTGGTTGGTTGTTTCGGAGCACTAAATCGACGTATAATGAAAGTCGCCACGGAAAAAAAAAATCGAAAGACAAAATACTCCGCACCCCCCCCCCCCCCCCCCGCTCACCCTCCTACCAATCCAGATTAGGAAGGTATTGTTTAACGTATAAACGCGTCTCTTAAAAACGCACTTGGAACTTAATTGTCCCATTGCGCATCCCGGTTTACCTCTGTTGCTATATGCCCTGCACTGTGCAAGATCTGGTCGGCTACCATATTAACGCTCATAAATGCCAACCCCATTCTCTGAGTTTGCTTTTCTCTACTGCGAGAGAATTTCTGCAGCATCCCTGTCTCCATTGAATTGCCTTCGGTTTGCGTCACTGTATAACCGCGCAGCATATGGTTGTTGAATGTCACGCTCTTTCGCTCGCGGACTTTCTCTGAAGCTCACTAACTTTTTAAGTCATGAAGCTCACGACCTACAAAACGCTGAAGAACTATAAACGAATAACACCTTACGCCTATTTACCGAGCTGAACGAAGAAAAGCAAAAAAAAAACACTGCTCTTAGCAAATAGCAAATGATGGCGTAGTTTAGCGATGTTGCTATGTGTAGCCGTAATTCAAAGCAGTTTTCCGCGAAGAACAATGCGAGTAGCTCTGTTTTCACGGGCGACACCTGATAGGTATGCCGAGTGATGTCACTGGCCCGGCGCCGCTTTCCTTGGAACATTGAGCTGTCAGAGGGAAGATAAACAAGTCAAGGCACTTCCTGTGTGTCCTACAAGCGCTTCGTTTGCAGGTTCTGTATCACGGATGCGGCCTTTGCAGAGGCCACGGATGGCGGTTTTCGCACGCGTGTCGTCGCCAGCCCTTAGCAATACGCGAGCACTGAGTTTGCACCGCGATTGCGAGCTTTGGTGTTCTTGACCTCAGCCACGACGAGTGGGTCCGCGTAGTGACGCCCAAGTGGACACTTGACCGGTTGTTTAAAGGGAGATAAAAACGTGAAATGCCGCACGCTATAGTTTTTCGGACCCATTACCTATAACTCGACTGGAGGGAAGCGTGCAACGGAGTGGACGTAGCGCGATAAGACCCAACGCAGGAAATCTAGAGTCAGCTTAGCCAGCAGCTTTTCTTTGCAGGTGCCATGATGTGCGGCAGGTGTACCATGATGTGTGTAGGAAAATGTGACCCTGTTTAAATGAAATCTTTATTTCACTGTTTTTAGTAGGAGCCGCCCACATGACGAAACGGGCGGCTATCGGAGTCGGATATCGGCATAATTTCCATTGCATACTACGGGCAAATGATTAGAAGCGCGTTTATTTTAATAGATTCTGCTTTGAAGGCCCTTGTGCGTCTTGTACTAAGCTTTTTACGGTAAAATTGTTTGTGCACGGCAGCGACGCTGTGCTTGTCGCTCAAGCAGTCGTTTCCTAAATGTTGCAAGGGGCGATGAAAACGCGCTTGCTTCTAGCTTTTGCGCGATTATCGAGCGGATAATTCCTATGCATGTCAATGCATGCGTTTTTACGCACCCATTCATTTATATTTCGTGCTAATTTATTTGTTCCTTTGGTTTTCACAGTGCAATTCCAGACAACCATTAATATCACAAAAAAGTTCGCTGCGTCTATATCTTCACTCGTGCTTCTTATGCAAAAAATGTCCACCAGATGCTTTTCTACTTTTGTAGAGACTACCATGGAAATATATTTCATTAAGGAAGTCCTATTCCATGTTTGGTGCTGAGTGAGCTCGGCGTTAAAGCACATAGGACATGAGGATATGCATGAGTCTGGATTGCGGGTTAGGCGAGGGTGAGGAGGGAGGGAAAGAGGTGGACGCTACAGAGCTTCTCAAAATCGCTCCCTGGGCGTGGCCATATTGTTCGCTGGGCTGTTGTCTGCACCTGACATCAGCACAATGGAAGCGGTAGCGGAGCCGATTTGCCCAGAAAGGAGGCGGTTCGGCATCTGCCTCGCCCAATGGAAAGGTCTGTAGTGACGTTGAGCGTCATACTGGGAAAATTTGACTTTTGAGCGAGAAAGCGTAACAGAACAAACTCGTCCACGAACAGCAGGACAGCGTAAGGCAGGAGAATAGAGGCGCTATACAAATCCGAAGTGGCCCTGCAAGCTTGCGAGTTACGTGTATAAATGTGTTCTCAGGTTTAACTCAACCATATAACTGAAATGTTAGATCACGTGATTATTCTCAACCATATTTATGCCCCTTATGAAAGCTGTAAGAGATGCCTCGGATATTTTGAGAGTTAAACAAGAAAAACTTACTTTAATGATAATGATAACAATTTGCTACGTTCTCGGAAACGTAACTCGCGGTCCACTCTAGATAGCGTTCTGCGTGGATTGCACACTGCAAGCTCCGCATCCGAGTTGTCCGGCACTCTGACTATGTAGAGCGCTTGCGAGCGGACGTTGCGGGAAGATGGTGTCCCCAGATAAGATAAGCGGCACTGCACCACCGTACTCTGGCAGACAAAAGATCGACAGTTGCATCACTTGTACGCAAGTGCTCACGGCGCTTAAGAACGTTACGAGGTGGGGCTATTCTTAGATAGCGGATTCTCTCAAAGCGATATGCTCACGTATCCGTGTAGGAACATCTGCATTGGTGCAAGCGACAACTAGCCAATCTCTGATCGCAAACATTCATCATGTCATTGTGTTTCTTTTCCGTTCGTCATTCTGACAGACCATCTGGCATACTATGCGACAGCTGATTGGCTGTGCGGAGTCGGAACTGAGATGGTTTGCTCCTCCGCACAATGTAAACGTTCCTCTCAGAGGAATAAAGAAGAAACATGGCACTCATTCGTCATAACTGTGACAGAAATTTCTATGCATGTGTTATTTTGTGCCTCGCCGAAGAAGAAAGTTCGGGATATTCGGAAAGATGCCGAATCTACAGATGCGGTTCAGCAACTTACATTGACCAAATGTATAAGTATTGTGTGAGAAAGCATTTCACTCGTATAAGTATGTCCTAGAAACTTGCAAAACGAAAATCGGGGCTTACTACGAGTAGTGTTGCGTTTATTTAATAATCAGTCAATGAGATGCGTTCATCTTGGCGTATATGGTAAGGGAAGTACCACATTTATTATTATTTTTTTTGTTATCGTGCTCTATCGAGGACGTGTTGTGCCTTTTCAGTGCAGTGTTCTGTTTTTTACATACGTTCCAATGTATGGTGACCCGCATACCGTTATGCAGTGATAGCCACATCATATTGAGCTCATGTATTTAGTGATTTTTTTTAATGGTGGAAGAGAACAGCCGTACCAGAAAACAGACGTAACTAGTTCAGAACCTTCGCGGTCCAACTCGCTTATAATAAACTCGGAACACAATGGTTTTCACGTTGCAGAGACAAGGCGTTGTCGTCATGCTGACGTCACGACCGGAATGCATGGTGCACCGATCGAGCACATGTTGACGGGCCGATGCCCATAGCTGCTACGCTGAGTTTCGTTCAGGCGGCCATTCCGTGTTGGTGACGTTGTTTGTCGCGTGATATTCCCACACATCAAGAAGGGTGTTTTTGTTGCTGCTGGCGTAAAGTATCGTCTTTCAGGGTTGTTTGCCACGAAACGCGGGATCGAGGGAGCGCGGCAGAGGCGACATTGTGAGCGCATTAGTGAAAGTGCTCCCTGTTGACAGACAGTCGCGGCTTGAGGGGAGGTGGAAGCAGAGAGGGTGTCACTTCCGCCGCGACAGATAAAGTAGCGTCCGCTTTGCAGCCCCAATAGGGGCTCTTCATTAGACCCCGAGGAAAAGTCTTGTTTACTGGGAGAAAGCTCTTACAGGCAGCTTATCTGCGCGTTTTTTACGAGAGAGTGCACAACCTTGTGGAAAATCTGGCGTTCTGGAATCGAGCAGCCACAGAACGTATCGTCTAGTAGGTGCACGGAATCAGGTACTGTAGACATAGAAGCCAGACTACAAATGAAATGCAATGAAAGCAAAGTTTATTCTTATTCGACTTGGTGCGTGAGTTTCCTTTTTCCGTCCAGCCTAAGCCCAGCGCGTTTGTTGTTTATCCAGGCAGCACGGCGAATCATCAGATGTGTACAAAAAAATGAGCAACAAAACACCGAAGACAAGCTAGTCAACACTGTGCATATTATACAAAATGATGCACTCACAGCGCGTAAATAGAAAAAAAAATCGAGCAAAAAATAATAATAAATAAAAATAAACGAGGGTCATCATAACAGCTTGAAATGAGCTATATCAAAGCAACTCACAGAATATCCAAAGCACAAACAAAGGAAGAAGCATTCAATGCTCAAGAGCCCATCAGCGATGTGTCTGCACAGTTAAGCACCATTTTCTTATTTATTTAGTCATTTTTTATTCTGTTTTGAAATTTGCAATCTCTTCGCCAAGTTCATTAAATATTTATCCGTGACACCTAACATCCTCTCATCTTTTTCCCATACTGTGTAAAGCATCGTGACCTAATGTACATTTCAGTCTTCCTTAAGGCAACGTTTTTCTAGACTGGTACCTTGAAGGCATTTGTAAAATAATAACGTGTGAGCAAAGTGAAATAAAAAAGTTCCCGCATTTCCAGAATGCGCAGCCGGCTGTATTGTCCATTCTTGACAAACTGCTGAAGCATATTACCATAACTTATACTGGTTACTTTTCTTTAAATTACCCGATTTATGGCTCCCATTTTGGGATCAAGACAAGCTCTGTATATTGTAACAGTGTAGGTTTTAATGGATTCAGAGAGTGCCTTGATTATGATGCGCCTTAAGTGCATCAAAGTTTTACCCCTCAGATTGTACATCATCGCCCACACAGCTCTGAGCCTGTTACGTACTGAATTTGATTATTGCATGTTATATGCTCGTCAGCTATTATTCTGAGATACTTTACCGCGGGTTCAAGTGGTACGATATTGCACATGTGCACAGATCCTAATGCGAGCCATGTAATAAGAGTGACTCAGAGCATTCGTTTGTGTGGGTTTCTAAAAAAGATAAGCTTCATTTTTTGTCCATATAAACATATCGAATTTTGTGCCAGCCAGTCTATCATCTTGCGTATATCTTGTTGCAGACTTTTGCACCTAAAATCAGAATCAGGGAATTCTAGTACTAGTGAGTGTCATCTGCAGGTTTAAAAGACCAAATTCAGAGACGTAGATATTAAACAGTAGTGGGGCCAGTGTACTTCTTTGCAGAACACCGTATGCGCCGGGTTGTTCAATAAATATTTCTCGCAAAAAGATTGCATAACGTATGCCACACGTTTTTTTCCAAAATTCGAATCATAGAAGTTATAATAGAAATCAGTCTGTAGTTTTGCTCAGTCGCTTTTCTTTCGGCTTTTGTGTACAACTATTGAAAGTTTAATTCTTTGGGTATTATTCCTGTTTCTAATATTCCGTTCAGTATTATGAGAATCACACAAGAATTGATTGATTGATTAATTCATTTATTCGTTCATAAATAAATAAATAATAAATAAATAAATATTAATTAATTAATTAATTAATTCGAATGTTTGTTCGTTCATTTATTGCTTGCTTGCCTAATTGTAACCGCATACATTCAAATATTGGTTTTCGCGGCCATTCACTCACACAGTTTCACTGACAAGTTTGTTTTTTTTGTGAGCTGCTTCGGTTCATTATATGTAAGCTCCTTTGTTTTCTGGTTTTATTTTTTCTGATATTCGCGGTTAAAAATCGGTTGATATTTTTTCTACCTCAAATTCGGATACAGATGGTGGTTATTCTGCAAAAAGTTCTATAATTCGTTTTTTTTTTCATCTAAATTTTTGCAGCAGAAGACAATTCAGCATCAGCGCTTGTTATTACGTGGAGAATAAAATGGTTTTTCTTTCTCGCTATTTTCACTACAATATGGAAATTCAAACTGCGCTAAAAAAGTTCACCAATTCACATATGTCAATTTCGTTTATTACAACTGCTTAATCACATACGTTCACATCTCCTGCGAAGCATTTCAGGGTCTGTGAAACACCTGCGTGCCTTTGTTTGTGCACTGCGAAAGCATTCATTAAACATCATGGCGACTATTTTAATCGCACAAATGCCATGGAACACCACGTCGTTAATGTGGGTAGCGTTTGAAACAGTGATGCCGATAAGACGCCTGTTCGGTACAGATGTCTTGGACTTTTGCTTCTAAACTGAGTTTTTCAACCATATCCTCAAATTAACTGGACGTTGAAAGCAAACGTTAAGAGGAGGTTAAATTATTAGTTAACTGAGAGCACCCCTTCTACATGCACGCTCATTTTTGTATTATGTTTGTATTATGTTATTGGGTATGTGCCATTGTGTGAGGTCAACAACAACAACAACAACAACTTTCGCCTCAGCTCTGTTTCTTTACCTAATTTTGCCTAATTTATCTAGTTTTATTTGAATATTCGAGGACGGCTGCATCTTCAAGGCGGTACTGTCCCTATGGGAAGAGTACGGCTGCTCCGGCGCCGGCAAGCCTAAAGGGACCACGCCAATTTAAGGAGGCTGGCTCGGAAGAGGCGGCCATGGCTTCCCAGGCTGTGGAGCGACCAGAACATGGACACGACCACCCGTCCAGCGAGACCTCATCGCTTAGTGGGGCTGAGTCAACGATCGTGGACGGTGACGAGTCAGTGGCCGATATGGCTGACGGGGACAACAAGGGCTTCCAGTTGGTGAGTCATCGCAAGCAACGAACGGTCGAGATCCCGGTAGTAGTTGTGCCCACAGAGAAAGGGGTTGATTTAAGAGAGAAGAATCCAATCTTGTTTTTCGCGGCCGTTCAATCGCTGCTGGGATCAGCTCCGATTCGTAGTCGGTTCGCCATGCAAGGGGCTCTTCAGCTGGATGTCTCAACGGAAGAGCAGGGTTACAAGCTCCCGCAGTGCTCTCAGATTGATGACATCAATGTTAACGTGCTGTTGCCCCATTCCTACATGGAGAACACATGTGTTATTAAGGGTGTACCAAAGTGGTATTCAGAACGCGACCTACTTGATTATCTGAAACCACAAGGTGTGCTGCACGTGAAACGACTTGTGCGTCGTGTGGAGTCTCCAGGAAAAGAATGGGCTGCGAAACCTACCAACTCTATCATGTTGACATTCGCTCCCAACTCAGAGCGCCCCGAAAAAATTGATCTGGGATTCACAAAACACGCAGTTGCCGATTTCACTGAAGCTCCTCCAAGCTGTTTTAGATGCCAATGGTTTGGGCACGTGGCCAATGTTTGCGCAATGGATCGACGCTGTAAGCGGTGCGGAGGCAACCACGACTTTAAAACCCGCAAGGCCGATTTTGCTTGCACCAATTGCGGTGGTGATCATCCAGCGTGTTTCGGAGGCTGCCCCTTCCGTGTGAGCGCTCTGCACCGTCGGATATCCTTTATTGCTGGTCCCAAAACCCAACCGACTGAGACGCCTGTCCCAGGATTAGACGAGTTCCCTGTGTTGGAGTCTGATGTTGTTGCGTTACCCAACAATGCCTTTATGAGACCTGAGTCAAGCAAGACGCCAAGGTTCATTGCGTGCGAGTCGGTTGTTCGACCTCCAGCAAAAAGTGTCCATGTTCTTGAGCGGCCGGATCACAGCCAGACTCCACGGCAAGGGGGACCCTCATATGCACAAGTGACAAAAAAACCAGCTACTGCGGCCAAGAGTGTGTCCCCGTCGGCATCTTTTGCCGATGTAGTAAGTGAGTGCGTTGCGCAAAATAAGAAGCTCAAAAATCAAGGTATGTCTGACCTTCTTCATGTTTTGTTTGGGGCCCTGCGTTCACATGTTCCAGCGATGGCGCCTGGTAACCTGAAGAACTTCAAGCAGTTAAAATAGAAACTTCAGCAGTTAAAATAGAAAAGTATGACGAAATAAACGTTTAAATTCTAACATACTGCTGTCGATCAGTTAGATGACTAGAAAAAAATCAAGAGTATATTGGCAATGAATTCATAGTATTCAACTTTCTATGACAGTACTGCCGCAAAGCTTCGTATTGTTTATTTGTTCAAGCGGCCGCTGGCACACGGCCTTATCTCTTTGTGACGCCATATGCGAGCACATTAATTTGGAATTATCGCACCCATGGGGGACCGATTCTACGCTGTTCGAGACATTTGTTGTGACTTTGCAAGGTGTATCCAGAAAGTCTGTTGTCAGCACCAAATTGGGCACGGCCGAGAGCAGCGGGCATTCTGTTCGACGACTGCCGAGCACACTTGTTACTATCACCGCTGACGAGTTGTTCACTTGTTTGTGGGCGCAAGTCAGCCCCAATAAAGATTTTCTTTTGGAAGCATTTTCACTGTCTTCCTGACTGCCGGACTGCCGCCACCACTAGGTGACAGTATAGAATGAAGAATTGGGTCTAAATCCTTCTTTAGCTCTAAGAGTATTATTAAAGCCAGTTCGTTATTGGGGAATTCCCCTAAAACATTTGACTAGTTCGTTATTGCGGAGTGATGAGTTTATTCCTTTTAATAACTCTGATACAGCTGTTAAAGTAGACTGACTGGTTCTGAAACCGTGCTGGAAGTAATTTAAAATGTTCACTCTGTGTAGATGGTTTCTTAATTCAAAGGAAATAACATTCTCAAGTGCAGCATTTGAGGCACTCATTAACTACATTGGTCGATAACTACGGTTAACAACGTTAGATTTATATGTGAAGAAACTACTGAAATCTTTAGGTTTTGAGGATTATAATCTCAATTTATGTTAGACTCACAAAGGAAAGAAAGTCAACTTGATCTTTGGAAGCCTTAACAATAATGCCATCGTGTACACTGCCTTGTAAGCACTCATATCAGCTAAAATATTTTTTGCTGTAGTTTCTTTTATAGGCTTGAGACAATACGCGCTTTATGTTAAAGGATAATTAACATCATATCATGCATAGGCTATCGCTGGCCCAAAGTTTGTAAAACATGTACTTAAAACATGCTTCATTACAGCGTCAACCCAGTAAGGAACAGTGTGCCTTTTAGCCCGGGCTTTTTTTTTTTAACAATACTGTGCTGAACTCTGTTTTGCATGTTGAATCACTGACACGACGCAATTGCGGGAGCTACAAAACTGTTGCAAACAGTATATTAACATTGTTCTTTCTGCTTCACTTTGTGATACCAAGCACATTTTCGGCTCGTACGATCTTGTAGTGCATCCAGAAATGGCAGTGAAGAGTGTCTTAGCAAAATTATCACATACAGTATGATTGATAAAATTGTTTTCCAAACTATCAAAGAAAGCAGTGAGTATATCACCCGGTCATTGCGTGGATTTTATTTATTCTAGGATATTTTTTCAGCTTGCAAAAACAGTGGAGTGGTCTTTTATGCTCTTATTGTACACTCCCTTGCGGGCCCTTATTTACAGTAACCTTGCTAGAGCACAATATTGGTTTGCATAAATTTTTGGTCTGACTTAAGTTTTGATTAAACCTCATGCCATGGTCTGGAGTTTTCCCAGAATAAATGCCTGCATGGTAAACATGCCTCTTGGGAAAATTTTCATATGTAGCAGATAATCTTATTAACTGAGCGTAATGCGTAGCATGGCCAATGTGTATACGAAAGGGCCCTCCTTTGCATAGCTGCACTACTTCGAACAACATCCTCAGCAGACGCAGTCACTGATTTGTGGTGAAATTTTGACGGTACCTAGTGTTGTGTAAGGGGACAGGTGCAAGGTGCGGGGGAGGGGCGTGCTGCTGAACCGCTGCAGATGCGAACAGGCTACACCCCCCCCCCCCCACACACACACACACGCCCGCACGCACACGATACTGCTCTCAAATGGCATTTCAAGATGACGTTTCATGGCTCTTTCTCCGAAACCTCGAAGCTTATCAGAGAGCGAGCTCCGCACATCTTTCGTCAAGATGGCGCCACCAACTCGCTGTTTGGGCTTAGCGCCCAGTAGAAGGTGGTTATGTTTCGACTTCTGAAGAGAGAAAGCGGGCTACGGAGTGTGTGTGTGTGTGTGTGTGTGTGTGTGTGTGTGTGTGTGTGTGTGTGTGTGTGTGTGTGTGTGTGTGTGTGTGTGTGTGTGTGTGTGTGTGTGTGTGTGTGTGTGTGTGTGTGTGTGTGTGTGTGTGTGTGTGTGTGTGTGTGTGTGTGTGTGTGTGTGTGCGTGCGCGCGAGGCTTTTGAGTAGCAAGTGTAACGGGGGTCAGTGGACACATTACTCGCGCTGTGAGTAAGCGAAAATCCGGAGGTTCCTAAGTGGGTGAAACTGTCGCTTGCGAGGCAAAGGTGCGTACTGTACAGAATAAACTACGAGGTTTGCTACGCATTCAAACGGTTGGGCCACCGCGAAGATGTTTCCCCGGATCCTAACATTAAGTGTCGAAGATGCGGAGAGGCGCGCCCGGTTTCGGGCCATACTTTCGAAGCGAAGTGTCAGCTTTGCGGCAAAAGTCACCCGCTCGGTGGCAAAAAATACAGGGAAATGTACAGGACTTCCTGACCAAGAAACGGCAGCGGGCGCGAAAAATCGCCCAGCAACCGCAGCAGCAGCAGCAGCAGCAAGGCGAGCGGCAGCAAAAATCTGATGCAACACCCGAAGGCGATTGCAGAGGATGCTCAAGGTCAGAGGAGGGGACTCCCAAGGCCGGCGAGGGGATTCCCGAGCCAGGAGAGGTGACTTCCCGCGATTGATGGAGTCTGTCGGCCGAGGCCGTTCGAGCTCCGTGGCAGAGGGCGATCCGGGTCCAGGTCTGTAGCCAGGACCAGTTCTAGGGACCGGAGGAACCCGTTGGCTCCCGGAAGAGAAGCCCGAGCGGGGACCGTAAAACCGAGTTTTGGTAGCGGGGCCTCCCAGGCTAAATATAAGAAGAGAGAAAAAGAGAGAGAGAAAGAGAGAGAAAAAGTGGCAGAGGAAAGGCAAGGAGGTTAATCAGAAGAATTTTCCGGTTGGAAATCCTGCACTGGGGGAGAGGGATGAGGGGGGCGTAAAAGAATAAGAAGTAGAGCAATGTGGTCTTTGTCTAGAACGACAATGACAAGCGTACTGAAAGTCACGGGCCGCCGCAGCAGTAGCCTGCACGCCTTGAGGGCTGCCGACTCCTGCGACCTGAGTAGAACAGATCTATACAGTCGTCTATCACTGATACGAGGCAGACAGGCAGCGCAGAAGTTCTAGTGTGTGGAAAGGCTGCTTGCCGTTGCGGCTGATAATGTTGATGACAACGTAACATTCCCGAATTCTTCTCAGAACTATGAAGCTGCAGGGTGCGTTGTGCCAGCTATTGGACAGCTGTAAGCATTGGATTCAACAAATCAGACATCTGCAGTGCATTCTGTGCAGCTGGCATGTGCAATCTGGAAAACTGCACAAGCATGGCATTCACAATTGGCTTTAGCATTGCAATCACTTGCTCGTCTGCAACTTGGGCCGGTTCCTGGCCTACTACCCGACCAGCAGTAGGCTCAACATACTAGGTGCGCGGTGACTGTTCTATCCCTGAGGCTGCAGAGTGCTTCAGGAGGAAAGGCCAAGTCACTTGCCGGTCCCGGCCTTGGACCGTAGTTGGGCCTTGTGCTTGAATAGCAATAGGCTTACAACTCTGGGTGCGCAATACCTGCTTGTTCACTGCGGGTGTGTGTATCTCAGGCAGGGATGATCAAGGCCCGCCTGCGACAACCATCCCTTCCTCGCCAGTCATATGGCTCCCGTTCCTTAAAGTAGTATGCGGAGGGGAAGGAGAAACTGCGGAAATTCTTGGACGATCCTTTCCAATGTTCACGACACATTTAGAAGGCCTGTGACGAGGGTGACGACGTCGTCGCACCTTAGAGGTGGCTTCTCTGTGCGTGGAATTGTCTCTTGCCATTTGTTTGAGTATCGCCCGTTCCCTTTTCAGGCGAAGACAATCGTTTGAGGCAGCGTCATGAGGGCCGCGGCAGTTGGCACACTTAAGGACTGTTGCCCGGCGAGCATCGCTGCTTTGTGGCTGAGTACACCATGGGCAAACGACGGAGAAATTGCACACACTACTCACGTGTCCTATCTTCATGCATTTCCGGCACTGGAGAGGCTTCGGGACGAAAGGCTTAACTACGTGCCGAAAGTGCCCAACCTTCCCGTACGTTGGAATGCAGTCCCCTTGGAAGGTCAACTTAATGCACTTTGTCCTCCCAAAGCGCTGAGCTTGCAGTATGGCTACACCGTCTATAGCTGTTTGGATCAAGATGGGCAGATCAGAGTCGCAGATGGCTACGTCGACGTCGTAAATGACGCCTGCCGTTGTGCCACTGCCTAGAAGGGCATGGGAACGAACGCTGATGCCACCGAGCGTTTTGATGGTGCTCAAACTTTCAAGCGCGTTCCGGTCCATAACATCAATGGCGACGACATTCCTAAAACGATTCACCGTCACATCTTTAAATGCTCCAGGGACGCTAACCTCCAGGAACGCAGATGTGGCTTGCCTAGTGACGTGGTTGAGAATGTCGGTGGGAGCACCTGGCACAAATAGGACAGTATGTGCCGATGATCCTCGCTCCGTAGTGATCGTGGACGTACTCGACGACTACGAGTCCTCACCTTTGCGCTGTCTTCGTTTGGTCTTCTTGCTTAGGACTCTGATGAAGCCGTCGTCAGCCGAAGGGTCATCACTGGGGGCCGAGTACACCAGGGTGGCCTGGCTGCTTGCGTCATTCGGGAGGCAAAGACGTTTCCGCTGGGCGGCAGCGGCTGACCCACCGGTCTGAAGTCAAACAGCGTCCACTTCCATCACCGTCACCAAAAAAGAAACAAGGATTTCATTATAATGTCGTAAATCAGGAAAAAATGAAGAGGCAAAGGGACGGCGTTCTGGTGGTGTCAGCTTACCCGACTTAAAATACAGGCAAATTCAGTGTCCACCCCCTCCACCCACCCCCACCCGCCCCTCCCCCGCTTAAACAGACATTCTCCTCAAAACAGGCAGCCCAAACGGCACCCCATTTCCGGCGCCACAGGCGCCATCCGCGGCGCCGACCACGGAGGAGAAAAAGATGGTCACTGGGCCAATTAGAATCCCCCGGGGGGGGGAGAAGGATTCACTGGTGGCATTAGAACAGAGACTAGACGCGAAGTACGGGGCGAGATTCGAATGGATCGAGATTGGCATGACGTACCGAAATAATGGGTGTCCTAAATCAAATGCAGCAACACCTTAAACACACGAACACATCTCCCGCTCTCACATAGAGGCAGACAATATTTTAAAATAGACTGGACCAATCCCAACATGATCAGAACTTCACTAAAGAATGATTCGACCGTGTGGCAGTGGAGCTGCAACAGTACCTCGAGCACGAAATTGAGAAACCTTTAGTGGTAGCCCTGCAAGAAACAGGCAGGGACGCGGTTAAATTTTCGGGATCTCAAGCGTTTGCTAGCGATCGCGGAGAAAAATCCGTTTACTAATGTAGCGGCGATCGCACGCGAAATCAATTCTCGTGATATTGAGGCGGTTCTCGTCGAAATTCTCATGGGTAGGAAGGAGGTGCAGAGTATTTTCTTCCTAAACATTTACAGCACCTCTACCCCCCCTTCCCCCTAGCAGCGCAAGGTTAGGTTCAGGGCCCTCTTTCGCAAAGCGATCAAGGCAGCGGGGGCCAAACCCCTGCTAATTGTAGGATACTAACGCGGCCCATCAAGAGTAGGCAGCCATCATACAGTAGGCACGACCCGAAGGGAAGGCAGCTGTAGGAAGACTCACGAGCTCGGTCTCACCCTGCAAACGGACCCGGGCTGTCCGACCAGGCTGGGCAGCAGCGTGAGCATCGACGCTACCCCAGATATAACCTTCACCAGAAACGTAGAAGAGATTAGCTATAGAAACACCGAGCTCAACTTTGGGAGTGATCGCTGCGTCCTCGCACTAGCCCTTACACGGGGAGCCAAAGTAAGACACGGAAAGCAACCCAGCTGGCAGGATACTGGCCGCTATGCTAACGAGGAGAGATGAAAGGGAACACACACCACTGTCTTATGAGAAAGGCACTGTCGACACAGTTCTGAAGACGTAGTAATAGAGGTGAATCCACAAGTTTGCAGTGTGCACAGCGAACAGGAGAAAGATAACATGACAAGGAGGGGAAAAAAAGAAGCTCCCCGTCGGGGAATCGAACCCCGGTCTCCCGCGTGACAGGCGGGGATACTGGCCACTATACTAACGAGGAGACGCAAGGACGTAGTACACAACACTGACTTATAACAGAGAAACGCACTGTCCACACAGTTCTGAAGACGTAGTAATTGAGGTGAATCACTAGTTTGCGGTGTGCACGACTCTACTTCCGGCTACCGTTCGGTGCGGACGCAGGATCATGAGCTCCGGCGGAGGGGCGATAGCGGCCCAGGCCGGCCGCGGTAACAGGCTTAAAGGAAACGATGATAAGGAATATCAGATCATTTTGTCGAACCTGCCCACCGGACGTGTTGTTCTGAACACACTTTTTTTTTTTTTTGCACGGAGACGTGCGTGGGCGACCCTTTGGAGTGGCAGATTTCCGGGACGCCTTGGCGAAGACTGGTACGCTCCCAGACGTGGTGGCCCTGGGGGCGTATCAAATCAACCACGTCTGGGCCGTGACATTGAGCAGCGCCGAAGCAACTAAACGGCTGCTTGCCTTCGAAGAGCTTCTAGTGAAAGGGCGCCGGTGCATCATCGACCTCGAGGATCAACAGGTGAAGCTCCGGCTCCATTGGATGTTGCATGGAGTTGCCGATGAGGACATCCGAACTGCATTGGCGGTATTCGGTCAGGTGACCGAAGTTACCAGTGAGTGGTGGCGCGTCCAAGGCGTTCACGAAAAGGGTTCAACGACAAGGATCGTGCTCCTAAAGATGAAGCCGGGGATGAAGACAGAGGGCCCGCCCCACCAGATAAGAGTTGCAGGAGATTTGGCCCTCGTGGTTGCGCCTGGTCGGCCAATGCAGTGCCTGCGCTGCCACGGGACCGGTCATGTACGCCCGGAATGTAAGATTCCGCGCTAAGAAAACGCCACTAAGGAGGAGACCGAGTTTTAAACCCAAATCAAATGTCTCGACCGACAAGAGAGCTGTCTAAAAACCGCCCCCGACGCAAAATACGCCAGTCTAAGCGTATGGCTCTGGCATCAACGAAGGCGTCTAGCTTCATGCTAGACGTGAAAGGTAAGCACCATGCTTGGCTTCTTTTCACTGCAATAAAATGGCTACTGCACAGTCGCTAAAAATTGCCACATTAAACGTACGAGGTTTTGCCGCGAAAAGGAAACAGAACCAAGTTCTGCGCCTCTTAAATGACAGCGACATCGATATTCTAGGTGTTCAAGAGACGAAAGTCGAGGGCGAAAAAGAGACCGAGAGCATGGTGCAGCGTTTCACGTCCCTGTTTTATCCACTTGTGAGCCATGCGATTGGCACTTCGGGTGGATGCGTGTTGTTCGTTAAAAAGCTGCCAGGTCTTGTTGTTGAAGCGCATGCTTCTTTTCCGTCTGGTAGGGGAGTGGTCCTCGATTTTTGTTTTTGTTCTACCCAATGGCGTGTTGTCTGTATATATGCATCTACTCTGTTTGATTTCGTGCAGCAGTATTTAAACACGGACAAGCAACTCGTCTTTATGGATGACTTCAATTGCATTTTGAGCTCCGCTGACAAAACTAGCCCGCGTGGTTTTAGAGATAAGAGCACAGAAATTTTGTCTCGCGCGATTGACGAGTTTGCTTTGGAAGATGTGGCGGAATGTCTGACAAGCAACGGACGGCTTCACTACACGCACTTTCAGCGTTCTAGCCACTCCCGCCTCGACAGGATTTACATATCGGCGGAACTGGTCCCAAAGTGCCAATGTTATGATGTTCTACCCGTAACATATTCGGATCACTGCTTGGTTCACTGCACGATTGGAACCAGAAAGAAAGGCGGTTCTTTTCAGTGGGACCTTTGGAAGTTAAACAATAGACTGTTAAATGATGATCAATTTACTAGACTAGTAGAATTGGAAATTAATAACGTTGCTCTGGATAGCAAGCATGCACTGGGTCAAGAATGGGAACTGTGCAAGCAACAGAATAAGGTAAAAGCTGTTGAACAATCCAGCTGCACTAGGCATAAATAAAAACAAAATGAAAGGGATTTAACGGCATTGCTTGAGAAATTGTTAGCTCTGGAGTGTAATGCGCCTGGTTTGTACATGGACGATGTTAAAGACATCAAACAAAAGCTTCAACTGATAGACTGAGACCGTTATCGCGGTGCACTTGTGCGTACGAGAGCGGAGAAACTGGCCGTGGGCGAGGCGCCGACAAAAAGATCGTTAGGAATCGAAAAAGCGAACGCAAGGCGTAATCACGTAGCAGAGATAGAGTGGGCGGGCCGCACAGAAACAGATAACGAAGGAATCGCGAAAGCTTTCTTTGAACACTAGCAACAGCTCTTTTCTTACCACAGTGTCAAGTTGGATCGATTTAAGGAATCCTTTCTTGAGGCGATGCCAAAAATTGTCGACCGGAAAAAGCTAGCCTTGAGCGGCCAATTACTGAACAAGAAGTGCAACAGGCAATAAATAACCTAAATCTGAGAAAATCACCCGGGCCCGACGGCCTGACTGCGGCTTTTTACAAAGCAATCAAGGAACAATTATCACCAGTGTTGTGTGCCTCATTTAATGAGGCCTATGAACGGAAGTCATTGCCAGCATCGTTCGGGTCGTCGCATACTGTGCTTATCCCAAAAACTGACCAACCAGATAAGCTTAAGCAGGTGTCGTTATACAGGCCCATTGGTCTGAGGAGCGTTGACTATAAGAATTATATGAAGGTGCTTGCTGGCAGGCTACAAACAGTTATAACTGAAATAGTTGACCCCCACCAAACGTGTGGGATCAAAGGGCGATCTATTTTCAGAACATCCATAAAGTAAGAAGTGCGCTCGAATGCTGTGATGCAATACAAGCATGTGTAGCATTACTGCAGTTGGACTTAGAAAATGCTTTCGATTGTGTGTCACATAACATCCTGTTCAGTATCTTAGACTACATCAATGTTGGTACAGTCATTCGAGAGGGAGTGGCCTTGGCGTACCGTGACTGCCCTACGAGATTAATTGTCAATAAGTCATTGGGCGCCCCCATCAACGTACGACGTTTGGTGCGCCAGGGTTGCCCCCTCAGCCCTCTTTTGTCCTGTATTTGTATTGAACTCTGTGCTTAAGCATTCTACAAAACAAAGACATTGATGGCTTCCGACTGCAGGCGACTGAAATTAAACTACTGGCCTACGCAGATGATATCGCGGTTGTTTGTGTAAACGAGGAAAGTATATAGAGGGCAGTCAATGCTGTGAAGCATTTTAGTGAAGTCACAGGAAGTCAAGTTAACTGTGGTAAGTGCCTGGGGTTTTGGCATGGAGAATGGCAGTCAACCCCCGTCACCTTCGCTAATATGTGCCTTTAGAGTTTTTAAGGACACCGAGCCATACTGGACACAGCAGATCCAAGAAATCCGCGAGAAAGCGGAGAAATGGAAAAACGCTCATTTGTCAATATTTGCAAGAGCAACTGTTTGTAATCTTTTTTTAATAAGCAAGTTATGGTATATAATGCAACCGTTGCATTCCTCTCGTGTTATTGTGCAAAAATTGCACCGAATTTTTTGCAGTGTTACTTTGGGCCTCCAGCTGGGAAAGGTGCAGTAGGAAAATTTTTTTTTTGTATGTGAAGGATGGTGGGTTTGGGTTGGGCTATTTATCTGCACGCCAGATCGTAAACCGGTTTATTTTCTTTAGGGATGTAAGAGACCCACTCCTGCGAACTGTTTCGAGCTTTGCCTAATGTTGTACTTCATACCCGATGTATGCCTGGCCGTATTTTTGGATTATATAGAGAGATTGTTCTAAGTGTGAAATTCCTCAGCGTACGTTTTTCGATGGAGTATTTGAGTACGGTTGATAAGAAAACATTATACAAGAATCTATGTGATGTAGTGTTCCCGGTGCCCTTGTACAGGGCTTTATACTCTGGAGGCAGAGGAAGTGATGTATTCAAACATGTAATGAAAATGCTAGTTTCAGCAGGAGCAAATACATTTCTCGTTATGTTACATACCGGTACATTGACGGTAAAATCATTCCTGGAGGGAAAGGGCCTGTTCCTTCCTTGGGGTGCCCACCTCATTTGCAAACAGCCGGAGACAGTAGATCATGTGTTTCTTCATTGCTGGGAGGGGGTATATTTGTGGGATGTGCTGCAAACAACAATTAAAAAAGAGCTGCCACTTGATACTCATGGAATAACATACCAACAGACAACCAGGATGATGTCCCATTAGACCAGGTGATGTTGTTGTGCCTCCACAGTATATGGCGTTCTCGAATGGCCGGTTATCACTGCGATTCGGATGAAAGGCCGGCACGCATGTATTCCCGTGAAAGCGTACAGATATGGCTGGAGATGGTGAAGTTGCAACCGTGTGTTCCCGAGTGGCTGTCAAGGCTGGAGCCCTTCACGGTACTCAAGGAATTTTAACATGACAATGCCTGCCCCCTCGTGGGATTTAGGCTGTTCCAATGCTCTGTATATATATGTTCGCGTGTGTTCCTGTTATGTTTATGTCAAAGCCAGGCAATAAAGAAAAAAAAGAACAGGTGAAAGAAAAGAAGCTCCTAGACGGGGAATCGAACCCGGTCTCCCGCGTGACAGGCGGGGATACTGGCCACAAAACTAACGAGGAGAGATGCGAGGCCGTACACAACAACCACTTATAAGAGAGAAACGCACAGTCCACGCAGTTCTGTAAGACGTAGTAATGGCGGTGAAGCCACAAGTTTACAGTTTGTACAGCGAACAAAAGAAAGATAACTTGACAAGGAGGAGGAAAAAAAAAACTCCCCGTCGGGGAATCGAACCCCGGTCTCCCGCGTGACAGGCGGGGATACTGGCCACTATACTAACGAGGAGAGATGGAAGAGAACACACTTCACCAACTTATAACAGGGAAACGCACTATGCACTAGGTTCTGAAGATGTAGTAATGATGTTGGAGCCACAAGTTGAGTAGATTCGACTTCCGGCCACCGAGCGTGACGGAAGTGCGATCATGGGCTCCGTTGCAGCGGCTGAAGCGGCCACGTGCGGCAGCGGAAACCAGGTGCCTGCTACGGAAGAATATCAGGTGATTTTGCCTACTTTGCCAACCGGTCGTTTAGCTTTAAATACTGTTTTTCTGCACGCGGATACCCAGGCTCGCCCATACCGAGTCGAAGATTTCCGAAATATGCTTGCGCGTCAGTCGATGCTCGTTGACGTTTTGGCGCTAGGGGCGTATCGAATGAGTCACGTATGGGCGGTGACCTTCAAGGATGCGGTAGCGACTAAAAAAACGGTGAGCCTTGGCGAAGTGAAGGTGAAGCAACGCCGCTGCGTTGTCATCGATCCGGCCAACCAAGGAACACGCATAAAGGTGCACTGGCTCCTTCACACGGTTCCCGACGAAGATGTTCGGGTGGCTTTCACTCCGTATGGCAAGGTCACCGAAGTGATCAAGGAGCGATGGCGAGTGCAAGAAATTGCCGACAAGGGATCAACGACACGCTTGGTCACGGTGATTCTGAAGACTGGGACCAAGCTGGAGGACCTTCCGCATCAACTGAGCATCGCGGGTGAGCTGGCACTCGTCGTCGTGGTAGGTAGACAACCACTGTGCCTCCGTTGTCGCAGTCAGGGCCACATACGCCGTGACTGCCGTGTACCGCGGTGCAACACCTGTCGCCGCTTTGGGCACACCGAGGAGCAGTGCGTACGTACGTGCGCCAATGCCGTAGGAGTGGTGAGGATACATCCGAGCTGTCCATGGATGAAGCGGATGCCTAAGAAGTCGCGAACACTGCAGGGAACAAGGCCTCGAAAGTGGTATCGCCAGCTCCGTCTCTCCAGCCTACCACGGAGTTGAAGGAGAAGCTAGTCGAGGCGCCGAGGGCACAGGCTTCGGGGGCGGATAATTCTGTCAGCTCAAAGGAGACTGTAAGTGATACCAATAATGTGCCGGTGATCACCCAGAGCCAACAACACGACAACATGGAAGTCGGCGAGGATGGCGTGAGCAACCAGCCTGCCAAGCGCCCTTGGGGTGACACCGAAGGGGCGAAAGGGACCACGGAAGACTGCTCAACCGAGGAGCCACCTTAAAAGGCGACCGCGGTTAGGCGGCCGTCGTTCAGACCGCGGCCGAATATACCGGCCGAACCACGGCCAGCGCCTAAACCGCCGTCGTAGTGCCCTACTTGTGTCCGGCAAGGTGGTACGACATCAGAATTTGTGTCTGTGATTCATGTGTGTGGTGCTGTGTTGATGACAGATCGATTCTTCCCCAAAGATGGCAGAAGGAAGGACACGCACGTATATGCTCACATTGTCATCGAGTCGTCAGAACGAGCTAGGTGGGCCCGGTGTTTTTTTTTTTTTATGGCGGCTAACTTCAACTGATGGCTTTTAATCCTCTACGGATTGCCACACTGAACGTGCGGGGACTGGGTGCGAGGAGAAGGCAGTGCCAACTCAGCCGTCTCTTCCTTGAAAATGAGCTTGATTTGGTGGCAGTCCAGGGAACAAAGTTGGAAATCGAGGAGCAAACGGACAGAATGGTGGAACTATTCCGAGCTCACTATGATGTATGCGTATTCCACTCCAGCGGTTTGTCTGGTGGTTGTGCTTTGTTTATAAGAAATAATTTGGGAATAATCGTAGAGTCTGTCACGGCCTGTCAAAGCGGGCGGCTACTTGTTGTTGATTTCTCTTTTTCTGATAAGTGCTGGCGTGGGGTATGTGTTTATGCTCCAAATACTGAAGGCGAGCGTAAAATTTTTTTCGAAGAGCTCGACATGTATTTGAGCTGTGAAAAAATTATTATTTTGTTAGGGGACTTTAACTGTGTTTGCTAGTGAACTAGAACATATGTTCTAGTTCACTGTAACGAAGCTTTCGAAGTATTCGTGGCGGAGGAAACTGAAAATTTGCTGGTCGCCACGTCAAACTACAGCAAGGAATGGGAAGAATTTAAACAAAAAGTAAAAATAAAAGCTATTGAGATAAGTTCTGTAGCCAAGTACAACGAAAGGAAACAAGACAAAGAATTATGTGATGAACTTGAGTACCTGATTGGACTTGAATCTGATCAACCAGGCTGCTTCACGAAAGAAATACGGGAAGTTAAAAGCAAGCGCGACCATATCAGCAATGACAAGTATAGAGCCGCAGTGATTAGAGCGAGGGCCGAAACGCTCTGGGCAGGCGAAGCGCCGACAAAACGGGCCCTAGCCAACGAAAAAAGGCACACATGCAGCAAAGAAGTTAAGCAGATCATGTACAATAATGAGGTAACAAATGAAAAAGAAAAAATTCACGCAGCCTTTAAAGAGTATTTTCAGGAGTTGTTTGCTCTCAAGAGCCTAACAAAACACGATTTTGAGCAAGATTTTTTGCAATTTATGCCAAGGTTCTAAAATGATATTATAGAGCGCCTTGAAGAACCTATCACTATTGGGGAGGTCGAATTCGCAGTTCGATGACCTGGCAGTTGGAAAATCACCCGGGCCTGATGGCTTCGGCGCGGCTTTTTACAAAGCCTATAAGAGCATGATTGGTCAATTCCTTCTGAAGGTATTCGCTGAGGTCTATGAAACGAGGCGCGCCCCTCCTTCGTTCCGCACGTCTCACTGTGCTCATCCCAAAAACAGATGACCCGCATATGAGATAGTCGGTGGGGTCTTATCGTCCGATAAGCCTCACCAACGTCGTTACAAAACTTTCATGAAGATACTGGCGAAACGATTGCAAACTGTTGTAAAACTAGTTGTCGGACCGCATCAAACCCGTGGAATTAAAGGACGGACGATTGCCACTAATATTCATGTCGCTCGAAATGTCCTAGAGTGCTGTGACGCTTCTTCAGGCCGCATTGCCATGATTCAGCTTCACCTGGCGAAAGCGTTTGATCGCGTATCGCATGACATACTTTTCTGCATACTTGAACACCTAAATGTCGGTGATGTAATAGCCGAAGGCGTGAAGATAACGTATGCTGACTGTACCGCACGTGTCATGGTGATCGGTGACCTCAAGGAACCTGTGCATGTGCATTCTTCAGTGCGGCAGGGGTGTCCGCTCTCGCCTCTACTTTTTGCCCTTTATCTTGAACTGTTCTGCCTGGCGCTTTTAAATAGCAATAGGATTGCCGGCTACAGGCTAGAGTCAACAGAAGCGAAAGTACTTGCTTACGCTGATGATATTGCTGTGCTTTGCTCCGATAGAGACAGTGTCCGAGAAGTCGTTGCAGTTGCATAAAAATATTGCAGACAGACCGGTAGTAAAATAAACTGGGATAAGACTTCCGGATTTTGGCATAGATACAGAGGGATTCCACGTCTGAGCTTTTTGCTCAAATGTAGTGGTCGGTGGTGCCACGGAAATATTTAGGAGTGCCCCTTGACAGTTACCGAGAACCCGAGCCTTACTGGAATGAGCGAACGAATCAGGCAAAATAAAAAGGGAATGGATGGCAGGGCAGGCAATTGTCAGTCTTTTCACGTGCCACTCTCTGCAACATCTTTCTGGTCTCCAGAATTTGGTATGTTATGAGCGTTTTGTGCGTGTCGAAAGTCAATGTGCAGAAAATTCACCGTGTGGTTGCTGCTTTCATTTGGACTTCAACGTGAGAGAAGTCCAGCCGATGCAATTTGTTCCGCCCTGTGAAAAGCAGGGGCCTTGGCCTGGCACATTTATTTCTACGCCAGGTTGTGTCGCGATTTATGTGCCTACGTGACCAAAATCATGCATTTATACGGTCCGTCATGCAACTTCGCATATGGAAGCATATCCCAGATTTCATTGTGTCGACTGCTCAAGGATCTTTGTGCTGTTACTGGGTGCTTGCGCGAGGTTGTGCTTGCGTACCAACTGTTGCACGTGCGATTTGCGATGAAGTACCTTGCTACGGTGTCTAGGAAAAAACTATAGAAATACCTAGTTGACACACTGATGCCAATACCCCTTTACCGCGCACCATACCTTGGAGGTACTGGGCATGATGTTCTGAAGAGAGTGAAAAATATGCCCGTTAAACCATCTCTTAAAACCTTTTTCTTCAAATTGCGCACCGGGACACTTCCTGAGAAAACTTGGCTTGATGAAAAGGGAATATATGTGCCGTGGACAACAAATTGTTTACTCTGTAGGAAGCCGGAAACCCTACAACACGCTTTTATAGACTGCTGGGACCCAATATTTCACTGGGACGTCCTCCAGCGTACAATTAAAAAAGAACTCCCCATAGATCCGTATAGAATAAGGTTTCTACCTACAGAAAGCACAGCAGGTATACCTTATACGACCTAATAATGCTCTTGGGTATTCACAGTTTGTGGAGAACGAGAATGCAGGTGCGGCACGCAGACGTAAACATACGATCGGTGCGAGAAACTTTTATAGAGTGTGCTGTGTATACGAGAGAAGTGTATCGGGCCCAGCCCAATTCGCCTGACTGGATTAGCCTTTTTGATAATTTGGCCGCTTTAAGGAAATTTTAGCCGATTCACGGCAGCTGGAGAAAAGCTGACGTGATTTATTCCTTCGTGTTTTGCATCTGTGTCGTGTGGAAAATCAGGCAATAAAGAAAAAAAAGTGAAGCCACAATTTTGCAGTGTGCACAGCGAACAAAAATAACTTGACAAGGAGGTAAAAAAAAGGCTCCCCGTCGGAAATCGAACCCCGGTCTCCCGCGTGACAGGCGGGGATACTGGCCACTATACTAACGAGGAGTTTCTTTTTCTTTATTTCGGGTGAACAATACATACGCAGGAATAAAAATCTCTAGCCACACTTTGGCCGAGACAATGGGTTAAAACATTTTCATATCAATCAGTTCATAACTGCCACCCAGTCCGGCGGCTGGGGTTGACTGCGGAGAACGTCCCTCAGGAAAACTGCACTTTCTATAAAGTTTTCCCTCACTGGTCGCACATTTGCGTCGGCGTGCCTGGCCGCCATTCTCATTTTCCACATGCTGTGGAGGCCCAGTAGCATAAACATGTCGTAAGGAACTTCCTCACTTTCTATAGGTAGAAACCGGATGCCATAAGGAGTTACAGGTAGTTCTGTCTTTAATGTTCTTTGCAAGATGTCCCAGTGGAAAACCGGGTCCCAGCAGTCGACAAACACACGTTCGATGGTCTCGGGGTTTTTTGCAGAGTATGCAGTCGATGGTCCAGGGCACAAAAATGCCTTTATCGTTTAGCCATGTTTTCACCGGAAGGGTACCGGTATGAAGTTTAAAGAAAAAGGATTTGACAGTCGGTCTTACCGGCATCTTCTTAACTCGCTTTAACACATCTTTGCCTGGGCCTCCGCAGCAAAAGGAACGGTATAAGGGAGCAGGTATAAATATATCTAGCAAATCTTTGTACAGTTTTTTCCTGGGTACAGCAGATAGATACCGTGTAGAAAAGTGAGCGCTCAAAGTGCGAAAGGCTGCCACAACTTCACGCAAAAAACCTGTTACAGCACGATTCGTGGCCGGGTAACTGGACACAACAAATTCCGGCAACACGTTGCCTAAGCGCACCTGCAACATTGTGCGCAACAAAGGATCGGTTTGATCACGTAGAAACAAAAATCTTGAGACAACTTGCTTCAGAAACAAATTAGAAAGACCAAGGCCGCCCCTTTTGACCGGAAGGAACAGATTAACTCGACTTGTTCGCTCCCAATTTGAGCTCCAAATAAAGACAGCAAACACTCTATGCAGCTTCTGCAGGTTTGCTCGGGTAATGAGCACGTACTGCAATAAATACCAAATTCTGGCTATTAAAAATACATTGCACACACTTGCGCGCGCGAAAACAGAAAGGTCACGTCCTTTCCAGCCATCCGCTTTTCTCCTTGCACTCTGCGTTATCTCACCCCACAACTCCGTACTGCTTTTATAGTGCTCCAAGGGTACCCCCAAGTACTTCGCAGGGGCGGTCGTCCATTTCATGTTAGCAAACACGGCAGGTGTGCTGTCCCAATCACCGTGCCAAAAACCTATGCACTTATCCCAGTTAATTTCGGACCCAGTCTTTTTGCAGTATTCCCCCGCAACTTTCACAACTTCTTTAACGCTTTCTTGATCCGCGCAAAAAACAGCAATATCCTCAGCGTAAGCAAGCACTTTTACTTGCGCCGACAGAAGAGTGAAACCGCAGATCCCATCATTGTGCAACAGTGATAACAGAAAAGGCTCAAGGTAGATCGCAAAGAGCAAAGGCGAGAGCGGGCAACCCTGCCTGACCGAAGAACACACAGGTACAGGTTCAGTCAGCTGTTTGTTCACTATAATTCGGGTAACACAGTTGTCGTACGCCATCTGTACACCTTGTATTATCACAGAGCCGACGTTGGCATATTCTAGAATGGCGAAGAGAATGTCGTGCGACACTCGATCGAAGGCCTTTGCAAGGTCAAGCTGTATCATGGCAACTCGGCCCCCGAAGGCATCGCAGCATTCAAGAACAGTTCTAGCAATGTGCACATTTGTTCCAATGGTGCGACCTTTAATACCGCACGTTTGATGGGGCCCTACAAGGTCCTTTATGACCTTTTGCAGTCTGTTGGCAAGAATCTTCATAAACACTTTATAGTCAACGTTGGTTAGGCTTATCGGCCGATAAGCCCCAACGGACAGAAGTTTAGCCTGGTCCTCACTCTTGGGTATTAAAACCACGTGTGCTGTTTTAAATGATGGTGGCATTTTCTTTGTCTCATAAATTTCGGTGAAGACGCAGTGGAGAGCTTGGGTGAGTTCGGCTTTGAACTTCTTATAAAATTCACTACCTAAGCCGTCAGGACCGGGAGATTTTCCGGCACTCAGCTCTTCGATTGCTCTTCCCACTTCGCTTACGCTGATTGGTACCTCCAGCCCTTGTTTTATATCGTCTCCTAGTTTTGGCATACGGGACAAGAACGTGTTTGCAAACCCCTCTTCTTCAAGCCGTCGCCGCCCAAGCAATTCCCGATACTGCTCAACAAACGCCAACTGAATCACTTTGCTATCATTCGTTACCTCGTTTCTGTACCTGATTTGTCTTACTTCGTTCTGAGTCGCGTACTTCTTTTCGTCACTAAGCGAGCGTTTAGTAGGTACTTGGCCAAGCCAGAGACGTTCAGCACGGGCCCGTATCATGGCAGCTGTATACTTGTCTTTTTCGATAATCTCAAGTTTACTTTTTATATCTCTTATTTCTTTCTTATATCTTCCCGGCTGGGAACTCTCCAGGCTTACGAGCAAGTCAAGTTGGCAATGTAGTTCTTTTTCTTTAACACGTTTATCATGGCATATGATGCTTGCCCTTTCAATCGCGTTTATTTTAACTTGCTCTTTGAAATCTTCCCACCTAATTACCCAGTTTCCAGGCTCTGCTGATAGCAATGCTTTAATGCATTCATTACCTTTAATGTCAAAGCGTTCATCCTCGAGTAACTGTGCGTTAAACTTCCACAGGTTCCACGAGAAACGAGATTTCTTGTCTTTGTTCCCCAGGGTAAACGTAACTAAGCTGTGGTCGGTAAAAGACATGTGTTTTACCTCGTAGCTATTGCACAAAGGAATCAGATCAAGCGACACATACGCTCTGTCAAGTCTCGCGTGACTTTCACCCTGGAAGTGAGTAAAATGCGGCGCTACCGAAAGAACTTCAGCAACATCATCTAAACCATTTTCTTGCACAATCGAATTCAACAATTCCGCACTTTTGTCACGAAGGAGTCTTTTGTAATTCTATCCTCTGCTTTACAAACGCAGTTAAAGTCGCCCAAAAGCACAATTAACTGCTCACAGCACACATATTGTTCAACGCGCTCAAAAAATTCCTTGCGCTCGTTCTCCGTTAGGAGCATACACGCATATGACTCTCCATAGCAAATTGCAATAAAAAAAATCTACTACAACCAAACGGCCAGTTTGACACACAGTTAAATTCTGCTCGACAATCCCCAGAGAATTCCTAATAAATACAGCACAACCGCCCGATGTGCCAGAAGAATGGCACACACAAACATTGTAGCGTGCCGTAAAAGGCTGCACCATAAGGTCCGCCTGTTCCTGTCTTTCGACTTTCGTCTCCTGTACGGCTATTATGTCTAGGTCATTACCAACAAACAGCCGGCTTAGTTGGTACTGACGCTTCTTGGAAGCCAGTCCCCTGACATTAATTGTTGCAATGCGCAACGCTCTAAGAGGTGTAGAAGCCATCTAGTTTAGGTACAGGAGCCATATGGTGCATACCTCGGGACACAAGGCGACGGTGCGGGTGACTTGCCTAGTCTGAGGTGCTCGATGGGTGCGGTGCCGGTAATCCAAAGTCTCTTGCACAAGTGCCTCTTGCGTATGGACTGGAAAATCAGCCCATGCAGTCCGTCACCGAAAAAGGCCATCTCACGCCCACAGAAACCACTCACAGGGCACTCACTCCAACTAAGGCGGCGGCTTAGCCGCCGCTCGTTGATCGGCTTGTACATTCGGCCGCGGTTTCAACGTCGGTCGCCTGACACCAACAGTCTTCTGCGGCGGCTCGTCGCCTTCGCTCACTTTGGGCTCTCCATTCGCACTGTGCTCGTGCGGTCGCTTCCCTGCTTGGTTGCTGGTTGATGCATGTGACACTTCCATGCTGTCACCATGCTGGGGAACGACGGGAGCTGACGCCCCACTGCTCAAGACTTCGTCCGTTGGCGCCTTGACTTCTGCAGGCTGCGCTACCTGTTGCTGCCGCTTACTGCTGGGCTCCTCTACGCTTGTGGATATTTCCGGAGGGGGCACAGCTGGGGCCTTCTCAACGCTGTCCCCTGCCTCTGCTGCAGCGTCTTCCGCGTCAGCCTCGTCCATGACAAGTTCGGACGAAATGTCAGTGTTGACTGGGACGGCAGCACTCGCGTACGTGCGTACGCAGCTGCTTTCTTCGTGCCCGTAGCGACGACAGGCGCCGCATCGTGGAACCTTGCACTCACGGCGAATGTGCCCAGTACCGTGGCAGCGCAGACACAGCGGAGCTCTGCCCGGTACAACCACGAGAGCCAGCTCACCGCCAACCCTGACTTCGTGAGGGAGGTCTTCCAGCTTCACGCCAGGATTCATTTTCAATGAAACCAAGCGTGTCGTCGACCCCTTGCTGGCGACACCCTGGACGCGCCACCGCTCCTTGGTGACTTCGTTCACCTTGCCGTACGGAGCAAAGGCTACCCTCACGTCTTCGTCGGGCACGTTGTGCAGCAACCAGTGTAGCTTGACGCGGACGTCCTGGTTTGCCGGGTCGATGACGAGACAGCGGCAGTCCTTGACTTTCAGTGCACCAGCAGAAAGAATTTTCGTCACCGCCTCAGCACTCGCGGAAGTAACAGCCCATACATGGCTCATGCGATACGCCCCCAAGGCGATAACCTCGGGGAGCAGCATCAGCTGAGCCAGCGCATCCCTGAAATCTTCGACCCGATAAGGACGGGCCCGCACGTCAGCGTGCAAAAAAACTGTGTTCAACACAACACGTCCTGTAGGAAGGGTAGGCAGAATCACCTGATACTCTTCATCCGAGGCAAAAGCCCTGTTTCCGCGGCCAGACATGACCGCTGTAGCTGCTCCAACGGAGCCCGTCATCGCACGTCCGTCACGCTCGGTGGCCGGAAGTCGAATCCCAACTTATAACAGAAAAACGCACTGTGCATTCAGTACTGAAGACGTAGTAATGACGGTAAAGCCACAAGTTTGCAGTGTGCACAGCGAACAAAAGATAACTTTACACGGAGGTCAAAAAAAAAACATACTCCTCGTCGGGGAATCGAACCCCGGTCTCCCGCGTGACAGGCGGGGATACTGGCCGTTATACTAACGAGGAGAGACCAAATATAGCAGACACCACTGACTTATCACAGAGAAACTCAGTGTGCACTTCGGTGACCACCGATCCCGCAACTCGCGAGACTGCCCCTCATTGAGGGCTATTGTCCCGCGTCCCGCAAGAGATACGATAGTCTTCGAAAATGTCCCGCATTTCGTACTTTATTATAATAGTTCGGCAGCGCATGGAGTTCAGATGCATCTCACCATCCTGTATGAGTATGCAATTAAGCCTTGAAATCAAAGAAGTGTAGGCAGGTTAGCCTTGACTGCACTTGGGAGCACTCCTAATGAGGGAATCCAGGGAAACATGGGCTGAGCGCCATTCGAAGATCGAGAGGCAATCAGCAAACTGAAATAATGAAAAAACTGAAAAAAAAGGAAATAATGTAAGAAATATCAGTGGTAGGTATATATATATGGGGCGAAAACAGGACGCAAAGAGAGCCTATCTGATAACTCGTTATTAAGATGTACCAACTTTCCCGAGTATCCGCCTTAACACAGAGACGGGGCCTGCGGCTGCCTGACCTTCTAGTGATGTGACGATGTTTCGCGATTGAAATTGGTTTACATTTTTGATGGATTTCCACGGTCCTAAGTACAGTGATCCGCTCGGTGAATCGCTTAAGAGGGTTCACCAGTGACAGTGTCCTTAGGAAATGCATGAGAAATTTCAGAAGCTGTAGCGTGTCTAAAAATGGCTCGATTTTCATGAGGTCTGTGGCAGCGTTTTCTTCTTTAACGAATAAAGGAAATGTTTCAGGCAGATTTTATTTTTTAAGTTTCATTTTTTTACAAATCAGAGGTAAATATCCAGAAAAATTGCTGTTTTGGATATTTCGGTATTTCATGTCATCTCGTGAAAAACTAGGCCAAATATCAGAATTTCGTTCGCAACATTTCCTCCCTTTCTCTTTCTTGATTGTCAAGCCGCAATTTTCATTCATATCGAGCGTATTATTTGCGTTTTACAGGCTCTGAAAGTTGTGTATATATTTTCTGCGGAGATTTGAAATTCGCGCCAAATTTTACTAGCGCGACGTGACTCCATCTGGCGTCAGAATATTTTCTCGCTACTCACTCTACCACCAGCCTCTTGGTTGTCTGTGTTCGTGCGCGCAGGTTTTTACGCAGAGCTTGGACGGACCTGAGCTCTATCCTTCCTTTCTTCTTGCTGGGGTTGTATTCAAAAAGTACTTCTGCGTTTCTTTTTTGCTCGAGCTCTTGGTGCGGAAAGGAAGTGGAATGCAAGGCCACACCCAGAAGTGCCCCCCTCCTTCCCCTCCCAGCAGCCACACAATAAGGCATTGTTAGTGCCAAAACACGGGATGGGGGTTCCCTATTCAGGATAGTGTGGGAAATAGAGCATTGTTCCTTGCCCAGCGCAAGGGCGCAGTGACCCAGGTGTAGATACAAGTCAAGAATGAAGCTGCAAATATTTCTCATAGGAGGGCCTCGAGTCGATAGCGGCCGGCGCTTACATGAACCCACACGCCTGGTTGTTTGAAAACCGGTACTGGTACGCACGCCGAGCCGGAAGTCGACGGGTCGGGTCCTGTCAATTCGGCCGCAAGGAGTATGTGACTCAACTCGACCCTGAACCGATGTGCTTGTAAACGCTGATGGGTCGAAAAGTAGGGTTATTGAGAGGGAAGGGGATAAATGCGAACTTGCTTTCCACGTGCGCCGTCGCACCTCCGATAGAGCGATGGCGTACCTAGATCTTGGAGGCTGCAGCTGCTGCTGCTTGCTCGACGCTTGGTGTCGCTACAGATGAACCGCTCTCGAATCGCCAAAATCGAGTTCATGTAAACACGCAGTGGTTGAGTTGGATTGACCATGCTCAACCCGACCCCAGAATCGGCCCGACGCTATCGGGTTCATGTAAACAGGGTTAATGGCGTAGACTAATTGTCATGACGTAGCGATTAACCTCCTTTCACTGAGGCACTTGCCAATCACCTGCGATTTCACGCTATACTCACGGACAACTATGTATGCGAGTGCAACAGCCCACATCAAGGGGAGAAAAGACCGTCTCCTGCCTTTTCCTGCTGAGTCTCTGCTGCACTGCGACTGCGACGTCATGAGAACCGGTCGAAGCCAACGTTCGGCTTTGACTCCAAGCTAGTGAAACCAGAATGTGTCGGATCAGCATCGAAACATCGGTTCTCTAACGAATCTTTTGTTGAATTCCAATGGCAGATTGAGAGCGCTCCGCCGGATCACAAACAGAGCGCGTAGTTCAGGCGGAGATCACTCCCTCCCATTTTGCCAATGGAATGCATGCGCTCCCGCGGGGGCACTTCTGCGCAAGAATAGCTCCAAGTTCAGGCAACATGGCGGCGCCCTTCGAAGCGCGGCCTCTCGCTTCACCAGCGATTCGTCCTTGCCGCCACTCTGTCTCTCGCGTTCAAGGCAAACAAAAGGCGCACGAAGCTTTCGCTTTGTGTGATGATACCCGCACCACAAAAGCTTTCGCTTTGTGTGATGATGCCCGCACCACAAAATTCTAGTGATGAAACGCGCCAAATTTTCAGATTGCTTCCTTATTTACAGAGCTGCTAGGCTTAGAGAGTACGCGTCGTCTGACGTCAGAAAGCGCGGGAGGTTCAAACAAGTCAACGATTTCGGTCTAAAAAGCGGTCACAAAGAATTGACTGCGATGGAATTGACATCCTGTTAAGAAATTTTTTGTTTTAACTTGTGCGGACGCGAACAAAACGAAAAATAATTACATTTGGGAGAATTCAATTTAAAAAAGTAAAAAATACTGCTTGTACGTTGCCCGGATCACCGCGTAGCGACGACAGGAAGTTCGCGTATGCGACAGAACGGATGCAGCCGGTCATGACCGGAAGCAGATGCAGGAAAGTAAAACGTCGCGCGGGGTTCCGGTCAAATCTGCCGATTTCGGCGGAGCAAATTTAGCTGCTCCACGGAGCGATCCGGGATCGACGTCTGATCCCGATCTGCCATTGGAACAGACAACTCGCACTCCCATTCTGCCATTGGAATACGATTGCTCCCAACAGAGCAGAAAAACTTGATCCGGATCTGCCATTGGAATTCAACATTTGATTGAGTGTCGCTCTTTTTCCTCTATTTCTCCTCCCGACCAGGCATATCTCTCTCTGCCAGAATGTTCGCGGCGTTATCAGTGCAGGTGCTGTCCACTGGACGCCGGTAAGCGTGGGTGCACCCTCTCTGCAGAAAGGAGCTCGTGGATTTCCGAGCCCCCTACTCCAGAATAGACATCTCCGTGGTGTAAATAACGTGATGTCAAACGTTCATTGCCTGGCTGGCAAAATCATCCAGTTTTTCTTCTGAACCGGTTTCGCATGTGTCAAGCGTTCCCCAACCGTCTTTATTCTCCCAATTAGATACGCCTCGGTATGCGCCACACCTAGTCGCACCTCCTGCACTACGCTTCCAAGAGACACACATTTCAATCATAGAAACGCTCGGAAGGGGCGCTATATAAATACATATATAAAATATATAATACATAAAAGTGTATAAGATATATAAAAAATAAAAAAGCGGGGCGCATAATGAGACTTTCCCGGAAACCATAATAGGTGTGGAATTTTCGCTTTCAAACACGTGACGTCATGACAATTCAAGTGCGCTGCCGTTTTTGTGTACAGAAAGAGCACACGCGGTTAGCGTGGCTGCAGCGCAAATCTTTTCTTCCATTAAACAGCAATTTTTATTATTTTTAAAAATAAACCACTAATAGCAACTACGTCCAGAACAGTTGGAATTCGCTTGTGCAATGGCGAAATTGGCGTTAAAGTCACCACGAATAGCAGCATGACGATCTCAGTGCTTTTGCAAACCACACATCTCACCCTTTTACCCAAGTCTGATTTGTTCCGTGATGAAGTTATAAGCAGTGGAGACATGAAACGAAGTATTTCAGCAGTAATTTAGTTACTGAAGTGACTATCGCCCATAAATAAACTGAAGAATTCGGCGACGCCGATAGCAACAAACGTGCTCGGGGGTCATCGAAGAGGAACCTTCAAGATAAGGCGCTAAAAACAAAAACCCAGAATAATGTCGAAATAGTTGCGCCTGGCTGCAATCCTTCCAGATAAAGCTGATCGCATCTCGCATAACAAAGTGATATTCCCGCGCGCCAACGGTTTTGAACTCGAACAAACAAGTAGTACAACAGTTTCGCGGCATTACTTCTGTCAAAGAAGCATCGGACGGATTCTTAAACGAAAAGTGAGGTCAACAACAGCAAACAAAATGCAAAATAAACACTGGCAGCGCAAGCAATGAGAGCGCAAAAAGCTTTTCGCTGAGGCCGCGTCGTTGAATCGGCGTCCACACTCGTACACGGTCGTGAGGTTTGTATTGCGTGTGGTGACGGAGGAATACGCGGACTACGGAATAGCTGGCCAAAGTGCGGAAGCGGAGGTGTTCCCAATGTGTGTCAAAGACTCAAAAGATGACTCACACTCATCTGTTCTGGCTAGGCTAAACCAACACTGCTTCTAACTGCAGGCTGTATACCCCACCCTATCATTGTAAATGTATTTTCGCAGAAAAGATGCGAGGGAGCTTAGGGGGACCCAAACCGGAAAGCGTACTTTTCCATGTGGCAGCTGAGTGGTGGGTTAGTGGAAAAAGGTCCATTCTGTGACCACCACTCCTTGAGACGGGTTATTCTTTTGTGCTTCCGTCTCCCTGCTTTGGAAGGATATACACAGAATATTTTCGGCCCTACTTTTTCTTCGCGGAAGAACTAATACTTTCGTGTCGCGGTCGAGATGTCGCGGTAGAATTAACACACCTGGAGGGGTAATAGAAGTTCCCTCATTTTTGTGGTACTTAAGTGCTGCCATCTGTCAACAGAAAAAGTTCAAATCTGAGTTGCCTCGTAGCTGGTGAGCCCTCTTAAGTGCCTAGAGACGTAAGGTGGCGCAGTACATACGAGTGTCGCGACGGTGGTGGTTAGGCGCGTTCTTTCAACGCCGCAAGAAAGTAAGTTGAGCTGAGCTTGTGGATGCGTCAGGAGGCGCGGGCTGGCTACGAGTGGTTGCCGTAGGTTAGCTGAAGCCGGCTCGCCGAGCTGAGCACTCCTTTCTCTCTTCGGTGCCTGCCAGCGATTGTAGTGCTCAAAAATGTAGTGCTCCCTACAAGACGGTGAACTCCCAGATGACTGGAAATTGGGTAAGGTGGTTCCACTCCACAAATCAGGCGACAAACACCTTTCACTCAACTATCGACCAATATCATTAACCAGCATTCCTTGCAAGGTAATGGAGCATGTCATCCTGTCTCACCTAGCTAACTTTCTTGAGTCATCTTCGTTCTTCAACTGTGCACAACATGGTTTTAGAAAATACTTCTCTTGCGAAACACAATTAATAAGTCTTACGAGCAATATTAACTTCATACTTGATCATGGCAATGAGGCTGACTGTATTTATTTAGACTTTCGCAAAGCATTTGACACAGTGTCGCACAACTTACTTCTTTACAAACTAAGTAAACTTAATATTGATCATAATGTACTAAGGTGGATTGAGTGCTTTTTGTCTAACCGATTGCAGTATGTACACGCTAATGGCTTTAACTCGTCATCCATTCCTGTGACCTCCGGCGTCCCACAAGGTTCTGTCATAGGTCCTTTGCTGTTCCTTGTATATATTAATGACCTGCCTAACAATGAAACATCTTCAGTAGGACTCTTTGCGGACGATTGTGTCGTTTACCGCGAAATAAAAAATACGAATGACGTTGAATTACTTCAGGCAGACCTAACCACTATCTCTAACTGGTGTTCACAATGGCAAATGACTCTTAATACGACTAAATGCAAAGTAATGCGCTTTTCCCGTCGCGAAAATTCAAGTCCCGTTGCCTACACTATTTCTTCTTCCTTGCTAACACCCGTGGAATCTTATAAATATCTCGGCGTCATTCTAACATCAGATCTAACTTGGAAAGCACACGTCAGCTCTATCATAGCTTCCGCTAACCGCATGCTTGGATACCTTAAGCGCAATTTTTACTTAGCACCAACCCCTGTCAAGCTTCTTCTGTATAAGTCACTTGTGCGCTCAAAATTAGAATACGCTAACTCTGTATGGGACCCTTTCACTAACACACTCATCGACGCTCTAGAAGCTGTGCAGAATAGAGCAGCGCGTTTTATTGTGCGCAACTATGATCGTGCTTCCAGTGTCACAGAAATAAAAAATAGTTTATCGTTAACCCCTCTTGCTCTGCGCAGAAAAGTGTCCCGTCTGTGTCTGTTTTTTAAAATTTACAGCATGAACTCTACTCTGAAAGAAGCATTGATCACAACACCAACATATGTTTCATCTCGCATCGATCACTCACGGAAAGTTGGCGTTCCTCGTTGCCGGACAACATCCTGCATAAATTCCTTTATTCCAAAAACATCGTCGGAGTGGAACCACCTACCACCACATATTGTAGCTGCAAAGGACGTTGATGAGTTTAGGGCACTGTTGTCATTACATTATGGTTTACCATAGCCTCAATTGGTTCACTTCGTTTTGTATATTGTGTATTTAGCCCTGTTCCTTTTTTTTTCTCGCATGCACTTTGTTCTGTTAATAGCCTTCTGCCATCGTACCCGTTCAATGTTTCTACGAAGGGTGATGTTCTAGTTCATATCTTTGTGTTTACATGAAATGTTTTTTTGACTGTTTTTGTGAATTTATTCGTTTTGGTGTTGGTATTCCTAATTATTGTATTGTTTCGCTTTTTTGAATCATGTATTTTCTTGCAGCTAGCTTCTTTTTTTTTGTAGGCATGCCTATGTATGCGTTAACCCCCTTTTTGTAAGAGTTTCATTTTATATCTATGAACCACTCCCCTCAATAATGCCCTGTGGGCCATGAGAGTATCAGAAATAAATAAATAAATAAATCATCCTCCACGTCGTTCACAAAACAGGAAAGCCTGTGTAGAATTTTATGCATTCAGCAGCTCGTTGTTGAGAGCAGGATCTCCGGCCATTAAAGTCTTTCCTTCGTCATCAGGTCATACACGCTATCTTTTGTCTTTTTTGTTTCTTTTAGAGCGAAAGCTCTACTTCTCGAGGTACAACTCAGTTTCGCCTGGCTTTGCACGTTTGACCTTGAAGTCCGACCAAGTTCGAACCAAGCACACACACCCAAGACTGACAGTGTATGACTGTGTGTCTTGCTGCGCATAGCCATGATATGCCTGCGTCGTATGGTCATAGCTAATGACCAGCAACCACGTAATCGATGGTTGCGGTCGCTTGACCTTTGAACCTTAGAGCTGAGATTCGCATCGCCTGATGTGACGTCATACGATGACGTAGAAATTACGTCACACAATTCTCCGCTGTTAATACTTCAGGCTTTGCTTTCTCTCGTCTACTATAGTTCAGCCGGGTTGAACTACAGTCAATTTTTTTTCTACTTCGTGCGCTGCTAGCGATGGCTTCATAGGCTGCTGGATAAACGTACTATTGTGATCAACCGTTTACGGGACATGAGTGTGCGGAAAAAAAATTATTTCGGCGCAGTCACATAGTGCAGTACTCGGAAATGTGTCAATGTATGCGGGGACATGCGGGCTCTATCCAGAAAACTCCTGCCATATACCTCAGCTGACAGCTGGGAAAACATCATACGCAGTGAAGACAAACAAATAAAAGCTAACATCGCAGATTGGATCCTCGAGGTCCCCCTTCATGGAGGCCACCTGAGGCGAAAGTAGGCTAACGACGACAAAACAGACCTAATCAAGTTTATTCCTCCTCCTGCTCCGCTGGTAACAATACCATGCGACTGGGTCGCGAAGTAGAGCTGCAATAAACTTTTACAGCGATAGCTGTTAGGCGCCCGTCCCTGGCTTGCGCGTCGCCGTCGGCGTAACCGGTGGGTGCGTTACCATGGTTACAATGGCTACCGTCCATGGTTACCATGGCAACCTGGGTATGATTATCATCCCGCATGGCACCCCGTAAGATGTGTTAAGGTCTTTATTAATGTTCTGCGTACGTTTGTGCCTCGTTGTCTGATGTCACCGTCACGGACAACCAACCTGGATCGCATAATCCTACGGGTGGCTCTGTTCGGAACAGCCGCCTGCCAAAACTAAATGCCTGCACAGTTATCGCTGAATCTCGCGTTACATAGTCTTAACCGTCCTGTGAATTTTTTTCTCAGAACACACGCCTCCGTCATATTTTGATCGCGATAGTACATGCCGTGTTCATCTCTGTGCGCAGGAGCACTATGTAGTTCCGGGTGCAGTGGTTTTGGACTTTACTCCCATTCAATCATATGTCTGCAGTTGCCCATGTGCTGTGTGTTATTTCTCCCCGTTCGTTGCTTTCGATGATTTTACCGTTTCTGTTATCGTATTTTTCTTTGATTTATTCGCCAGCGAGTTAATGAGGTCGTGCCTACGGGCCCCTTCTTTCATTCTCGTGTCAGCATTCCATAACAAAGTTGAGGTGACTGAATAAGCAGCTGTCGTTAGACGAACAAGGTCGCTAGAAAGTGAGTTAATAACTGCATAATTCAAGAAGAAATGATTAAAATAATCGTTTTTACCTGCATTAAAGAGGACCACGCTACGACCGTGCACGTCCTTGGAAGGCAAACAAGATCATCATGACTTTTCTACTTTGTTGGTCTATGCATAACGGGACGAAGTCGGCGTACACCGTTGGATAGGCTGCGCGGTTCCGGTAGCATTTTTGGACCGTTCTGAGAGCCGCCTTAACGTCGAAATTTGCGGACTCGAAGAAAGCGGACTAGGAACTCTTGATATTGGTATGAATTTTACTTACGGTGGGCTACGTGCCGCTAAATAATTAAGAAGCCCAACGGTAAAAGTTACAGAAGTTAACTCTTCAATATTAGTTAACCAGCCAGCTGGTTAACACTTCTTAGCTGTATTATGTTGTGCTTCACCGCTGACAATGCTATGCCGAAAAAAGCGCTCTTCTAACTCAAAAAGCCTGTTTTTAAAAATTGTGCGAAGTCTTAGGCGAAACATCCTGTATACTTCGTAAATGGGACTCTCAGTTACGGGCTAGTGGATCTTACCCGTTGAGTTAAGATACCAGCGTTAATTATGAAGTTGAGATTGTGGAAGCAGCTTAGTCTACCTAACCGCACGCCCCTGCAGAAATGTTTAATTATAAAACCAATTTATTCACACGACAGTCTCTATCAGTTATAATCTTTGACTTTGTTTTAGAGTTAAATGAACGGTTACTAATTAGGTACTAACTAGCGACCATAGTCAGTCAAAAGGTAGCAGGGGCTACTTTTACTAACTATACCTTGAAGAGGGCAGCAAATAGTAAAAAGTAGTAAAGCAAAGTCAGAGCTAGTAACTGCTGCACTTACCTTTTATTTTTAAGAGTGTACAAGGGAACGTGGGCTGAGCATGGTTCGAAGCACGGGAAGCTCAGAGTATTATATTATATGAAGAACACCTCAGGAAATTGGACGTTAACAAATGGGCAGCTAAGGTATTTAGATGCTTATGCACAAACAGCGTTGATGCATAGTGGCGGAAGAAGACTAGGAAACTAATAGGTAAATATGAAGAGAACACGAGCGGAGAAATAAAGAGCTTTAAGCGAGAGGTGAAAATAATAGAAAGTAGGAACATTAAATGAAAAATAGGCAGACTGTACAACTAAATAAAAACTGGAAGAGACAAATCAGGAAAGAATCATTCTATGATAACACAAGGGGCAGCACCCTACTTTTTGAAGCCAGATCAGGTGTCTTAGAACGCGAAGCTGTAAAACGAAATTTAGCCAAGAAGATGACGCATGTGCAGTGTGGTAAACCTGCTAAAAAATTGAACATCTTTACAATAATGCGGCGGTATGCATCAAGATGTCGATGCAGACACAGTCATATCTGTGCCGCACGTACAAATTTAATGCCACTAAGAGCTTACTGCCATCGCCTTCTTATGAACTTATCATTAGGAAACGGTCAGTATCGAGTAAAAAAAAAGATATAAAGTGGCCATTTTTCTGTGATTCACAGATTGATCACTAGTAGAGGTCTCATTCGATTTCACTCAAGTCAAGTAATGCTCTTGTCCTTCCCATGGTCATCGTGACGCCCGGCGTTTAGGTTGAGAACCAGGGTAACCAAAACGATTGTTCTCGAAGAACTGTGCGTCCTGTAGTTCCATCTGCCGCCAGAAGCCTTCGATGTCCAGAGGTGCGGCTTCGCCTCCGTATTCTTCGGGCAGCATTGTTGGTGGAATTTCCTCGTGCAGGTTCTTGTAGTCGGTCCCATGAAAGTGGATCTGCTTGAAAGACAAAACGAAACCTATAGTCCTTTCATATGTGTAAAGTTGCCCTGGTTATGACGCACACAAAAGAGTTGTGCAAAGCCATGTTTTTTCTCTGTGCGTGTGGCCTACTCCTTATCATCTCAAAACGAGGACACTCTTTATATGCGTGCATTCCTGTAGAATTTCGACGTGAAAAATGCAAGAATGATCATTATAATTACGACAAATTACTGCAACTACCACAACGCTCCGCTCGAAGCAAAAATTACAAAAAGCAACTGCTAAGAGCCGTCCCTTCAAGGTAAGATTCTTGGTCTTTTCTGTCTGTTAGATTGTGAATTTTGTCGTCAAGATACGAAAAGACCATTTTGATGTCTGCAATACCATAGGAGCACGACAGGCAGCGTAACTGTCCAAAAAGGAAGCTACATGACAATGTTAGTGTTAAATTTAATCTGTTGCATGTGTAGAAAAAGCTGTACCGCTAAATTCAAACCCGTGCTCAAGTTGCACCTTCTGACCGTCTTTCCATTTGCAACACGGCAGTCTACGAACACATCAAAGTCCAAAACATATCATAAAGTGCGACCTGTAGAACAAGTTTAGCGAGTGCAAATGCCTCACTCCGTAATTTTCTTCGTCATACCTTCCGGAAAAAAAATAATAAAAACGGGCATCCACATGCTTCTAAGAAGATATGTGAGAAATTCTACTTACTCTCTCAGCCAGCTTTCGCTTGATGAACGGCCTCATTATAGCGAAGAGAAAATCCATGGCCTTGGACTCGTGAATGATGTGCAAACCTTTGAGTCTCATTGGCATGCAGTCCTGTACGGAAGTAAGAAGTGAGAGGGGAAAAAACGTTTATCGTCATTGTAAACGGTGAGACATCCCCTAAGAACTTGTATCCAAAAGACATTGCATCGTAAGAGATTTATAATTTTGAAGGTTAGCCTCGGAAGGGAATAGCAGTTTGATTGGTAGTGAGGCGCTGGAATTGGCAAAGGAATTTAGGGCACGTAGTGACCGCAGATTCGCTCAAGAGAGAAGTATTTAACAGCTGCGTCTTAATAGTTGCGTCTAATAGCTGCGTCCAATAGTTTGGCAGTTAAAATAAAAAAATATATAAAAAGATGACGTGAGCAAACCACAAAATATCGCAACGTTGCACCCTTGCCAACCCGGTTTCCGTGGTGTAGCGGTAATCACGTGCGCCTCACACGCGCAAGGTCCCCGGTTCGATCCCGGGCGGAAACAACTTTTTTCATTAGGTTATTTTTTTTTGGTGCACCGGTAAGATACACCAGCTATATCTTACCGCTACTCATTTATGGGGCAGAAACGAGGAGGCTAATCAAGACTGTTCAGCTTCAGTTGAGGACGACGCAGAGGGCTATGGGAATTAAAATTATGGGTGTAACAATAAGAGACGGGAAGAAGGCAGAGTGGGTCAGGGAACAAACGCGGGTTAACGACATCCTAGTCGGGCTTGGGCAGGGCATGTACTGCGAAGGCAAGACAACCGATGGTCGCTGAGGGTAACGGAGTGGATACCAAGAGAAGTCAAGAGTAGCAGAAGGGGGGGGGGGGGGGGGGGCAAAAAGTTAGATGGGCGGATGAGATGAAGTTTGTGAAGGCGGCCGAAGCTGGCATTGGACTGGGTTAATTGGAGATATATGGGAGAGGCCTTTGTCCTGTAGTGGGTATAGTCGGGCGGATGATAATGATGATGATGATGATGATGATGAGATTCCACGTAATCCACAAGGTCTGCTTCCCTCCGCAGACGGAAAAAAAGTAACATTTCTTTTCCTCCAATACGACGTAAATCTGATCTGTAGGATATACTGAGCACAGAGATACAAGTCACGTACCACGTCCTGGCCATAATTCTTATGCCGAACGAACAAAGCTGAACTCCCCAAACCTAACCGAATACAAGCCAGCACCGTTTCGATACCGCTGCAGCACTATCTTTTAAAGTCCGGGGTTCAAGTGCCAGAATCAATAACGGAGAAAAACCGGGACAGACAGAACTGCCGTAGGTAATTAACGTGCGCAATGTGTCGCAGATGCATCGATTGATTATTGACAATTACTGGTGCCTAAACGTTATGCCGGATAAGTTTTCAGGACCGACATTGTTCTTATGCTTCATTTGGCGCCATCTTTCGAATGCTGGATTTGCATACTGCAGTGTGATTCACCTCGCGTTCCTTCGTAACCTGCTCGTTTGCCTCACTAGCCGGCATCATCGTTTTTAGACTCATTTCCTCTGGTAGCGGATGCAGTATGTACTGCGCCCGAGTAGGATACTGTTGCCGCCACGAGGACTAGTCCCCTAATGAAAACGTTCGATTCCCCGATTCCCGATGCACAGGCGCTTTTCATGTGAGTGCTATCTTGAGACCTGCTTTGTACACGGCTTAAAACTGAAGAGCGCCGGCAGGATAGAGAGAGCATGAGTAGCACAGTAGTTTTTTTCTTTTTAAGGTTTCTCGTCCTGTCTTTATATTGTCAGTATTCTTAGCGTCACCTTTGTTGTTCCCTGTAAACACCTTTAAAATATTCTCCTCATACTGTTCAAAAGTCAACAAATGCCAACGCGCTCAAATTTTGCTGCATCACGTCCCTTGCTTGTATTTGTGGCCTTTCTTGCATTTCTTGTTTCTGTTACTGCGTATATTCGTACATTTCATGTATTGCCCACCCTCTCCGCCTTCTCTTTATTAGTCTCCCACAAAGCCGCCTAGCAGTGTTGTGAATAAAAATTACAGGATCGCACTTAAGTCTGTACCCGCCGCGGTGGCTCAGTGTTTAAGGTGCTCGTCTACTGAGCCGGAGAACCCGGGTTCGAACCCGACCGCGGCGGCAGCGAAACGCAAAATGCGCCCGTCTTCTGTGCGATGTCAGTGCATGTTAAAGATCCCCCGGTGGTCGAAATTATTCCGGGGCCCTCCACTACGGCACCTCTTTCTTCTTTCAGTCCCTCCTTTATCCCTTCCCTTAAGGCGCGGCTCAGGTGTCCGTCAAGATGTGAGACAGATACTGCGCCATTTCCTTTCCTTATCAACCAATTTTCATTTTCTTAAGTCTGCTGAAGAACGGAAATGCGCAAGCCTTTCCGTTTCCTCTCTTTCTCTCTGTATTTTTCATTCTTAATTTTTGAAATGTTTGTGACGTTTCTGTGTTTATTTAGTTTTTATTGTTTGTTTTTCTTTATTTTTTTATATTGTACTAAGTAAGTCTTCTCTCGCATATCCATCTTTTTTCATCGAATCAGTCACACTAAACCTGCTTCAAATGCAGGCCCCGCCGCGGTGGCTCAGTGGTTAGGGCGCTCGACTACTGATCCGGAGTTCCCGGGTTCGAACCCGACCGCGGCGGCTGCGTTTTTATGGAGGAAAAACGCTAAGGCGCCCGTGTGCTGTGCGATGTCAGTGCACGTTAAAGATCCCCAGGTGGTCGAAATTATTCCGGAGCCCTCCACTACGGCACCTATTCTTCATTTCTTTCACTTCCTCCCTTATCCCTTCCCTTACGGCGCGGTTCAGGTGTCCAAAGATATATGAGACAGATACTGCGTCATTTACTTTCCCCCAAAACCAATTATTATTATTATTATTATTCAAATGCAGCGCTTATTTTCATTTATTAAATTTAATAAATTAACCATTACAATTCATCAGCCAAACTTTCCCATTTCAAGATCTACTCACGCACTATACAACACAATCAAACTTTTGCACATTTATCTCCACAGAACGACATAATTAGACAGTTTTAGCTGTGCGTACGCAAAGCGCTACGGCGCTGCATGCGTTACGCTGTCCTCTGGCCGTGCCGTAGCGTCCCTCAGGCGCACGTAACGCCATCTAGTGACAAGACGTCACAGCACATCAACGCTCGGTTGAAGAAAATTTCATCCGTGATTACTGATAACTAGTGTGAGTGCATTGGGAGCCTTTTTTGATCAAAGAAGAAAAACTATGCAAAATCGAAGAAAATGTAAGAACTGGCTAAAAGCTGTCGCCAGGTGTCGTTGATACGAGGAAAACACTGAATTTAGTTAGGCCTAGGAACTTGATAATCGCCAAATTATCTGAAAAACAGGGACTAGTTATCGCTTATACCGCTACGTGTGGGCAAGAGTTGGCGAAATAAAAGCGAACCGCTACCATTTGAGCGAGCTATTGCGTCGGAGAATCCAGCGGCAACATGTATTTATTCCGAAGCGGGTGACCAGGGCGCCGCCATCTTGTCAAAGTTAGCGTACGCAAGCCAAGCAAGCGCCGCAACGCAAAGTCCGCTGGCTAGCGTATGCACGCAAGACGCAGGGCTCGCGCTTGCGTTCTGCGCATGCGCACTACCGCCCCCGCAAACTCCTTGCGTACGCTAAGCCGTTGCGTACGCACAGCTAAAGCTGTCTAATAGTGCGGACAAAACCTGCCCACACTTTTTGCTGACGCGACATAGCCATATAATGCTTTCGCATTAATAGAAATATCGGCATTGTTAGTGTTATCTTACCTGGAGATATTCAAAGAAGCGTCTTGTCAGGCTCAGGTTGCACGACAGCAGGCTGTTGAGTGAGAACCCGTCCGAATCTACGAGTATGCTGACCCCAGCAGTCTGAGAGGCCGGATCTGCTGCCATGTGCTCCAGACACACGAGCGCTGCTTTTTGGGCTAAATCGTAGGACTTTCTGCTCGGAACCCAGACACCTACGTAAATAGGTTATAAAGTTTCGGGCACGGAGCGAGCAGGGAATAATAAGAACATTTAAGGATAGGTTATTCGCCCGCCTGTGCGAAACAGGCTGGAAAATCTTTATGCTGCCAGTATTTGTAACGAGAGAATGTCACTGTACACACCGATGTGTGCCACTCGTATCCGAACAAAAATTTCTTGTTTGTTTGTTTTCAGAAATGGTTGGCGCTCTTTGCGAAAGGTGAGTTTTCGATAGTCCTCTCCGTGGCTCCGAATGCGTAACAGATGACGCAGCGCATGCCGGGAGCAAAGGGACTTAAGTCGGGATGAAAACGACATGGTTTTCGACTAATGCCATCGCGTTAGACAGTTCTATTATAATAGTGTTTTTTTAGGAAAGGAAATGGCGCAATAACCGTCACACTTCTCGGTGGACACCTCAACCGCACCGTGAGGAAAGGGAGTGAGATAGGAGTGAAAGAAGAGAAAGAGAGAAACAACTTTATTGAAACATTGGTCAATGAACGCCAGGAGAGAAGTCCATCTCCTGAAGGTAGCTGCTTACTCTCCTTCAAAGCTATCACATCCTATTATAAGGATAGGCATCGCCTCTACCCGGCCCCTGCAAAGGGACTGGGGAAAAGCAAACGAACGCGTTCTACTTCGATTATTCACGAACACAATGCTGTGCCCGGCAGTACAAAAACACTTCGATCCCGCGTTCACTGGCAGGTGCAAACACTGTGGGGAGGTGGCTGACACCTAGCACATGGTTTGGGCTTGCCAGCGCAACTCAGCTCTCTCTCCCCCCCCCCCCCCCACCCCAACCCTACCAGAGAGGAATGGGAGGCGGCCCAGCTTGACTGTTCGGACCTTCAGGCCCAAAAGGCTTTCGTCAAGAGGGCTAAGCTGGCGGCTTCGACCAATGGGGTCCCGGAGTAAGGACTCCACCCATTGCGGGGCTCTTTTTAAAGAGCCTCACCTCTTTCATTCAATAAAGGCTTTTCACCACCACCACCACCTCCCCCGTCGCCCCTAGCCGTCGGCCGGAATCCCTTGGGACACAGCAGCAGCCAGGGCTTGACTGATTATGTCCTGCTGGACGTTAGGGCCTGGGCTGCAGAGGAAAGCTTCCCAGGATTCTAGAGTGCGCAAGCTATCGTACCTAGTCGGACATGTCCACACTATGTGGACCAAAGTTGCTGCCTCGTCGCAAAATTTGCACTTTGGCCCAAAGACGTACTACAGGATGCCACTTGCTGCAGCGTACTGGGTTGGAAAAAAATGGCGGTGGTTTAGCTCTGGTTAAACCTGGAGTGACTCGATAGCTAAAGCTGGCCGAGTGGAACTTGGTCGCGTGATCAGCCACGGCGCCGCGCCGCCGGCAGCTGCTCCGCATCACGTCACCAACCACGTGACAGCGTGGCGGCGCCGCCACAGGGTGGTAGTGCCGCCACAGGGTTGCAGCGCCACCACAGGATGGCAGCGCCGCCACCGCCACGCCGAAGGCTCGGATTGCTACCATAGTGTAGCTATCACTACAAAAAAAATGGCGGTGTTTTAGGTCTGGTTAAACCTGGAGTGACACGATAGCTACAGCTCGCCGAGTGGAACTTGCTCAGTTGAATTGCAAAGTCAGTCCTTCGCCGCTCCGTTTTCGCTGGGCGCTCCGGAACCACTTCATCTTCGTCCCACTTGACACGGCGCATGCGCACAGCGTGGCAGCTCGGTTTCGCCGGTGCGACGCCCCGCCGGCAGCAGCAGCTGCTCCGCATCACGTGACCTCATGACGAGCCACGTGACCAGCCACGGCGCCCACAGCTGCAACGCACCACGTGACCAACCACGTGACAGCGCGGCGGCGCAGCCACACGGTGGCGGCACCGCCACGGCGCCGCCACGCTGTAGGCTCGAAATGCTACCGTAATGTAGCTATCGCTACAAAACTATCTGCAATTTTCTCCACATAACCTCCTCTCTGCTGTTTATATTTTCGGTGACTTGGGAGGTTCGGGGGATGAGACCTCGGGAGACCGAATGAGCCTCCTCGTTTCCTCCAAATCCTTGGTGAGCTGGTGCCCAAACGAGCAGAATCAGTTATTTGGGTCCTCCTTCCCTGCTTAATATTGTCGCCGACAAACGTAGGGCGGCACGAAAAAGGGGCTTTTTTTAATCCGAAGGCCAGAAACCCAGCAGCGCGCGTTCGAACGGGAACGTCCTCTTCTTCGCTCCCACACGAGCCCAGTAATGCCGCTCGGCCGCATGGCGGCGCTCGCAGAATGTGAGCAGTGTGGCATTGCCCCCCTCCTTTCAAGAGGCATCGCCTCGATGCCTCCGGCAAGGGGGATAAAGAGTGTGGAGACACCGAAAGTGCGATGGCGTGTGGTGGCAGCACTGAATGTGAACTCCGGGAGGGGCTAACGGGCGTAATACGGTTTCATGCGGGACACGTGGACGACTTCAGACTTGGGCGGGCGAGAAGACCGGACAACTCCTTGCGGGTACACTTCATAGTTCACATCGCTGAGTTGACGTAGCACCTCGTAGGGGCCGAAGTAGCGCCGCAGAAGCTTTTCAGAGCGACCGCGCACACGTATAGGGCTCCATACCCAGACGTGCTCGCCGGGTTGGTAAATCACCTCCCTGTGGCGGAGGTTGTAACGCCGGGCGTCAGTTGTCTGCTGGTGGCGAATGCGTTGTCGAGCAAGGTGGCGAGCGGCTTCTGCATCGCGAACGAATTGGTCAGCGCCTGGGACAGACGAGGGGGTACAATCCGGGAGCAGCATGGCGTCAAGCATGGTCAGGGCATCTCGGCCATACACCAAACGGAAGGGGGTGAAGCGCGTCGTTTCTTGGAGGGCGGTGTTGTACGCAAACGTGATGTAGGGAAGTATTTCGTCCCAGTTGCGATGGTCAGCGTCGACATACATAGACATCATATCTGTGATGGTCTTGTTCAGCCTCTCAGTAAGTCCATTCGTTTGAGGATGGTAAGCAGTCGTTTTTCTATGACTGGTGCCACTAAGACGGAGGACCTCGTGTGTAAGAGCCGACGTAAACGCGGTTCCCCGGTCAGTTAATACAACCACGGGGGCGCCGTGGCGAAGCACGATGTGGTGAACAAAAAACTGTGCAATTTCAGCCGCGGTGCCACGGGGAAGAGCCTTGGTTTCACAATAGCGGCTTAGGTAGTCCGTGGCAACAACAATATACCGGTTTCCCATGGAGGACACCGGGAATGGGCCCAGTAAGTCCATGCCGACTTGTTGGAATGGGATTTGCGGTGGATCAATTGGCTTCAGAAGGCCGGCCGGTTTTGTCGGTGGTACCTTCCGTCGTTGACACTCACGGCAGGTTCGAACGTAGCGTTGGACGACCGCAGCAAGCCGTGGCCAGTAGTACTTGTGGCGGAGGCGTCCCAATGTTCTGGAAAAACCGAGGTGGCCAGAAGAAAGGTCGTCGTGGCATGCAGCGAGAACTTCCTTACGAAGCACGGTTGGGACAACGAGGAGATACGCAGTGTCGGTCGGACCGTAGTTTTTCTTGTAGAGGACTCCATCTATTAAGCAAAACGACGAAAGTCCGCGCGAGAAGAGTCTGGGCGGAGACGGAGCGGTTCCTTCGAGGTACTCGATTAGAGGCAGCAGTTCGCAGTCGGCCCTCTGGTGGTGGGCAAGGTCGGATGTGGTGACAGCGCCGAGGAAAGCAGAATCGTCGTCGGACTCATCTGGTGGGCACGGAAGAGGAGCTCGGGAGAGACAGTCTGCATCGCTATGTTGCCGACCCGACTTATACACGATGGTGACGTCGAACTCTTGCAACCGAAGGCTCCACCGTGCAAGTCGCCCCGATGGATCTTTGAGGTTCGCAAGCCAGCACAAGGAGTGATGATCGCTGACGACTCGAAACGGGCGGCCGTACAGGTATGGACGAAATTTTGTGATTGCCCACACAACAGCGAGACACTCCCTTTCCGTTGTGGAATAATTCACTTCGGAACGGGACAAAGTGCGACTTGCGTATGCGATCACGCGTTCCACACCGTCTTGCCACTGCACAATCACCGCACCGAGGCCCACATTGCTGGCATCTGTGTGCAGTTCCGTGTCGGCCTGCTCGTCGAAGTGGGCAAGGATAGGCGTAGATTGGAGGCGGGCCTTAAGCTCTATGAAAGCTTTTTCCTGATCTTGGCCCCAGAAAAAGGGTTCGGAGTCTTTTGTCAGGCGAGTCAGCGGCTCTGCGAGCTTGGAGAAGTTTTTAACGAACCTCCGATAATAGGCGCAAAGCCCCAGGAAACGCCGCAAGCTTCGTTTATCTGTTGGCTGGGGAAATGCAGCAACGGCGGCGGTCTTTTCTGGGTCGGGGCTAACGCCCTGAGCACTCACAATGTGGCCAAGAAACTTGAGCTCCCGAAATGCGAAGTGGCACTTTCAGGCTTGAGAGACAGACCCGCAGAACAAATTGCTTCGAAGACGGCACGCAAACGTTTCAGGTGCTCCTCGAACGTGTCGGAGAAAATCACGACGTCGTCGAGATAGACAAGGCAGGACTGCCACTTCAGGTCAGTTAGTACGGTGTCCATCATACGCTGGAACGTCGCAGGGGCTGAACACAAGCCGAAAGGAAGCACCTTAAATTCGTACAGTCCGTCAGGAGTAACGAAGGCGGTCTTTTCTCGGTCACGTTCGTCGACCTCGATTTGCCAATAACCGCTACGAAGGTCGAGTGACGAAAAGTAGGTAGCATGGCGGAGGCGGTCTAATGAGTCATCAATGCGCGGCAGTGGATAGACATCTTTTTTGGTAACGTTATTGAGACGTCTATAATCTACACAGAACCGTAGGCTGCCGTCCTTCTTTGCGACGAGAACAACAGGTGACGCCCAGGGGCTCGTCGATGGTTGTATGACGTCGTCGTGGAGCATTTCGGCAACTTGGCGGCGGATAGCATCGCGCTCCTTCGACGAAACACGATAAGGACGCTGACATAGCGGTCTCTGGTCACTGTCGACGATAATACGGTGCTTAGTTATTGGCGTCTGGCGAACCTTGGATGTTGATGCAAAACAGTCGCGGAAAGAGTCAATAAGGCTTTCCACGCGGCGTTTCTGATTGGTCAGAAGGTCAGGGTTCACGTCGGTCCTAATGGCTGTTGCAGTGTCCTGTTCAGCTATTTCGGGGGCCGTTGTTGATAAGGCACATTGGCCGGCATGCTCGCCAAGTTCTTCAAAATGGGCAATCACCGTGTTTTTCGTCAAATGTTGGGGTTCACAACTAAAGTTGGTCACTAAGAGCGTGGTACGCGCGTGAACAAGGTCGACAAGGGCGCGAGCAACGCAAACTTGCCGAGACAGTAGCAGCGACATATTCGCTTCGGCAATGCCCCGAGTACCGGAGCTGGTATCACACTGGACTGTGACAAACTTGCTTGCTCTCGGCGGTATCGTTGTGTGGTCATCAGAGATGCGTAATGGTGCTCTGTGCGGCTCGGGGTCGGTATCAACGGCTCGCTGTGTCGAAAACGATACCAATTGCTCGTGCAGGTTGATGACCGCCCCATACTCTTTAAGGAAGTCCATGCCGAGAATCAGTTCTTTAGAGCACTCTCGTAGCACGGCGAAGGAGCCAGTGAAAGTTGCACCGCGGATCTTTATACGGCTGGTGCAGACGCCAACCGGCGTTACCACATGGCAACCAGCTGTGCGTATCTGCGGCCCATGCCAAGGTGTTAGAACCTTTCTGAGGGTTGCGGCTAGGTTACTACTCATGACAGAAAAGTCGGCTCCGGTATCGACGAGTGCAGATACGTCATAGCCATCGGCGGCAACAAGAATTTCGGCGGCGGAAACAATTGTTTGACAATTTGTCGGCGAGGTTTTTGGTGCCGTCGTCGATGGGGTCGTCGCTGAGGTCGTCGGTGAGGTCGGCGGTGGGATCGTCTTTAAGGTCGGCGGGTGGGGTCGTCGCATAAAATCGTCGGATGGAGGCTGTTCACTGTCTGCGGCAGCGGCGGTCCTACCCCCAGAGGACGCCGTCTTCAGTTTTCCCGGCGGGGAGACGTGCCTCTGAATTGGCCAGATGATGGTGCATGACTGGGTGGAGGAACTCGTCTTGGAGACGGCGACCTAGACTGGCGTCGTGGAGGCGTTGAGGGCAGCACATTATCGGCCAGGTACTGCTCAATGTCTCGCGGTCTCTCACCATAGCGCGGTCGAGGTGCGCTCGGTGGAAATCCTCTTAATCCCATCCGCCGGTAGGGGCAGTTGCGGAGGATATGACCGGGCTCCCCGCAGTGGTAGCATAGTGGCCGGTTGTTGGGTGTGCGCCACACGTCAGCTTTTCGAACAGGGCGCGGGTCACGCAGCTCGGCGGAGGGAAAGTACCCCTGCGTTTGTTCGGCAGCAGGGCGGAACGCATGTGGAACTGGCGCAGGTCTCCGCAGAGCTTCACTGTAGCTCATGATGTACGGCTCCGGCTGCGGTGTCCGTAGGGCTTCGTTGTAGCTGCTGGCGTACGGCTCCGGCTGTGGTGCCGGTGGTGGCTGGACTGCTCGCCGAATTTCCTCGCGGACGGCATCGGCTACAGCTGCAACACTGGCAGGTGGAGCATCTAAGCGGAGGTTGCGCAGTTCTTCGCGAACTACACTCCGCACAAGCTCCCGAAGAGCCTCGTCCCCGGCGACTGGCAGGGACGCACAATAGTTGCTGGCCGCAACACTTCCCGGACGACCGTACTGCGCACTGCGTTCCTGTAAGGAACGTTCCATGCCTGTGGCTTCTTTAGCGAAGTCAGCGACGGTTCTTGGTGGGTCGCGTATGAGGCCAGCGAAGAGCTGCTCCTTCACACCACGCATGAGGTGGCGCACCTTGATAGCCTCTGGCATGGCAGGGTCAGCCCGATTGAAAAGACGTGCCATGTCTTCAATAAACATAGCGACGCTTTCGTTCGCCTGCTGTGACCTGGTGCGAAGGGCGAGTTCGGCATTTTCCTTGCGTGCGTTTGCGCTGAAGGTAGCCAGCAACTGACGGCGGAACGCTTCCCAGTTCGTAAAGGATGCCTCATGGTTCTCGAACCATGTCTTCGCAGAGTCTTGGAACGAGAAATAGACGTTTCGTAGTTTTCGGTCGTCGTCCCACTGGTTAAAAGTGGCCACACGGTCAAAGCTGGACAACCAGTCCTCGTCGTCCTGAAACCGATCGCCGTGGAAGGATGGTGGTGAGCGAGGGGTGAGAACTACAACGGGCGGGACTGTGCCGGAAGGCTGGCCTGTCTGACTGCCTGTAGTAGACGTCATGGTACGCACCGGCCTCGTCAGTGGCTGGCACTCAGGTTGCAGGCCTCGCAGGCAGCGGATCGCTTTGTGGACGGGTGTTGTGTCCAAGCGTCGCTGATCAGCGTCAGAGTAGCCCTCGGGGTGAGCGTTCATGGAACGATACCCAGCGGCTCCACCAAAATGTCGCCGACAAACGTAGGGCGGCACGAAAAAGGGGCTTTTTTTAATCCGAAGGCCAGAAACCCAGCAGCGCGCGTTCGAACGGGAACGTCCTCTTCTTCGCTCCCACACGAGCCCAGTAATGCCGCTCGGCCGCATGGCGGCTCTCGCAGAATGTGAGCAGTGTGGCAATATATAGATGGCAGTCTCCGTCACCCTTCCTGATTCGTAATTTCTTACAGCGCTTTGAGAGAGAGGAAGAGGTGCCGTAGTGGAGGACTCCGGAGAAATTTAGACCACTTGGGGATCTTTAACGCGCACTGACATCGCACAGCACACGTGGTAATAATAATTGGTTTTTGGGGTGCTAAGTGCACTTTTCGATTAATCAGGTGACTCGGGGATTGTGGTGCTCGACTGCTAAGCCCGAGAACGCGGACGCGGAAAGCAGTATATAGGTATATAGACAGCTGTGTGCTGTGCAATGTCAACACACGTCCGCAGGTGACCGGAATTAATTCGGAACCTTCCATTACGGCGCCTGTTTATCCCTCTAAAGTTCGTCTTCAGTGAGCCCCAGTGAGAGAGTTGCTGCGCCTTTCGTTCTCAATAAACATTTGGAAAGTGCTGAGGGGCGGCAAGCAGCGCGCTGTCACGACGTGGCAGACAGCGTGGTTCGACGCGTTCGCTCTTCGTCAGATGAACATCTGATTACCAGGGTTTGTTACAAGTCGAATGCGCGGGTTCAGTATGTATGCGGTAATGCGGGGAGACGGGCTTGCAGAGCTGAACCCTCGCTGTCGTCATCGGCGCCTGACGCATAACAACAAGTCGCATGATAATTATCGCTATCCACCTCGTTCGGGGCGCTCGGCTACTGAACCGGAGTTCCCGGGTTCGAACCCGACCGCGGCGGCTGCGTTTCGATGGAGGCGAAACGCTAAGGCGCCCGTGTGCTGTGCGATGTCAGTGCACGTTAAAGATCCCCACGTGGTAGAAATTTTTCCGGAGCCCTCCACTACGGCACCTCTTCCTTCCTTTCTTCCTTCACTCCCTCCTTTATCCCTTCCCTTACGGCGCGGTTCAGGTGTCGGCCTATATGTGAGACAGATACTGCGTCATTTCCTTTCCCCGAAAACTAATTTTCATTTTCTATTTTCATCCAGGACATGGCAAACAGCGTCTTATTTTATACGTTAAATATAGGTTGTTTCTGAGAGTAGGCCCAACGTTCATAAAAATCATTCGTTGACCGTTAATCGTATGCGGCGGCTGCGTTTTTATGGAGGAAAAACGCTAAGGCGCCCGTGTGCTGTGCGATGTCAGCGCACGTTAAAGATCCCCAGGTGGTCGAAATTATTCCGGAGCCCTCCACTACGGCACCTCTCTCTCTTCCTTTCTTCTTTCTCTCCCTCCTTTATCCCTTCCCTAACGGCGCGGTTCAGGTGTCCAACGATATATGAGACAGATACTGCGCCATTTCCTTTCCCCCAAAACCAATTATTATTATTATTATTAATCGTATATATTCTCTTTTTTTTCCTGCAGGTTAAATGTGCGCTTCGTAATCATACGATCGTAGATTAGTAGTTTTAGTAGTTCCGGATGTAATGTTTCTGCACGTTGTTGTCTTGCGGACATTTTTCTTTAATTGCCCATGTGCTGTAAATTATTCTTGTTCGTTATTGTAAAAGCTTCCAGAGCCAGCATTACCGCGTTTTTCGGCTATTGATTCGCCAGTGAGTTGGTGGTGTACGTGTGCAAGTTCTAATTTCGTTTTCATGTGAGTGTATAAAACGAGTTAATAAAAACGTTTACAAGGTGTTGTAATAGCCCTATAGGTTGGCGATCCAGTAAGCACCAGAACTGAACAAGCAATGGCTGAAAGGAAGTGAGTAAAGCGTGCGCTTTTACCTGCTTTAAAAAGAATCACGAGACGACCGCGCGCGTCTTTGGAAGGCAGTACCATCATGATCCTTCTACTGGATGGGTCGATGCTTGACGGGATGAAGTCAGAGTACACCGTCGGACAGGCTGCGCGGTTCCTGTAGTACTTTTGGACCGTTTTGCGCGCCGCCTCAACGTCGTACTTGCGGACTCGAAGAAACCGGACAAGGAACTCTTCATCAGTTCTGGGCTTTAGCTTTTTGTCCTCTGTGAAGAAAAAGTCCGATATGCGTCAACACGGAAAGTTTAGCTGTGTCTGAATGTTTTTCAAGCCCTAATTGATTAACTAACTAAAGCGCACGCGGCCTCCTGTCTGTACGCAGGCATTTGGAGATGTGGTAAAGCCACAGGCCCAAGCAGGTTGCTGCGGCTCAACGTGCTTCCACTGTTCTGTGCCACTGCTTTTCAACGAAGGGTTATCGCTGACACATTGGTGAGAGTTTTTGCTTTATTGTCTCTTTTTTTTAACTATGAAAAAGAAAAGAGAGGAAGGGGAATAAATGTCAAATATAAATGTTACCCCAACTTTCATTTTCCTTCACAGTTTTCCTGTATTATTCAAGTCAGTGACGTGATTACTTGACACGTTCCTTTCCTTCTCGGTACATACTTCAATGAAATGTGGCTATGAACATTCGCTTATACTTCGTTACTTTCGTGACGTATACAGACATTCAGAGAAGCCTTGTTGTGCGTCGCTTTCTGCAAGCATGCAGAAAGAGTGCTGTACTGATTTACCCTGCAGCAGCTGCCGAAGTTGTAAGATGGCCTCCGCTTCACTCTTCTTCGTGTCCGAACGCTGTGTCTCCAGGGTTTCTTCGTCGCTGGCGGTTTCTTTTACATTTACTGCGCTCTCAGCCGACATCCTCGAATGCAGTCAGTCTTCCTGTTCGTATGAGGGTAGCAAGGAATAACACGGACATGTGTTGATCCGACAGCTGGTTCGTGATACTCGGACGCTAAATTAACGGTGAGAGGCCAGGTGGCGCAGCGGTTTGGCTAAGTTAATGATGACGCTGCTTTAAAAGGGAGTGAAACGATAGCCACAAAGAAACGGCCAGCATCCTTCTCCGACCGCTTTGTGTTCCGGTTGAGGCTGTTTCAGGCTAATTTAATTTAGATTCAGATCATAATTCAGATTACGAAACTTCAAGACACCTATCGACTCTAAACTCGAACACACTGCATCTATTTGGGACTACAGTCGGAATACCTTAAAACACTCATTAGAAATGGTCCAAAGTAATTCCGCTCGATTTATTCTTTCTAACTACAAGAAAACCGCGAGCACAACCGCCATGAGATCCAGTCTTAATCTTCCATCTCTTGCATCGCTTGCATCTTGCTGTTAGCTCTATCGCCTTTTTCTGTTTCACAATTTTTTTACAATGATTCATTGCGCGACAAACTCAATTTACGTCCCCGACATATTTCATCCCGATTACATCATTCCCTCAAAGTTGGAATTCCCTCATGCAGAACAGATGATTTGCAGCACTCCTTTTTAACTCGAACCTCTCATGAGTGGAATTGCCTTCCCGCCAAAACGGCGACAATGTGATCATTTTAAGAACATTGTAGCTAACAATTCACGAGTAGGAGCCTAAATGTTTATCATGTTATCAATTAGTGCTTCTGTATCTGTAACCGCTCTTTTTTTCTAATGCACATGGCCCTGCGGGTATAATGAATAAATAAATTCTGTGTCTTACTAGGGCACTACAGAACACAAAGAACTGTTCCCTACCCCACATTAACATCTCCAGAGCAAAGGCCCGCATGTGACGATTAATCCAAACCAACTGCCTTCCGAACCTCTACCACATGCATCTGTGCTTCCCTACGCAATACCCCCCCCCCTTTTTTTTTTCACCTGCCGTACAAGTGACAACTCTCAACCATCCCTACAACGCTATTTCGGAGAATGTTCGAACCCGCAAGGACCCCAGCTCACCGCAAACCCATCAGCGGAAGCTGTTCTGTCCAGTCCGGACCTGCAAAACCAGTGATGGCTGCAGTTGGAATTGTGAACAGAGGACCCTGCTTGTGAGGGGCAGCATCATCAATTTTTTTCGTTCACTCACTGAGACTTCACTCTTTTGGAGGACTAAACAGGTAAATAAGCTCGGATATACAATTCGGCCTCTGCGCGACACCCAGAAAATATCCGACATATACCGCATGGACATCGCACATTGTCTTTAGAGAACAGGTCGGTGTCGCGTAGGTTACTTTTGGTGTGATTGGGAGTCGGGATGAAAGCTATAACAACGTGCCTTCCTTGCCCATCTTAATCGTGAATGCGATAATAGATATGGATGCAGAATGAGTAATATATATGTAAGAAAGGCTTTGGAGGTATAAGGATGGCTGCTGCTATATCGTAACTCCAGTCGCGGCGAATGAGAGAAAACAAGAGAAAGTCACTCGCCTACAAGGAAGATGCACGGAGGCGCTCGCAGCGAGGTTGAATGGAATAAAGAACAGATCATCAGCTCCCGGTACTGCGGGTCCAACCTCTTTACCTCTAAACCACTGGCCGCGACTACAACCAGAGTCGTCGTATACCGAGTGTTTCACCTAAGATGTTCTGCGATTTTTAAACACAGGCTTTTTGAGTTAAAGGAGCGTTTTTTCCACATTTCATTACCAGCGGTGTAACGCATTAGAATACGGCTAAGACATGCTGGCTGGTAGGCTGGTTAGCTAATACTGAATAGTTAACATTTCGACTATTACTATTAGTCTCTTCATTTATTGAGAGGTGTGTTGCCCACCGTAAGTGATATCCATATCAGTGTATAGAATTTCTGAAACGTAGCTACCCTCGGCGCTGTGGCCCAACAATTTTTGCCTACATCGCGACAGAATGCATGCGCTTTTGAAGAGCTTAGAGGCTAAGCAACCCATTCAGTGCACGTAACTCGTCAATGTAGCCAATATTTGTTGGAACACTGCTTCGAGGGTAACTGCGCTTTCGAAGTTCTAAAGAGTGATATGGACATTACTTATGGCGGGCTACGCTGCTCTCAGTAAATAAAGAGACTAACAGTACTAGTTATGAAGTTTACTCAATATCAGTCAAGCAGCCTACTAGCTAACACGTCTTAGCTGTATTATTCTGATCCGCTACAACGCTGAGAATGCTACGCCGAAGAAAGTTAACTAAAACAGGCTATTTTTAAAGATTGCGGAAGAAAACTACGGCGTGCCTTATTCGACCTTCGGGTCGGTTAATCTAAAACTGTCAAAAAACTTGAGAGAATATTTGATTCCTTCCGAATAACTTTGAACATGCTCTATTTGATCCATTCAGCTAATTAAATACGAGACTATTCGATTAGATGTTCGAAAATTTTAGGTATTCGCTGATCCCTAGAAAGTATATCTCATAAACTCACGTATACAACGCACACATAAGAGTTTCACTTGAGGTTAGCTTGGAAATATACGCCAAAATGGTGCGAGCGAGAATCGCGTACTGCACTGCAAAAAATAGGATTACCTGCGTTGCGTAGCGATGCTTCAGGTGCGCTATTTTGTTGCCCCCAGGAGGTGCCGCTCACAACGACCATGCAGCTGAGAGTCGAGGCAGAGTGGGCCGCAGAGACGGCGCACGTTCGTATCGGCTGCATTTTGACCCCGAGATACCAGAAGCGAAAAAATACTCAGCATAGTAAACATGTCAGCTCTCCTTTCTTTAGTGCCACCAAGCCTCTCCTTATATCTTCCTCTTCGTGGCTTCTGTCGTTTCCAATGCCCTCATTATACTGCTGTTCCAGCGTCGACAGCGTGACGTGCACGCTTGCACTTCGGTTGCGTTGCTTGTCGGCAGGTTATCTGCTCCTGCAGTGCACTTGAAATGTGAAGTGCACGTGAAGAAATGCGCAGCTAGGCGATCATACGAGGTGTTGCGACAAATATGCGTTAGCAGTATTGGTTCTGCATTTTGCTGCTGCGATGGTCGCCTTCCCGTTGCGGCGTTGAATTGCATTTCGACGTCGCTTGTGCGTTCCATTGCTGCGTATGCCTTTCGTTCGTGGTGACATCTGGAGGGAGGAAGCGAATGGTGGGTAGGGCTTTCTAAAGGGTGCACGTGGGTGGCTGGCGGTCGGTGAAAGGTTATGGTTGGTCATGGAAAAACCAGCAGAAAAAGAGGCGTTCACAAAAAGAAAGAGTAGACACGACGACGCTGGAAACACAACTTGTGTTGCACAATTTGTTTCCAGCCAAGCCCGAGCGGCCTGAAGTTGCCTAGCCTCGTGTTCCACGCTTCGCACTTCGCATTTCACCACGACGGCGCAGCAGAATGTCACGTTTATTGAGCTGGGCCTTTTCCCCCAGAGAGTGCGACCAACAGCGAAGCACGGCGCTTTGCGTAACTTAGAGGCGACGTGCGAGGTCTTCGTATGCCAAACCAACGCACTTATCTCCGGCACGTACTTACGTCGAGATTCAGGGTCGGTACTGATGTGTTCACAAAGAAACGTGGGAAAAATGCCGATGAAAACTTCGAAAAACAACTGCACCTGACGTTACCGACGTCTGTGCTCCAACAGACTAGATCGAGCAAGCTGCACCAACTCTTACTCGTACGTGTTTATTTCTGCTGTGCTATTAAAATATGGATGCAAAATAACATCATTGTAATCGATTATTTCTCTTTAGCTGTTCAGTTACTTTTCACGGGCTGTAACTGACCACTGAAATCATACATGAGGTGAGTAATTATAATCGGTTACCTGTCGTCTGTAACTTGTAGTACAAGACCGGTTACAGCTGTAACACTCCTTCATTGCAAACTGCTCAGTTTATGAATTTCATTCGCTGTAACTGCATCCTAGACTGGAATGCAGAAAATGATCATCGAAGTCGTGCATATAATAGAGATAATCCGACGGAGCTCTTCGTCCTGATATATTATAAGAACGTTGGTCTTGCGGACGACCAGAGCCTTCGAGCAGAAGCATGATTGTCGGAACGTCGAGCCAGTTCTCATCTTTCATTATTGGAACTGGCTGCTGTTGCTTCGCGCCGTCAACTGTCTCTGTTACACGATAAAGTATAGCAGTATGCATGCTTTGGGAAGAGAACCCCAATATTGGTGCAAAGTGTCACAGGCTGATGAAAGTTTACTTGGGATATATTTACGTTTGCACCACGACATATTTTGCGTAACGACCACTCGTATTACCTTAAGTTCATTCACAGTTTGTATCCCGATATTATTTAACTAAACCATTATATATTGTACAAACTGGCTTCTCTTGTAACGGAAAGATTTGGTTTCGTTTCAGAAAATGTTGCTATTACAAGGCCATTCTGTTGAACCCAAAAACTTGCCTTGTTGAGTACAAAGTTGAGCTGTATTAAACAATTCACTTGTATTGGTCGAGAACAAAATATGCTTGCATTGTCGGTGTAATACGTACTTAGCCCGCTGATCAACGCCGACTATATTGGAGCTTGCTGTAAACAGAAGGAGCCTAGTTATGCTCCCCTGGCGAACTCCAGAAAGTGTGCATTCAGTGCAATGTGCCGCCACTGATACCAACGAACTGAAACCAATGCGATAGATAGATCTATAAATTCAAATGGCTTTCTATGAGCCTCTCATTACGACAACTATAAAAAGTTTTCTTGTTTTTACACGAATTCCATAATATGCTGGCCTTTTAGGAGTACAGTTGAATCTTTTTATAGGGAAGCTGAAGGGGCCCGGCGATTACTTCGTTCCGTAGCCCCGTGTTGACCGAACTTCCAAGGGCATTGTCGTTGCTTCGTTATATTCATTATTTCGTTATAAACTGTCTTCGTTTTAAGAAGATTCATACTGTAATTTTCTTTCGGGATAGTCGTGATATCTTTTAAATCAACAAGCAAGCCTGTGGCAAAGTCCTAAGGTTCCATATTTTGTAGTTTGCGTTTCTTTTAATCCAAAACAGCTAGCTGTGTGGATTGACCGTTCGAAACCCGTACTGAAAGCTCGCGAATTTCTAATATTTTTCCAAGAAACATAAGACAAACCGTAATGTAACGTTTTTAATCGTTTATAACATACTAAACTTGTAGATTTTAGTTTTTAACGTCCGAAAGCGATACATGGGTGATGAGGGGAGCCGTAGTAGAGGGTTCCGGATTAATTTAGACCACATGGTGTTCCTTAACGTGCGCTGACATCGCACATCACACGGACATTTTGTTTTCCGCCTCCATCGAAACACGGCCGCCGCGGCCGGGATCGAACCCGTGACCATGGAATCAGCAGGCGAACGCAAAGCCACTGAGCCACCGTGGCGGGTCTTTATGGAATACTGGCGGGAATGACATGGGTCAGTAATTAGGGTTAGCTATCACTATCTTCATTTTGCTTTAGGAAAAATCACGATAACGTAAAACAAGTTGGAAAGTTGAGTTTAAATTTGCGATATAGTATGAATAATAAGTTTGACTAGTGTAATTTTGCATACCTTGTCGGTCACAGCGTCGCGAATTCTTTATTTGCAAGAATATCAGGTAGAATTCTTCAACTCAGAGTCAAGAAATAAACGGTTGGACATTAAACTGATCTACTAGGCTTTCTAGGTAAGGAAGGGAGTCAGAAGTTCGATACGTGGTGATCTCCCTAGTGTTATTGAAGGATTTCTCCTCCAATTAGCCCTAACAATGCGGAAACAGTTGCAGGTAAGAGGAAAGAAGGAAAACTGAGTTACTGTTAAAACGTTGGCTAAGGTTTGTTATCCTCCACAATTCTGCCCCGTAGGCACGTAGGTACACACAGCAGAAACGCGGAGGCTAACGAAAAGGGTTCTACATAAATTGAGGACAGTGCAGCGAGCTACGGAGAGGAAAAAAGATATATGTGACGTTAGAGACAGGAAGAGAGCGGAGTGAGCCAGGGAACAAAGGCGGGTCGCGAAATCAAGAAGAAATGGCCTTGGGCAGGGCAATGTAATGCGAAGGCAAGGTAACTGATAATCGTTAAGTGTAACGCACTGGATTCCTACTTCTGGTGTCGAAACGGGCCCACTAGGCCGAGCTCGACACCAGAAGGGTTTTGTAAGGTGGGGTCCCCACGCATAGCGGCACGGGCCGGAATGATGGAAGGGGAGGGGGTCTGTTTCTTTTGCCCCCGATGGTACAAAAGGAAGATGAGCTTATGCGAGCGTGTCCGACCGCTTTCGTGTCTTAATACAGACTGCCCTTTCCTCTCCTACAGCGCCCTTCCCTCTCCGAAAAGGAGAAGGCGTCCGTCCTCACGGATTCTGTTGCAGTGTCCGCACTGTGCATAGCCGTAGTCTGCAGCAGAGGTCTTGGTCTAACCATTTGCGCAACTTCCCACCGGGCCCATGTGTTGAAATCCGCTGTTCTCATTGGGCCAAAACTCGGAGCAGCGCTTCTTATTTTTTCACTGTTAGCGGCATCGCTCGCTTCGCAATGGAAGCCCTTTGGACGCCTTCATTCAGTTAGTTGCCGCGACGCGACGCTAGCCGTATGGAGCGACTCCAGGAGAGCACTGCTCTCTGAGGCTGCTTGCGGCTCCTTCAGTTCATCCGGGTTCCGTAGTAGGGCGCAGTAGGGCGCCACAAAAGCGCTTCTCTTCCCGACAGCCATGAAGCAGGCGCGGGAGATGGTCGCGGCACCTATGAGAAGTAATAGAAAGTGCGCTCCTTACAATAAACTCCCGAGATGTTTGATAAACGAAACAGAACCAGTAACCAGTAAAGCAGGTGTCGTAACAGAAATGCATGGTGTCAGACGGCGACAGTTTCCACTTTCCGCTTCTAGCTGGGCGCTGCTGACATCGTCTGCTAACCTCCACATACTGGCCACAGGGAATAGTTTGAACCTGAGTCCCTGATTTTCCCAACTGGCATCATCAAAGAGCTCTGGTCCGCAGTGGTGCGTTGCTTCACTGTCCTTTTAAGGCGCTGCCGTCTGGGGCCTACACTGCATGGCCGGGTATAGCATGAGCGACGTAGAGTTATGCCAGCCTTTGAAGAATGCCGTCCCGCAATCACCCTTCCGTCTTTTGTTCTCCCTCACGCTGGCCGCGGCTGTCCTGTGCCTCCCTGTGGATGCGTTGGACGCCATTTTTTAAGCATGAACAGGTGTTTCTGCATCAGAACGAGAGGAGGAAGCGGAGAAGGGAAGGGGAGATGTCGTTACTCTACTGACGGGCTTCACATGAGCGTGTTTCTCACTTTTGGAGAATCCGGCCATCGCACAGACTTCTGGCTGATAACAGCCTTGCTGTATTGGTCTTCCAGGCCAGCCCGAGCTTGCAGATCCCTTGCTGGTTTTCTTGCAACTTTCCATCCTCGGACTGTCGTCGAATGTTTGGGGCAGGCAGCCGTACAGCGGCAGCCTGCCCAGTCAGCTGATAATATCAAGTCAGCTTCATTTCTCCAGTCAGATAGTAATAATATCTCTGCACAATAGTTTCAAAGCTGTGCAAGCAAAACCTGCTGGAATGTAGTGGTGCACTTTATTAATTCTTTTAATGCGATAACATTTAGGTTGTCTCACAAAAAAATGTCCGGCTCCTCTGTCACGAAATTTCCTAATTGGTCGAGACAGATCACGTGGCAAATTGCCCACCTTTGCCAAATTCAATACAGTTACCACCTGCCCACCCCACCAGCCCTACGGGAGCTCGGGAAAAGCAGCCCGCGTCTCACAAGCCCCCTCCGGTGGCTGTGTTTGAAGCAGCCACCTGCCAGGACAGTGGCGCATCGCTTAACCGCTGCACCACTGCAGGGATTCCTCATACCACCACTGCGCCAGTGGTGGTATGAGTAATCCCCGCGATCTATGAATACGATTGCGAGGGCCGCGACGTCATCAACACTGCCAGATTTGAAAATCTAAGGCCCTCCAAAAATTTGGAAATTGGTCCGCCCCCAAAGATTTCAAGGGACCCCCAAAATTTCGGAAGTGGGCCCACCCCAGGAAATGGTTATATAAAGGGGGATTAGTGGCGATTAGGGGCTTAATTAAGGTGTATTAGTTTGTTGGGTTAGTATAATTCCATGTGATAATCCAATGGAAGGTACTTGAACATTCTAGAAGGTGATGACTCACGCACACCAATAAGAGCAATCTAACCGACACCAACCGCGAGTTTTGGCGGGAAAATCGCAAGAAGAACATTAGGCACTAATTGTGGACACCATAGCAGGCAACATAAATGTTATAGCATTTTCTCATTTTCTTCTTTAAGAAAGTTAAGAAGGCCCTCAAGTTTTTTTTTTTTTTACGGGAGTTCGGGGGAAGGCAATATCGAGAGCTGAATGCTGAAACGCTACAACACCAGGTTAAGCTTGTTAAAACGCCTTAAGATTCCAAATTTAGGCTTTTTTTTGTCCAATAAGTAGTTAAAACAGGATATCAGTTATTGTAAACGAATTTAATGTAACTCCGGTTGGCAAGTTAACTTCTCGTAGAGTGAGTTTCCAGTACAAGCCTAGAATAACAAAGGGCACCACCAATGGATTCCTACATGTTTAGGCTAAAGTGTCACATGCAAATCAGACAGAGGAAATAAGCATTTTGTGAAGGAAACAGGACTTAGTGAAATTAAATAAGGCACTTACCTTAAGTTACCTGCCGGAGGACAATACACCAAAACAAGAAGCTTATTGCTGGCTATTTCGGATGATGATTATTGTTTATGCCGCAAAGGCAGCTTGGCCAAGGAGTGCCACTCCACAAGTATTTCACGCTACTCAAGGTGCCATCAAAGACCCATTTTGCAATATTTTACCTCAGAGAAGCCGAGCACAAGGCCAGGGAAAATCGTGTACCCATTTTATAATCGGTGGCAATGGATAGTGGTGGAGATTCCTGTTGTTTATAATACATGATTTTAATATATAATGCCGAACTTCTGAGTTTTAAAGGACCCTCGGGGGCGTTCCTTATGCCTTAATTTCAACCGTTAAATTTTTCCACGTAATTACCGTGCCACTCTGCCAAGACGCAAATATTACATAATATGCCGCTATTCGCTGGCTTCTTTGCCCTTACTAGTAATCACGCCTGCTTCTTTCACGACGAGTCACTGTAAATGTTTGCTTGGTCTCCCTGTTGTGCGGTGTGTATGCCTTCATTTTTCTTTATTATGCGTGACGTCGTTGTGTGTGTTGTTTATTGTTGGGAAAACTGAGGACAAATTGAAATTGGCCTGTGTCGATAGATCACCGTGTTCTAATGACGAAGAAAGTAGATTAACTCTAAACGGAGCTTCTGTAAAGGTCATAAAAGAAAAAAATAAAATTCAGGTATCGGCATTTCTGTTTCTTCGAACTGGAGTGGCGTCATTTTTGGGTGCGAATCCCTGAGGCTAGTTGTACCTTCATTTAGTTCCAAGCGGTGATTACAGCAGTGATTACGAAATCCTTTTCAGCGTTGACGTCTAGAATTGGAACCGCGTAACGCGAAAAAGAAATTTTACATGTTAAATTCAATTTTCTCGGTAATAAATTCCTCTTTTGCTGCCTAAAAACGTAAAAATAGTCGGAAAGAGACGCACAATAGCTTTTTACTGAGAACAAACTGCGGACCCAGTTGTGCCCCGTGTGCTTTTCTAAAGCAGTCTAATATGCATGCATATACTTTTTATATGATGTGATTTAGGTCGAAAACACTATTTCGGTGGTAAACCCCGAGCAATGTGTTGCGATGTTTGCATGCTTGCGGAGTTTGTGGGTCTGTGCCAAGTAAAATAAATAAATATAAATAAATCATAAATATCCGCGACTGGAATTCGAACCCGTGGTGGCGCGAACAGATCAGCTTCACTGGCCACTACGTAAGAACACATCCGAACACGCTTCGGGTTAAACTGCGACACACACTCGCGCTGTGCTTTGTACATCGACTTTTTCATCAACGAGTACTACTGTTAAACTAATATTCGCGCTTTGAGCTATGTGGCGGTGGTGACAGAGAGATGTGCGCCTCGCGCGTTCGCGTGGATAACGCTTTGGCATAAACACGGCACTAGATCTGCAACACGCGTTGGCGTTGACAACGTAGCTACAGAAACGCATCACTGGAGCATAGGCCGCCGGCGTACATTGGGTAAATCGGCATTGTCGATGAAAAAGTTGAAAACGCGCATTACTGGCACCTTGGGTCAGCGGACCCTCAACCGCGTTTTCAGGGACGTGGCGGTGGTGTCCGCCTGTAAAAAATAAAAAACTGTGCTTTCGCACACATTTCGCGCTTAGTAGTGCTGTTGTGTCTTTCACTTCACCTTTATTTTACACTCTGAATTTTTTTAGTATCATATTTAACTGTTTTTTGTGTGTGTGTGTCAGGCATATGCTGCAAAATCAAGGAACCAACTTATATGTTGTGCAGAATTCGCTCACTTGCTCAGGCGCGTTTTTCCTCTTGCCGCGAATTCCCTCGCAGAGCAAAAAAAAAAATGGATACATAACACGATATCCTTTACTTTGGCATAGCAAAAAAAAAAATTATGCGGAACATCATGTTTCAGCTCTAAAGCATCAAAGTGCATTGTTGGGCAAGTTGGTGAGACATTCTGTAGGAAAACAGCGCAAAAAACACAGGACTAAGAAAGACAGACTCGAGCGCTGACTAACAACAGAGTGTATTTAGTGCGAGAGCGAAATAAATACACGAAAAAAAAGACTTGCGCAGGCGCGGAAAAGGAAAGAACAACAACGCAAGGGATCTTCATGTGCCAGCAAACCTTCCGTTTCATTATCACGCCACGAGCTGAACAATCTTAACTCAGACTGGCGCGCTTGGTGCCCTTGCCTTGACGTTGTTTTTTTCCTTTTCCGCGCCTGCGCGTGTCTTCTTTTTCGTGTATTTATTTCGCTCTCGCACTAAATACACTCTGTTGTTAGTGAGCGCTCGAGTCTGTCTGTCTTTCTTAGTCCTGAGCTTTTTGCGCTGTATTCCTACAGAATCAGCTCTAACGCTATTTAAAAAAAAACAATATAAACATTAAGGTCGCCGAGCCCTGACATTGGAATTAGGGAATACAGCGACTGTGCTCCAATTTTTTTTTTAATCGCGAGATGCCAAGGATATAAGTCTAACTTCAGAGACAACTGCCGTTTACTTAATCTTGAAAATAAGCCTGCTTTGTTTGACTCTTTGTATACACTAACAGCAATCACTAACACGTTCAGTAACCGCTGGTTAATTGGCATTTATGTGCGAAAGCAGCACTGTCGGTATAGGGCGATTAGGCGATAGATTGGAGCCGAAGTATTCGCCGATTAACTGGGTCAATCCGCCTACCACTGTGCTCCCCTGATGAGGAGCGGCAGCGCATGTCCAGCTGCACCGCTGCAAGACCTAGCCGTGCATAGTTTCATGACGTGCTGTAGAAGGCAGCCTGCTTCCATTATGGTTTATATGGTCTATGGGGTTCAACGTCCATATATCGACTCAGGCTACGATGGACGCCGTAGTGGAGGGCTCCGGATAATTTTTCGACCTCCTGGGGTTCGGCATCGCACAGTGCACGGGCCTCTAACGTTTCGTCTCCATCGAAATGCGACTGACGCGGACGGGACCGCACCCACGTCTTTCGAGCCAGCAGCCGAGCACGATAACCACTGAGCCACCGCGACGGCTTTACTTGCGTTATCCACACCTGTGATAACGTGGGTTCGTAATTTGGGTATATCGCATCCATTCCAGTTAACTAAGTTACAGCCGGGACTTGTTCTCATTTTTCTGTATTTTAAAGTAAAAAAGTGCATTAATGAAACGAACATCGCCGTAACAAAACATCACTGTATATTACAACCTCGTTACACAGGTTGCAGTGTGAAGTAGATTAAAAAATTCTATCGTTTGGGCTTCACCAGCGGTTCCCAACCGCTAAAGTGAACAGCCTCTGAACGCCTTGAAACGTTCCGGCCGGTTGGAACAGAATCCTTTGGCGCCTTCGTCAAATCACAGCGTTGCGTCCAGCTTGCTTGCATCGAGAGTTGTCTTGTACGGTCGCTGGCTAGCTCTTGCTCTCCGTGCGGTTCTCCTTGCAAATGTCCGTCCAGAAGACGTCCCAGTCTGAGCTCGGCGCCGTGCCCCCGTACTCCGCTGGGAGCATGCTTGGAGGGATGTCGTCGTGAAGTTCCTGAACGCGTTTCCCGTGGAAGCGAATCTGAAATGACACGCGCGTCGGCAAAGCGTCAAATAAAGCACAATCATTCATTCGTGCGCGCACTTTCCATTATTCGAGGCGTCAGTAATCATTAACCGTGATTTCCAATTTTTCTACGGCAGCATGGACCACGTCGTTATTCTTCGCGTCATCCAAGCAGCTTTGGTGTCCCCAATTTGAATACCAAGTTCTAGCTTCGTCCCTCTCAAGTAAATAGGTTCGGTTAGAAATATTAAGCTACTGGTTTACTAACGTATTTTGAGAAAAAGGAGGAGGGAAGGAAAGGGCGCGGGGAGGGAATCTTCAGAAAAAAAAGATTCGATGCAACTAAAACTCCAGTTTCCTGCTCGCTTTACCGTTTTATGAATTCGAATGAGGAGGAAGATTTGCAACCTCCAGCCCTATTCTCACTTTTTAATGGTGGCTACCAATGGATGAAGCAAGTGTTCTGAAAGGGCGTATTCATAGGCGAAGAAATGTGAGTAGGCTGTGTCAAAATCCTTGCTGGTGTCTGACCGGCGGGTTGGTTGTTTTTTTCGGATCGTGAGTTAGGTGAAGTTTTACTGGTTTTTCTTCCATGCTTAGAAATTTTGGACAAGTGCATTTTTTCAGCGGAAAGTTGTTTATGAGCTCAGTTTTTTTTTTTCACATATCGTAAGATTGCATTATAACAATCAATAAAGCAGCAGATCCCCCCAGGGCACGCATGTAGTCTTCTGATAGTTATTGTCAAAAACACGCCTCATTCCATTGTTGCTTTATTAACAAATAGCCACAACAACAACAACATTTTCTATGGCAGTCGTAAATACTCGGTACAAGCGCAGGACAAACTTTAAAAGCAACATTTTGCCTCACAATTAAAAGTGTTGTCCGAGAAAGCTGGACTTGCTATAGGAGCAAAGCACAAGCCGATGGCTATGCACTTCATCATTTCATATGTAACGTCATTACTCGCCGAGGCACCTTAGTACGCATTTAATGGCTGCATTTTATCTTCTCCCCTTTTTATTGCTTTTATTTTACCTTTTCCGTACCGCTCGTCTTCCAACTTTATCTACCAAATTTCCTTCACCACGCAGAGTAGCATGCCAGCGATTTTTAAAAGCCCGCTAAATTCTTTGTTCCTTCATTAAAAGGCTTCTCGCTCTCTCTCTCTCTCTCTCTGCATGTCTATAGTATCGGCATGAAATGGTCTTTAACCCACAGCCTGAGTTGATATTGTGAACCATGCCTTCCCACTGTAAAGCGAAGCGTGTGAATGGTACCAGCATACCTGTCAGGACTTTAACGATAACTTACCGATTTGATTGTCTCCTCTTTCATAAAAGGCCTCATGAGGGCGTAGAAGAAGTTGAACGCAGCCGGCTGCCGGATGACGTGAGCTTCGTTCGGAAGAATGGGTGCGCAATACTACGAAGAGACAAAGAAAGGTCGCTCAGGGTACGAATTCGGCACGGTAGTCGACTCTTACCGTCAAGGTCTGTTGCGATATTCCGCCACGTCCAGTTCACTTCAGTTGTCAGTGCTCTTATCTGCATTACCTGCACTCTTCTTTATCATGTACTTATACAGACATGTGTGCTTTGTTAATTGGTTTCGCCACGTAATGTGTGCTTTAATAACTTTATGCCTTGCATGTATAAAAACATTCCCGTTTGCTGCAATGTAAACAGTTGCTGGGCCTTTTTGAAGTCACATAAGCGGCTTTTACCACAAGAATCCATACAGAGACTATTGGAATATAAAACCTGAATTGAAGCCAATACCAAAGGGATTCAAGGGATGCCCAACATGACTTAATTAAGGACTAGTTGAGTGTAAGTATGAAATGATAGCCAACGCCCAATCATTGATTCCTGTGTGCGGTTTAAGAAGGTTCAGTTTAGGGGAGTATTTGCGGTTGAAATAACGGCGCCCCTGACGCGAAATTGATGCCTTTACATTGTTCTGAGTGAATAGCACGCATGTTTCAGCCATGGAAGCTGCAGACCGCGTGCTGCACAATTAAACTTTTGCGTCAAGCTCGTTCAGATAGTGATACTGTTACGAAGCTTTGTTGTGTTCATTCTTCCTTAAATCTGTTTGTCTGTAGCATCCGCTTCACGTGCGGTAGGAGCGGGCTTCAATTCCCAGTGCACCCGTGAACTCTCCGGTGATACAATAGGTACAAGCTTTACACTGGCCTAGTTCTCGGCTTCTTTGAATTTAAATGCTTGGCAGATGGGTACCCCACCTTGTGTAGACTCAAATACCCTGTGCCACGGCGCTCTTTGGCCAAAGCTGCCCTTGAACCATAAAAATTCACTATTACCGTAAATGTTTCTGTCTATCATTGCCGGTGCGGGATGTCAACAGTTTTGGTTTGCTATACACGAGACGATTTGCCTTCCGTACGCCTGCTAGATGCGACCATTTTTAGCATAAGACAGATCATGCTAGTGCGATTCTGAGCGGTTGGCGATATTTCCTGTTATAAAGAATGTTTCTGCGTCATCTTTGCATACAACGCAACCCTCAGGGGCGGTCATTCTGATTCTGAAGCCTGTCAGGTGTTTGTGTCACAGACGCCGCCACTTCTCTTTATTTGAGCGCTTAAGTTTGTCCAATAAACAGTTCGTGCAGTTGTACTCCAGATTGCCTGTGAGTCTTCTGCGCCTGCGTTCCTGTTTCCCGTCCCCGCCACGCGAAAAAGTATAACAAGCTCGTTATTATACTACTACACTGTCGAACAGAGCTGCTACAACCTCCAATAGATTTGAAAACAAGGCGTATTAGTAAACATTGATTTTTTATTCACTTTATTCACTTATTCACTTTATAGCAAACTCCGCAAAGCCTCAACCAGATGCCTGGACGCATGAATCCTGTTATCGGGCGAAGCATTTCTTATACACACTTCATATTCCTTTTTCGCCCTTCCTGAGAGCACTGTATCAGGCCAGAGAATCATCCTCTGGCCGACCTCTATGCCTTGCCTTGTAAATACTTCTCTCCTCCAACGAACTTCGTCTCTGAGCCCGCCTGTTCGTTATTAGCCGGTGTTTCGCTTAAACGCCCACGAGGCTAACATTTATGTTTGACAAGCAGTTTCTCTAATTCAGCGCAAAACCTATGCCACAATACACACGTACAGAAAATGCGCCAGCATGTGGTTGTACCGTAAAGTAAAAAATTGTCAGGAGCAACTACGATTCCGACGTGTGTGCTTACCTGCAGGTAATGCAGGTATTCCTTGGTGACGCCAAGATCGACGAAGCGCATGTTACCTAACGACCAGCCCTGGAAGTCACTGACTAGAGAGACGCCCACCGTTTGAGCTGCGGGGTGCCTGGACGCGTGCTCGATGCACATGACGATCGCCTGCGTCATCTGCAGGTAGCTCGCCTTTGAAGGTTGCCAAGCACCTGCGTACGTTCACCAAGAGGTCGCATATTATTGTGCTGTGTCGTGAAACTTGTGTTCTGGCTGCCCGAAAAGGCAATGCAGTAGCACTTTCAACCTTATAGCGAAAAATCAGCGGCAATAACTAAAAGGAGTAGTAACATCATTCATAGTAAACACTGCGCTAACATCATACAGTCCTGGCTAATTGGTGAATTATTTTACCTATCTTTGAATTAGCGTACGGGTTCTTATTTTATTCCAGTTGCATCTATCCTGAGTTAATGTTTTCTTTGATGATAAGTGCATCGATTTCACTGCCGCAATTAAGAGGGTAGCTAAAATAATCTAATAGTAAATACTGACTGCTACCGCAGGAGGTGCAACAGTCGCTTGACCTTTTCATCTCCCCCGTAGTTTCCCTAGCCGCCCAAAAATTTAAAAAAAAATGGATAGGAACGTTCTATCATTCGGCGGCCTATGCATGTTTTCAACTCTCGCGCATAAAAAAATGGGCTTAGTGTGGTGCTACAATGGGAGATTTTCACTCACTCCTCTATGGAAAAGCGGTCGCCACCGCCCCCCGTCAGCTTCCCTTTTAAATCCGTCCCTGCACGCTTCTAGCTTCTCTACAAGGAGATAAACATAAGAGCGAAAGTGCAAAGAACAGTTCGGTGCCAGGCAGCCAACGAGTGTGACCGCGCGTTTAAAAACACCATATCGCTATCTGGCTGAGCGACAGAAGGCTGGGTGGAACGTGAGACACAAAGGCCTGCAGCGTTACGTGAGCCGCCTCCGTAATCTACTCAGATAAGAACCCCCAGCGCCTGAAAAGCTCCGATATTTCCGGGAAAAATAACTTCCATTCACTGTCTAGACATCAAACTCCGGTGTACAGTCGAGGACATCAGTTTGCGGAATACGAGTTTGCCGGAGAAGAAAAAATGATTTCTGCGTAGCCTAGCTGACCAGTGAGCTGGTATTTGTTCCAGCGGATGGGGCACGCGTGTCCGCTCATGCTTCTAGGCTTTTCATTGACCTGGTTTACGTAACTTTGAAGAATTTTTTTTTTTTACCAGGAACGCGCATCTCGGGAACTTTTTGTCCACGACTGAACGTTGCGTTGAGAGAACCTTTTAGCTAGCGAAAAAACCAATGTTGACAACTTATTGAACGACACTGAAAAACCTTGTTAACAGTACCGATAAACATTATTACGATACCCGCGCTTCACGAAGCATGAAGGGGTGACACGAAAAAAACACTCTACACATTAAGCACAAAGCGTGCCTCTTTTTGTTACTCCCCATAGTACTTCACAGTGCGAGTATCGTGACAAATGTACCAACTATACCAAACAATAAATTCGTTAAGCGATATTGAAGAGAGCCTCAAACTGTACACAATTTAAAAAAAAGACAGCGGCGTTGCACAAGCGTCTAGCTACAAAAGTTGCGGGTGGTTTTTTACGAAGACAGTTAAACGAGGAAAGTGTGTATAGACGAACGCTGCGCTGGGACTGAAGAAAAGAAATAACAAGTAGAGGCCTCCCGCCTGTGTCGGTGTTTTGTGAAGTATCAGGAAAATATTTTTTTAAAAGTATTAGGTCTACTGTCGTCAGCGTTAGACGCCTACTACGTGTCGAACAATCAACTTTATTCATAAAAATCTCGCAATAACATACTTGTATTTCTTAACGCTTTTAGATCCTAATATTCTACCAGCTGAAATCCTCTGGTATCGTTGTAACCTTTTCACGTGTTTCTCGTGCCAAAAGCTCTCCTTTTTTATCTTCACCGGAAACATCAGACGCTATAAGTAACGCAGTTAACCGTTCCAATCTTGTATAAAATTCCACCGTCTCGTGCGCTCAGATAACTCGTAAAGAAAAAAAAAGCTACTGAACAAAAGACGGCGCATTTATAACGAACGTTTCTGTATCGCCTACGCTAAGCAAGGCGAGCTGCTTATTTCTTTTTCTCTATTTATAGGCAGTGCAGTCCCGCCTAACAGCTTGTAGAGGCTCACTCGCGCCGTTAACGGAGATTTTATCCGCCATGAACGTTCCTGAGGCAGGAAAGTCGTGCTTACCCAAGACAGCCCGGCAAAAGCCGCATTACCTTTGTGCATGTGAAATCACTTCCTCGAGGGGATTGTCCACCTGCTTATATCTAAGCGACGTCGGAAAGTATAGCAAAAGCTGTTCCCTTTAATAGAAGCCGGCAGTTAGCAATACCTTTACAGCTTATGGATAAAAGTGCTTAGATGTCGTATACCGCGAGACTCTCTCTCGGTTTCACAGTTGCAATTGCTATTCGCAATTCACTTTGCCTATATAGGTTCCAGCTGCGACAAGCACGTATACTGTATTCATTTCGAAACCGGCCCTTGTTTGATGCACACTCAGATGTGGACAGTGCCGCTTTTTATTCCTTTCTTTGTTTTCTATTTTTCTGGTACAGCACAAACATTCACGGTTTGTCCCTTCCTGCGGCTGCCGTGGGTTGGCACTCCTGCGCTCATAAAAACATGCAGCCGATCGGACTGTATAAAGCAAACATTTGGGTATCTACAGCTTGCTGTTGTGAGCTCACGCTTTAATAAGTTCCGAGCGAGGATGCATACAAGTTTTAGAAGCACGCTAACAACTACAGAAGCTCGTTGTTTTTTTCGTCAGGTATTCGCGAACTCTAATAAGATGTGTACCAAATCAGGCAATACTTCTTGACTCATATCAGCAGCGGACGCCAATAGGCCAACAACACAAGTTCGGACCCATCGAACCGATGCGCTTCTTCGCAACGAACGTTACCACAGTAAAGAAAGTACAGAAGAATGGATTATTTGTTCATTATTATTAAACACAGTAGCAGCCTGGCGAGCAAGGACGAAGCGGATTTGGCTTGATTAAATGGTAACCAGAGTCGTTTGAGGCTGAGAGGCAAGCCTAATGTCAGTGTGTCTATGTTCAAGACCGTTCGAAAGTTGGTAGTGGTGGTAGTGTTTTTTTTATTAAAATAATAGTAAAAAGGAAGGAAAATATTTTTGCTAGCCCCGGCATCTGCCATCGACACTGAAGCACCTGAGCTTTCCGTACATTGCTGCGCGTTTTGGAAGCTCCTTTCCCACCTGGGCCTTTCCTTACCGAATTTGTAGACGACGACAGGCCTGCCATGGAGATTCCGTTGCGGAAGGAGCGTGATGAGATCTTGTACCAGTTTGCGCATCTTCTCGGGTTCCCTGAGGCCCTCGAAAAGTCGTGGTGCGGAGGAGCGGATCGCGCAATATTTCCTGACCGTGTCCAGCGCGGCGTCGACGTCGTATTTGCGGAAGCGTAGGAAGCGCAGCAAGTCCACCGAGTCTGCACGAGTCTTGAGCTCGGGCTCATCTGCGGGAACACAAGCGCGTGCAACACTGTGCTAGCACCGTCAGGTTAGATGCCGCTATCGAGTGGTGAACACAGCAAGGTAGAGAAGAAGAGGATTTATATATCTTACAGTTTAGAACGAAAGCTCGTTAAAAACCCGATGGGCATGGGAGCTCCCTTGGACATCCTACGGACGTCTTGAACGTTCTTAGGACGTCCAAAGGAGTTCAGTGCCTATTGGGAAGAGACAGATATGTTATGACTCGTATTAAAGGGACACCGAGTCGAACTCCATGCAATTATTGTGTTGGCGAAAAATGATGTTGTGACTGTTTCTGGCTACGTGTATGTGTCTTCGTCGACGAGAGACGCATTTATTGCTGAGAAAATTGTGTTTAAAATCAGGTATTTCTTTTCCCGCCACTGAGCTCAAAATCGCGACGCACAAATCGGAAAAGACTCCGCGATCCCAGTGTGGAGGCGAATGGCTGTGCAGCCTAGCCTCTGGGATCCGCTGTTTCGTGTTGACGTCACCGTAATTTGCCAGCGATAACTGCCGGTTGCGGCGATACGCGGCGATTTAATATTTTCATTTTTTCTAGCTCATAAGTGTAACGTTTTCAATTAATTCATCATTTTTTTTTCATTAGAACGCCGTAATCTGTTGATACAGGCCGACCTCGATTCGTCTTCGGTGCCCCCTTTAATGCCATCATATTAGGCCTCTGTATGGCACAAGCAGTCCAACCATCGACGTTGATACGGCTTGACACTGAAATGGCTAAATACCGATGCTTAATTCAGTGGTATCAACTGCGCGTTAAGCAAATTTGCCGACAAGGACTTTTGTTCTTTTTTTGTAGTCATACAATCAGTGCATCAACAAGGTTCACATCAACATGCAAGTGGATTTATTTATACACTCTAAACAGAAAGGTGTATAAAAAGGGTAAGCTGTGCTACTCCTTTTCTACTCCCATATAAGCAGCCTGCTTCTTTTTTTACTCCCTATAGGCGTATTTGGGTTGAGTGTACTTTGTGCGGCTCTCAACGTGACGTAACAAAAGTTTCCGCTGAAAGATAGTACTTCCCGCTAAACCAGCCTTATAGAGTCCTGTTTATGCCGCGAGAATAAGGCTTTTGTATATTTTTGTCGTAATGTTGCAGTGGATTTACCAAGTCATAATATATTAATCATCATTTAACCTTGTTATGCTCGGTGACCCAATGGAAAATGAAAGATTCTGTAACTTAGCCGGCCACATGAACATGAAATGCGCGAATAAGCAACCCTGGCATATAGGTTGCAAATAAAAATAAAATATAACGCGAACCGGACGGAAAACAAATCAGTAAGTGTACAGACGGGAGCAGAATGGTCTGGAACGCTTTCGCGCTGCTCTGCAGTGCAAAGGAAGTGAATTTTTCGAGCAGGTGGTATATTTCAGAAAAAAAAAATTCTTGAGCTCAAGTGCTTCCGCATACCTATTAGAACAACAAAGCCACGAGTTAAGGACCCCCAACATAGCAGGTGAGCTAAGATCTTTATTTGCCTCGAAGCACACCACTCGGGCGCTCTAGACAAGCGTGCTCACGCCTGTGCATGCAACACAATAATGTAAAGGAGGAGCAGAAGGAGGAAGAACATTTACTGAAACCATATTTGCGTACTTAGGCCAAATGCAATTTAGGTGCAGCAGCAGCTCGGTTTTCACTTCTGTTCCAGTGTTCAGATCCAATGTTTACGGATGGCAGTTTTTTTTTGGATAGCGATAGTGGGAATATATGCGGAATTTGTCATTTTATTCATTCATAGGTCCCTGGGAATCTTCCTACGCCTCCTGGCACCGTGGTGCAGCGGTCAATCGATGCGCCACTGCCTTTCACTGGCATGTGCAACCATGGGGGGGAATGAGTTTGCTTGTGTTGGGTTGCGATCCCGCTTGCTGTATGCGAACCGCCTTTCACATTTAACTGAGCTACCGCCTGACACGGTGGGCAGGCGGTGGGCAGGTGAGCAGCTTGCCACAAAACCAGCTTCAGACAAACACACAAGCAAGCAAACAAACAAACGTACAACGGCTAAATGCGGGGAAGGGCTACTGAAACATTTATTGAAACCCTAAGAGAAAATTTCTCATCAGCTTGGCACGTGACTTCCTCATTCAAGAACTCCACTGCCATTTGCCGCCCGGAAAACGTGCTTAATTGCTTGTAAGCGCAATCGCGATATCTAGACTATAGTCTGCCTAGTTTTCATTGCCAGAGGTTCTTCTGGCCAAGTTTTGCAAGTGCCAACTTCAAGAACATTCATATAATCAGCTGACACGTGAAACTGCGGAAGTCCTCGACGTTGATCGTCGAGGAAGATTGCCAAGCATGTCCCCCTTTTTTAGCATAACAAAAAAAAAACGCGATTGTGCTGTGTGCGGAAAACTGGAGTGCTTGATGTCTTGTGTTATTTTCAATTTTAGGCGTATTTTGTTTCGGTAATCAAAGTGATAGTTTCATGTCAGTCTTGCGCTTGCGTATTTTTCATATTTCGCGCCCGTCGTCGACTGAAAGAACTTCCGACAGGGAAAGAAGACTGACAGAACTGCTTTACAATTAGGCGATATACCAGCGACCTCGTATAGTTCTCTCTTGCTATCAGTATGGAATCCTGCTCGCAGCACTGCTCTTGCTGCTAGGTTTATACGCTTTCGTCAGCAGGGGTAAGTAAATAATATTAACACTGACAGCAACGTGCAAAGTCCTGCGACGTGCACGACAAAAATTTCGATTGCGTTCAATCACCAAATGATGCTACATACATTCAGCTGCAAGCTCAGTAGCGTCCATATTTATTGCCTTCGCTGGACTCAATATGAGAGATTTTCGAACGCTTGTCACATAAAATGCGTCCCTGCTGTGAGCATTTGCACAGCTGTTTCTAAAGTTGCGTGATGTAAGTATAATTCTGCTCTCAATTGTTTTTCTGTTCATTTCGCTGAGGTCAGTGAACACATAGTGACGTGGCTCAGCGTTTCAGATATTGTATATGCTTCCAGTGATAGAACGCCCGAAACTAAATTAATAGCTTCGCTATTCTGGTCTCCATATTAGAAATAAGTCCCCATATATTTGACGAATTTTCACCTTACTATAGTTCGCATAATTCGACAATTTCCATTTTGCTGAATTGCTAACGAGACACACGGCATTGTATCACGTTCGATAAGGTGTTCATTAAAAATTAAGATGGGCAAATTCCTTCGTCGATGTGTTTTTAAAGCTTTCTTTCTACCTACGCATAGCAAAAAAAAATTCTTTAGGCACGCAATTAAAAACACATCTGACTGCAAGTCACGTACGATTCAGCTGCAACGATTCGAGCTCTTCACAGAGCGACTCCTTCGTGGCAAAATAACGCACCTAGCTAGCGATCAAGGACGGCCACGTTTCATGCTCAGAGGGCAGTCAGGTGAATTTGTAGTTTTTATTTAATGCGCAATGACGTTCTTGTGACGCACACATTTCTGGGGTGCTGAACAACCTGGGACCTGTCGCTGCTTTCGTGTGTGCCCTTCCCCTTATAAGTTCTATTATTTCGACACAGCGCATAGTTAGTTTTTTTTCTGGCGTATAAATAGATGAGCAACTGCTGCAACATCTGCAACTAACGGCAACTATGAATGATTTCCTGCAAGGTGTACTCGGGAAGCTGTACTTAGTTTCACAGCGCCACCGAGGCAACGAGTGTTTACGTAAAGGTGATTGCGACCTAGACTAACCGGTTGTGATATCTCGCGCTCACCTGTACTAAGAGAAACGCGAGGCGGTCAGCACGTGCGACCAGGCGGAGCAGGTACCATTTTACAGTTTGCTGGCAGCCTTTTGGGTGCTCGGCATGCAGAAGACTTTTGGGAGATCATAAAGGGACAGGCATATGTGACGGGATTTTTGTCTTATCGAGCTTGCGTCACGAAGAGACAAAAGACAGCAATGAAAGATAACACTCTGAAAGTCGCAGTTATCTCTAATCAAACTGTCAACACCCCCTGAGCACACACAAAACGTTCAGCTGCCTCCGACTAGGTTGCCTCGCGTGCCCACAGCCCTCATCTTGCGATAGCGGTTTTTTTTTACTGCCGCTTCTTTTCCTATCCACATCTAGCGGGAAAACGCGAGGATATTGTATGCAAGCGCGTTTAAACGCAAATGCAACTTCGGCAGCTGTACAGGCAGCTGCTGTGCGCCAGCTTGAGCCGAAGGCGCGGAACGTTTTAGCATAACTTATTTAGGCAGTAAAAGCGTTATAGCGTTAAAGCCCGGCTGTGAACACACTTAACCTTCCACGTGCTGTAACCATGGTGTACAGCGCGCGCTTCAACATTACTGCACCATTACGCTCTTGCGACACTCCGTATTGAAGCATGAAACAAATCAGCAAAAAAAACTTGCAACTAGTTTCTGTCCCGGTATAACGAATCTACTACGAATCGAGTTGCTGTGCCAGGACCTGGAAACGCGGCGAAATTAGCCAATGAGTGAGCGCAAGCAGCAGACTCTTACAACACTGCCAATGGTATGGTAGAAGACGTTACCTTCGATCAGCTTCCTGAGCCTGGCGAGAGACTCCTCAGCGACGCCGTCCAGTGGTATTTCCTCGCTGCCCCACTCTCGATGCTTGCCCATACCGCGCTCAATGGTCGCGTCACACGGAAGCGCCTCCACAGACATCGCACTCGGCACCCGGGCGTCCCAGCAGTAGCTTGCTCCAGACGCCGCTTTCACGACATTGAGCGCCTATCGACGGAACAACCCGCTGGGCCGAGACCCGTCGCAGCAGCGCCAGCTGACTTCAGTGACGCGCGCCCGATGCGAGTAGGTCTTTCCCCAGAAGCCTACCAAGGTCGCCGTTGCCAAGGCCAGTGAGGTTTATGGCGTAACCCGCCGCGCACTCTCGCGTGCTAAGTCGGCCGTAGTACGTTTGTCACGCGGCTGCGCGGCTACGCTAAGCCTGTCTAACGGATGGCCGTTCAGCTGCTCGTTACACGAGAAGGAAGGCGTGTTCGGAGAGAACAAGAGCCGCGCACGCCTAGCGAGGGCGGTCGGCGTCGCTTCCGGCTCTGAGTAGTGTACGCGCGGTTCGGCGCCGCAATCACCGCGGAGGGAGATTTCGCTGGCGGAGATATATGTCCGTTTAACGCGCGCGTCTGCTGGTCGCAGAACAACGCTTGCAGCTGAAAACGCCGGCGCCGCTGTCACCTGACTCGGCGCCTCCATGCGGCTGGCATGCTCGGGCATGTTCGGGTAAATTGAGTGCGCGCGGGCAGAGCGTGCCAAATAACGTAGCAGCGGGAAAAGTTGCAAGCTGCACTGAGAGTGGGAACTGGATCAAACTGCTGCGAAGCGATGGGGGTTATTGTATCGTGTCGTAGGGCATCCTGTATGCAAATTGTTCATGATCGAAGACACTGTTCGCTCTTCTTTGTCGTTCTACAACTCTGTTTTCTTTTTTTTTTTTCATTTAACAACAGATGTGTATAACAGCCACATGGTCGATGTGACGTTATAGGGGGCTGGAGGTTGGCCCGATGGTCCTCGATCGGTACAGTTGCTGCTGTTACAACTTGACTAAAGAGGAGGCCGCGAACTACCGGTAGATTATTTATTATTAACAAATTTATAGCAGGAATAAGGTTTAGTCAATCGATTTTTGCAATCTAAAGCCACGCCCAGGCTACGAGACACGCCTTGGGGCACGTACGCGAATGAAATTCGACGACCTGCAGTTATTCTTTAACACGCAAAGGAATCTCAACACAACTTGGCAGTATTTTTTTTTTGTACATTTCGCTTCCATAGATATGCTGCCTCCTTTACCTGGGAGCAAGACCACCAAACAATGCCCAGCAGCAAAACGGCATACTGCCACTGAGCCACCTCGGCGTCTCTGTATAAGCACGGACTAGCGGCATCTTCAAGTTGCTTCGTCCTCTGCTCTTTGTCTCGTACAGGAATTATGTAGTGAAGGAACGTTTTCCTAATACTGATCTGACGGGACGGAAGGACAGAGGCAACAATCACACTCTCGTCTCTGCCCTCTCTTCACGTGAGTCCAACTGTCTTTGCTGTCTTCAAGCGCTTTCAAGCACTGGTTTTTGCATGGGGCTTGCGATGCACTCTTCTGAAGCCAAGGCGTATGGATTAAGCACTCATACGTTTTTCTTCTGCTTTTCTTTTTGAACTGCTAATTCTTTTCGGCGACCTTCGCTGTATTTGCTTACTAGCGCACTTTTGTTCAAGTCGGGCACACACTTTCGATGTTGTCGTTCGTTGTTATTTTTCGCTATTTTTTTTTCCTTTTTCGCGCTTTTGGCGTCACTTATGCCGTTAAACACTCGATTGTGTGCAGTGGCGTTAACATATACCCCACAGAATTAGTCGCGAACATGAAACGCAGATGAGCTTCATTTCTGTCTTGTGTTCACTATTGCTAAGCCCAGTGTTGACCTCATGTATGCATATTGTCACTGCATCCACGTTAATCCCGAATACGTGGGAGTTTCCTAGCACGCGCCGATATATCCCTGCAGCTGCATGGAGATCCTTGCGCGAAACTTATTGATCCAGCAAGGTGTGCATTAGCAGCAAACAAACAAAAGAATAAACTTTCTCGCACTCTATATAGCCGTTCAGGATGGACTTAGAGACGCTTTGGAGCAGACGGTGATTCTGGTGCTGACCGCACTTCGTTCTTACGGCAAGCGTGGCCGGGGAACAGGACTCTTGAGGTACATAATTTTTGTTTTACGCATCAAACGTGCATGTCACGCCTGGCGAAGTAAGAAGCAAGAACTGCGGGATTGTCAGGAAACACGAAAACATTTCTGTTTTTATTATTTATGTTGCGTTAATTCTCTGCGTGCTGTACGCTCTCCTGTATGTAGAAACTGCGTTCTCTGCATATGCCCTACTCTGCATTATCGTTTTTTTTTCGCAAATCATCTTCCTTTAGTAATGATCTCCTTTCTTACGATGGCCATTTTTCTACATTCATTACATGGGTCAGTTAACCTCCGCGCGCTTTGAAATAATGACACTTGGTTGCGGACTAAAAGATAAGAAAAATCATATAATTATTGCAGGGGATAATATAAAAATGTTGGTTGCTAATTAGGTTGACCTCTGGAAGCGCTCAGTAGCGCAACGAATATAATTACGTAGACTTTATTCTTCGACTTCCATGTTCCATGCGTAAATGCCTCATGCGTTGCTGACGCACGGACAACTACATATGCGGAGGTTGTGTGATTATCACACACACACACACACACACGCACACACACACACACACACACACACACACACACACACACACACACACACACACACACACACACACACACACACACACACATATATATATATATATATATATATATATATATATATATATATATATATATATATATATATATATATATACCACCTTAGTTTATTGCGTTCTGTAGCAAGGAGGAGGAGGAAGAGGAGGAGAGAGACTATAACGAAACAGGGGAGGTCTGCCTGGTTGTTGGCCTGGCATGCTACTCCAGGTGAGGGTGAAACAAGAGAAGAATAGAGAAGAGGGTGGTGAAAAAGAGGAAAGGGAAAAAAGAAAGGGTGAATGGTAAAATGAAGCATAATCAACTCTCACGCACTCACACACACGCACACAAGGTTGTAAATAAGTGTCCACCAAACCCGTCTCTCTTATAAATACTTAAAATGCTTTTGTCCCGCGCGCACCCGAGGCTGCAACTCTCCAGGGCCTAAGGACATGCTCCAGGTGCACGGGGCCGTCCTGTCTGAGTCCTAAAGCGCTTAAACGTACACTGCGATGGCTGTTAAAGAGTTGGCAGCGGCAGATCGAGTGTGGAAGATCCCCGGGAACACCATATGTGGGGCAAAGAGGGCTACTTGATGCACCAATTTTATGTAGATAGGATTTAGTGAAGGCAACGTCCAGGCGAATTCGGTGGAGGGAATTACAATCACGTGTATCTAAATTGCGTGGCATGCGGAAGTCACAAGTGGGGTCGATACGAAGAAGGAGGTCTATATTGACGCTGCGGATCACACCACAAAGAGCGTTGCGTCTGCCAGGATTTTTTAGCCAGAAGTCTCGCGCCATCACTGCGAGAAAATGGTATAGGTAGGAGCAAGCTGGTGTCGCCATGCACCGACCTCGTTGCACCGTCAGCGTGATCGTTGCCTGCAAGGCCACAGCGAGCGGGTAACCACTGCCGCACAACACAGTGGCCAAGCTCACAGGCCTCGGTCTCGCATCTGTTTATCATCGACGATCGGCTCCTGAAGGCTTCCTGATGACTTTATAGATTGTAATGCACCCCGAGAGTCGCTGAAGATAACCTGCGATGTTGGTGGTTGTTGTAGGATGTAAGTTAATGCTGCTCGCAGAGCAGCCAGCTCGGTAGCAGTAGTCGAGGTGCGGTGACTGAGTGCCGCCGAAATTATGGTGCGCGTTGAAAGAACCCAGACGCCAATCGCTGATTAGACGGATGTGACAGAGCCATCAGTGCAGATGTGGCGGTGCGCACTGTGGCATCTATAAATGTGTTCAAGAGCAAAATATTTAAGTGCAGGACCGAGGGTGTTTGTTTTTATTTTGATGCCAGGAACTGTTGTCTTGATTTGCCATGCTGCATACCTCCCAGGTGGGGGGGAGGTCGTGACAGCGCGCTGGTAATCTGATGGGAGAAGGTCAGAAACTTCCTCTATGCAGTACGCTGCGAGTGGATGGTTACGTGCACGAGCCACGAACCGCACTTGGACACGAAGCAGCTCCTGGGTTAGCAGTACTGATACAGATTGACGTCTGCTCTCTGCTAGAGTACCCACTGTGGAGGTGTTCTTGGGAAGGCCGAGGCAGATTCTCAAGGCTTTAGCTTGTATAGCTTCAAGGAGTTTGATATTTGTTTGTGAGATGCCCTGAAGAGCTGGGAGACTGTAACGTAGAAGGCCTTATTCACAGAGCGCTGGATATATAGCTTCAAGGAGTTTTGATATTTGTTTGTGAGATGCCCTGAAGAGCTGGGAGACTGTAGCGTAGAAGGCCTTATTCACAGCGCGCTGGATATATAGCTTCAAGGAGTTTTGATATTTGTTTGTGAGATGCCCTGAAGAGCTGGGAGACTGTAGCGTAGAAGGCCTTATTCACAGAGCGCTGGATATATAGCTTCAAGGAGTTTGATATTTGTTTGTGAGATGCCCTGAAGAGCTGGGAGACTGTAGCGTAGAAGGCCTTATTCACAGAGCGCTGGATACAGCCGTAGTAATTAAGGCGTAGAGCAGCCACTTCTGGTGGTGGAGACCATACGAAAGATAGAGGCGTAAGAGCAGAGCTTGATTATAAACTGTTGTACATGTGGGGACCATAACAGTGACCTGTCAAATGTCACCCCTAGGAATTTATGGCTTGTGACGTATGGTATTGGGGTACCAGGAACTTTCAGCACGTAGCGGTGCATCGCTTGTATTTGTTACCATCCATCGATAGCACATTTCTGTAAAAGAGTACGTGTTCAATAAAGAGAGAGCTTTCGCCTTGGCCGAAAATTCATGCTCAGTGATTGCAACTAGCAGTCACAGGCCATTCAGTTCCTTAGAACATGTTGCAGTCGACAAACCGAAGGCACCACGGTGTTGGCGCAGTGAAGGAGTAACTTGTTTATGCTTATTACTACGATTTATGGTATTCTTGCAGGTGATTCTGCAGCAGTCATTTCGGTCGTCACTGCCTCCTTGGGCAGGGAGAAAGCCCAGAGTTCTTTAATATTGGCAGTGGGGCTCTACCTCTGCACTGAAAAATGCAGAATGCAGTTGTGCGAGGAAAAAAGATGAACTGAAAAAAATAGCAGGAGTGACAAAGAAAATGCGACATAGTGCATGAAAAGACAAACAAAACGGGTCACCGAAGTAGCGAACAGAAATATTACAAAGAACAGTACAGTAAAAAAAAATAGGCTGCAAGAAACTACATCTCCGAATTAGATCGGTAAGTGAACAGGCTATGCAGTGGACGTAGGCAGTCAGGTCAGAAGCCCGTTCTAAACTTCAGTCCATGAGAGTAGAATTATGTGTCTGTTGCATGATGAGAATGTGTGGAAAATAGATTTCCTGATAATTTTCGGGTGTTCTAAGGCAGATTTCAATCAGCAGGCCCGAAAAAGATATAGAACCAGGCATAAGTTTAAACAAGAAGACGAGGTCGGCCTGAGCGCGTAAGGCGCTCAGGGAGGTAAGAGGATTAGAAGTAGATGTGGGAGATGGAGGGTCATCAAGGTCCGGAAAAACGTTGCTTGCTGATCGACAAAAACTAATTTTGCATATTGTCAAAGACATCTGTGCTTGATCGTCGCGCCTCGTTCCAAACAACTGTCGTATATTCAAGAAGTGGATGGCAGATAGTTTTGTATAACCTCAGTAAGGACCTAGAATGACTAAAGTCAATTATTACACAACCGACGGCAGCCAATCAGCAAAGAACTCGTTTGTTTTCGCACTCAAACTGAGAAAGTGAGTGTGCCATCAAACATCGCCCCTAGGGTCCATAATTTCAGGCGCACAAGGTAAAGATACATTGAAAATTGCACATGGAAACCAAATGCTGTGAGTTTGGTGGTTGTAGGTTAGTAATTTCGTTTAAGTGGCGTTAAAAAAACATGTTTGTGCACAATTTGCTACAGGTGTTTATGACGGTCTGAAGGGCAGTACAGTGACTAGGACAGGTAACCACTTTAAAGAAATTGAGGTCATCAGCATAAAGAAGAAAGGAGGAGTGAGTTATTATAGTTACGATCTCATTAACAAATTTAACAAATGATGAGTAGATCACGGCTACAAGAACAGACCCCTGCGGAACACCACTAGTGGCGAAGAGATTGAATGATTTCTGACCATTAACGCTGACGTAACAAGCGTGACTTGTAGTGTAGCTCCTCACCGAATGGACAAAACACTCACGGAGGTCCTCATAAAGGACAGCTTCTGTATTAACAATGGGTGGTTTACAACATCTAACACCTTGCTGAGGTAGCAGTATACGGCGTCGAGCTTGCCTTCTTCTATACACCACATCTGATGCTTTCGACATAAAGCATGCAAGATTGGTGGGAGTAGACCGTTCAGGTTAGAAACCATGTTTAGAGGGTGCAGTGTGATTTTAGCTGTAAAGGACAGAATTATTTGCAGAACGGATTCTGGCCAAGAATTTTTTTTGCAATGCAAAAGACATAATATATCTGTGGTTTGCTGCATTAGTTCTTGCGTCAGATTTGAAAGCGGAAACTATACGTACCGTCTTTCAGATATTGGGCAACGTATCAGAAGTGAGAGAGTTATTAAAGGTAGTAAGAGCCGGAGCCAAAATGCTGCAGTAAGTTTTGTAAGAAAGCAGGGGCAATGGAAACAGGACGGCAGGAAAAGGTCGGTTTCAGGTGTCGTAGAGCCCTGTTAGTTTAAGGTGTCGTAGAGTCTCAGTTTTTAGTTGGAAGCAACACTGAGACGATCGAGAAGACGGCTGGGGAGGGAAGTCAAGGCTATCAGGTCCAGACACGGAACGAAAATGTTTCGCAAAGGCGGCGACCACTGGATAATAATAATAATAATAATAATAATAATAATAATAATAATAATAATAATAATAATAATAATAATAATAATATACTTCATTACACGCTCAATTGAACGTCAGTCTGAAACGGACCTGTCTAATGCTCTCTTTGCAATAATAATAAAATTTTATTCCTAGCTTCCATGTTGCATTTTCAGTTGATGCCCTGTCAAAGCCAGAAATGGCCATTTATTACTATAATTATTATAATAAATAATAATAGTTTTATTGTTACTTTCCATGTTGCATTTTCAGTTACAGGCCTGTCAAAGCCAAAAATGGCTTCAGGGGGTTGGCCCGGCAAAATCGGCAAAAAGGCATAGAGGAAACCAGCAGAAAAGAAAACAGTACAAAGCTTGGCTTTTGAAGAAATACAAAGAGAGAAAAATATCAGAAAAATGGTTAGCCATGAATTTGGCCACAAGAAATGAAGAAAAAATGAGAAACCCAAAACAGGAATACAGGAGAACAATGCAGTCATTTAAGGTAGAGGAAGTATCATAAGCACCAGATTACGACAGACACATGAAACACACAAATGGACATTAAGCAAAAAACATTCACACACAATGCACGTGTCGATAATCGTTTTAATATATAGAAAAAAAAGACAGTATTCATTATTGCGTGGAAATAAGTATACCATGACTAACGTCGCAGTACAGAAATAACACAAAACAGAAAAGAAAAACTATCAAAAAAGAATGTATCAACTTTTTCAACTTTTATTTAGAGTCTGCTGAGAGCATTTCATCCGGAAGGCTATTGAAAATTTTCGGCGCGTAGCTCCATCTCGCTCGACCGTACATGGTAGAGCAGCGCGGTACAACATAACGTAGTGTGTTGCGTAGCACTTTGGTGGTTTTAAATTTTGATTCAAGAAATGCCTTAAGGCAACTGTTTGCTTAAAAAGTGATTCAGAAGACGGCAAACCTAAGGACTTTAAAAAATTCTCACCAAGGGCTATAGAAGAATCATAAGTAATGCTCTTTAAAAAATATTTTCTAGTATCCAGTTTGATTGGTCCTTCCAACCAGCAGGGCAGTGTGCAAAGACAGTAATTCTACACCGCAGCAAACTGTAAGCTATAGACCATGTGCGATATTTTTTTAACCTGCAGTGAAGCTAAGGATTTCACGTTAAATAAAACCCCGCCCACACTCCTTAGTCGGCCGCAAAGATAGGCTGAATGATATTGCCAGGTCCGACCATTGGCAAAGAATACACCGAGATATTTTATTGCATCTACATATTCAATGGGACTGCATTGGCGCGGGAACAAAGAATGTTCTGTAGGAATAACGGTATATCAGTTATTGCACTCTTGAGGGGATTTCTAAAACATATATTTTAGTCTTATTTACGTTTGCATAATAACAATTATAGTACATTTATTTTCTTTTAAAAAGAATAAGCAGGGTTGGAAGAGAGCTCAAGACGTGTTGCGCTGAGAAAATACAGCTTCTGCAGGGAAAAGCAAGCAACTAGTGTACAGCGCATCTGCGCAAAGTAATTATAAATGTTAGAAAAGTAGAATGTGCAATCAAAGAGCAGCAAGGAAAGAAATGATGTTATCCCTCATGGATCTTGGCGTGAGGGTTTGTTAGCTGCCGATGCTACGTTTGTCAAATGCGGATGTCAGCAGACACCATGCGGAAAAGTGTAGCTACTTCAGAGAAGGAAATGCTTCGACGTTAATGACAGCGATTGCATGAACCGACGATTGCATATGCGGACATATATTGCGCAGGCAACGCCGGCGGAAAAGGACAGAGCTTGCATCAGCACCTTTTGGAGCCGTTAAGTGGTGAAAGCTGCTCGTGCTTCAGCACGGTTTTGTGAGAAACATCAGCAGCTGACGCGGGCACAGCGCAGTCAGCTAATATGCGGATGTCGCCGAACACATGAAATGACGGAACCCTGTCGGTGTTTAGAAAAAAAAAAGGTTTAGAACGAAAGCCTTGGTTAAAGGGTCTGTACTCGTTAAAGAACCCCAGGTGGTCGAAATTTCCGGAGCCCTTCAGTGCAGCGTCCCTAAAGCCTGAGTCGCTTTGGAACGTTAAATCCCCATACACCAAACCAAACCAAACCAAACCAAACAATCTTATTTGCTCATTCACTCGTACCTTCTCTCGCTTCCTTGTGTGAGTACTTGATTTCACGTTTAATTTGGTCTGCGTAGTTTTTATCGTATTAATGAAAGTGTCCGTGCTCCATATGTTGTTAAAGGCAGCCCTCATTTCACTGAGAAAGTGCAGCGCTATTTACAGTATTCATGTGCCATTTGCGCACAGCAGGCAACTGGCTTATACTCTGCTTGTCTAGATATAAAACTTGTCTTCTCGTGTGCTAGTTCAGCACCGTCATGCTGCGTCATTTTTCTTAGACGTTAGTTGTGTATCGTGGTGTTGAAACAAAAATCTGAGGACTTTTAATAGAAATTTGCACTATTGCTTTTTTTTATATGAGCAAAACTCGATCAACAGAATTCTGTCACATCCCATTGCTCGTAAACTTGAGGGCTCGAAAACAGATCCCCAACAGGGAGTCAGTCTCCAATAAATGTACCATCCGGGAATTGAGACAAATATCTGGGCTTGTTGGTACGTGAACACCTTGAAATTCAGCGCGACAAGCGTGTCGAGAATGAAGGAAGAAGACACAACGAGCTCTGGCTGTCTAAAAATTTTGTTGATGGTCAGCACTCGTAGTGTCTTCTTTCTTCGTCCTTGTCTCGTGCGTCGTGCTGAATGAATGAATGAATGAATGAATGAATGAATGACTGAATGAATGAATGAATGAATGAACTTTATTTCCGACATCGTGGGGTCTCGCGGTCGGGGCGCAGCAATTAGGAGGGGGTGCCTCCCAGCCGGCTCTCAGCACCGGAGACCGCGGAGAGAGTCTTGCAGTAAGCTGTCTCCGCTTGTCGGATGATCAGTCTTGCTGATCCGGGTCGTGGCTCTGGATCAGCTCTTCCCAGGTGGCAAGGTCTGGGATGCTTTGTGATTTAGCTCCAGGAGAATCCTGACATTCCCAAATTAAGTGATTTTGCGAAGCCCTTCTGCGGCAGCTACTGCAGAGCTCAGGCTCCCCAGTGTCTTCATCATGTAGCATGGAGTAAGGAAAGAATCTGTTGACCTGAAGCCTCCTCCAGGCCCTGCACTCCTTTGGATTGAGTGACCGATCCGGAAATGAGAGTGTTCTCCTATCCAGTCTGGGTGCTTCTGTTATTTCTTTATACGTTATGAGAGGGTCTTTATTCCCACTCAGGCGCACTTCCAGAGCAGCTCGGATGTATAGTTCTCGAGCGAGGCTGTGAGCAGCCTCATTCCCCGGAATGCCCTCATGAGCAGGAACCCATATGAGGGAGACCTCTCTGCTTGAGGGGTATCTTCTTAGTAATTTGGAGGCTTGACTGGAGACCACCCCCTTACAAAAGTTGTGAACAGCTACCTTGCTGTCAGACAAGATGATCTTGGCTTCGGTACTGACGCACGCTAGGGCAATAGCAGCCTCCTCTGCCACTAACGCATTCCGAGTGTTAATTGATGCTACAGTCACTTTATCCCCATTCCCATCAACGGCGGCAATGACGGAGGCGCCATCGGACCCACAGGCTGCGTCGCAGAAGGCTATGTTACCCGGCGGGTCCCGGGCAAGATTGTTCATTATTGTTCGGGCTCTATGTTTTCTCCTCTCTTTATCATGCTCCGGGTGCATGTTCTTAGGTATATTGGCAATTTTGAGATGCTTCCGTATGTCTAAGGGGATTAGCTCTGCAGTATACGGGGGTTTCCTCTCGCTCTCCCCTAGGTCATTGAGGATCTGCCTGCCTGCTATTGAGGAGCTAAGCCTCCAAATTTGCGCTTCTCTTACTGCCCTGGTGATCTCCGCACAGGTATTGTGGACTCCCATACTAAGCAATTTCTCCGTTGAGGAGTTCGGTGGGATGCCGAGAGCTCTTTTGTATGCATTTCGTATCAACTTGTCTATTTTGTCCTCCTCTTGCTGACTAAGATTCAGAAATGGAGTCGCGTATGCAATCCTACTCACTATGAATGCTTGTACTAATCTGAGGAGACAGTGCTCTCGCAGGCCTTTGTTTCTGAGGGAGATCCGCCTAAAGATACCTATAACTTGTGCGACATAGGTGCTAAGCTTCTTTATAGTGGTTGTGTTACGTCCGTTCGTCTGGAGAAAGTATCCTAGGACTCTTATAGTGTCAACCCTAGGTACTAACCTACCTCCAACGACAACCTCTATCGGGCCGTATAGGTGAGGGAAGCGAGTCTCTTTCTTCATCTGGTCTTTGGTATTAAGCGAGAAGATCTCAGATTTTTGAGGGGAGCAGGAAAGTCCTCTCTCCAGAGCATAGTTTTCAACTACCTCTGCCGCTGCCTGCAGTCGGTATGAGATGTCAGCGTTCGTTCCCCCTGCTGTCCAAATGGTTATATCATCGGCATAAATGCTGTGTTTTAGCCCTTCAATTCTATTTAGCCTGTGGGACAGTCCTCTCATGGCAAAATTGAAGAGCATTGGAGACAGGACTGAACCTTGAGGAGTCCTCTTTTTGCCGAGCCCAATATGCTTTGAGGAGAGCCCTACAAAGCTTATAGTGGTTTTTCGATTGCTTAAGAATCTTTTGACATAATTAAAGCACTTGACGCCTACTCCGGCCTCACTGACGCCTTCAAGGAACGCTCTATGCTCAACATTATCGAAGGCTTTTGTAAGATCTAGCCCCAAGATTGCCCTGCCCCTTTAGTTCCGTCGGGATCATCAAGTATATCACGTTTAAGCCTTAGCATGACGTCCTGTGCGCTAAGACGCGGTCTATAACCTACCATTTCAACAGGCCAGAGTCCCTCGCTCTCCATGTAGCGCGAGACTCTTGTCTGCACCACCTTCTTCTTGAGCTTGCCCACGCAAGATGTCAGAGAGAGTCCCAGATCAAGACTTTTGCCTGGCTTCGGGATAAGTACTAATTTAGAGACTTTCCATTGCTCCGGTAAGTCCTCCCAGTCCCAAATCTTGTTCATTAGCTCAGTTAGAAAAGAGATACAATTATCATCCAAGTTCTTCAGAGTGGTGTTGGTGACTCCATCAGGACCTGGAGCCGATTTCGTTTTCAGGTCCTGTAACGTTGCCCGCACCTCTGCAACCTCGAACGAAGAATCAATGCTTCTATTTTCCCCGCCTTCATATTCCGGTAGTGGAGAGCCCGGGTCTTGACAAACATAGGTTTCGCGAATCTTATCTAGCAGTTCCTCATTACTTCCTTTAAAATTATGCTTGATTTTGGTTTGATTTAGCCTGGTCTCCCTCTTGGATTTTGTTGGACTAATCATATACCTGAGAATGGCCCAGGTTTTGGATAGACTCATATTAGATCCAAATTCATCACACATCTCCATCCAGTTCTTTTCGCACAGATCAGCGGCATGCTTTTCTATGCTTTTGGTTAGCCTCGCAATTTCTCTCCTAATATTGCGATTCCATCGTTGGTTTTTCAGTTCCCTTTCTAGATCTGCTTTCTTTCTCAGGAGATTGGCTAGTTGACTGTCCAGTCGGGGCACCGCTAGGGTGTCTTGAACAGTATCTGTTGCTTCCTATAGGTCTTTACTAAGCGTCCTCTGCCATGCCATGAGACTAGGCCAAGCTTTAACTTCCAGGGATTGCCCAATTTCTCGGAATTTATCCCAGTCAGTGATTTTTCTGCTGATTTTGGGAGCTCTTCGGTTGAAGACAATAGTGATCTCCACCACATAATGATAACTCCCGAAGTTCTCTCCAGTGTTCATTCCACATTGCTACATCTATGTGCTAAGGTAAGATCTGGTGACGTGTCATTACTGATGCTGTTCCGAGATCTAGTGGGAGCTGTCGGGTCTGTTAAGATAGACATCCCATTGATTAGAATGGCCTCTAGGAGTCTTTTTCCTTTGGTGCAGTGAGTGTTATAGCCCCATTCCGGATGCCTTGCATTAAAATCCCCGCATATGAGGAGCTTGCTGTTTCCCGCAATTTTAAGTGCCTTTTTGAACAGGGGGGTGAAAGATGCCTCCCTCTACCTAGGGGTGCTATAGATGTTGAGTACAAAAAGGTTTTCCCTTTCGTGGTTGCCGGAGTGGATTTCAATTAGGACCACCTCTATCTCCCCGTCCATAGGATGCTGCGTGACAGCAGTATTATGCTCGATAAGAGTGAAAACTCTGGCTTTCATCCCTTTCGAACTCGGGAAGCATCTGTAGCCTTTGAGACCAGCCTTTTGCGGGTTGGTCTCCTGGAGAGCAATCACTAATGGGGGAGCTGCATATGTAGTAAGGATTTGTTGCAAGATCCCCCTCTTGCCCGGGTATCCCCGACAGTTCCACTGCCAGACGACGCAGCCGGCAGCTTTCCCGCTCTTATTTCTGTTCGCCATTGTGTCTACCCCTAGATGCTCCAATGACACCCTCCTCGTGAAGCGTGCGCATCAGCCAGCCTAGGCTTCCCTCAATACTGAGTATTTTAGATTGCAAATTTTCTTGCCTTTCTCCGTCCTTATGTACCGATTCCTTCAGGGCCCTAATGTTTGCCCCGAGTCTGCCCGAGTCTGCTGAGCCTATCATTTTAGCCCTCCTCATACTAGGAGGGCCTTGGTCTCTGCTCTCCTCTTCCTCACTTGCCGACGGGAGGGGTCCCTTTAAATTTAGCTCTTCTAAATGCTTTACCCCCGCCTTAGCTCTGCATTTTCCTTTTCGATCTTTTCCAATTTCATCATTAGCCTGTGATTTTCCCTGGTCAATTGATCTAATTTTTCCTCTAGGCTTTGCGCTGCCACCTGGGAGAGCCTACTGTCATGCTTGGTTGTTTGTGATGCACTCTTCAGTCCCCAGGGGTCGTCCGGGTCTCTGCTCGCTGCGCCTTGCCCAACGTTCGTCCTCGAAGGGGTCTTGTGCAGCCTAGGCTTGGGCGTCGGCTTGTCTTCTCGATCAGTATTCCCCGGGATAGCAATCTTTACGACCGCGTTTCCTCTAGCGGCCGATTGCGATCTGCTTCTCGAGCGTGACTGGGATCCTCCCTCGGCTGCTCTCAGGCTTTCAAACCTATTACGTAGGGGGATATGTCCTGCTTTGGGTTGGCTGTTTTGTTCTCGTAGCTTCTTCTCCCATTGCTTGCGTCGCACAAGGTATGGAGTCCTGTAGATTTTTGGACAATTCTTGTCCCCCAGTTGATTTTGTCCCAGGCACAGTGCGCACCTAGGCGTGCATTTATGATCGCTCAGGGGATTTACCATGCCACATCTCCTGCATTTGCGTGTGTCCGGGTTGGGGCACACATCCGCCCTATGCCCGAAACGTCCGCAGGTTGAGCACACTTGGTATTTTTTTCTAAAGAGGCGACACTTCAGCGGAGTTGACTTGAAGTTTACAGTGCACGGCACTTTCTCCTCCACAAAATTCAGAAGGATTGTTCCAGATGCTTCTCCAAGCCTCCTGGCTGATGCAATAGTCGGGTTACCTGAGCAATTTAGAATTCTGAGCACTTCAGAATCCGTTATGCCGACGGGGATACCATGAATTACGCCTCGGCCGAAGGTTTCCGGAGTGGCCAGGTGCGATAGCGCCTTAGCCTCTCCTCTCGTATACTTGAGAACCTGTATGGCCTGATATCTTCTCGCTCTATCTTCACTTTCGGTGGCTACCATGATGGTATGATTCTTGGAATTGACTGTTATTTGGTCCCCGCGCATTGCTTCGTCTGTCAGACCAGCGGCGGCTGCTATAACATCCGTGAGCTCGGCGAGCCCAAATCCCTGAGTGATTTTATCGATGCCGCCCTGAGGACGGATCACTACTTTGGCCCATCCCTTCGCTGTTGGTTGAGTCTTTTGGACTGAGGTGCGAGCTTCTTTGAGTGTTTTCTTAACCAGCAGTTCCGCTGCTCGCTCTTCGCTAGCTTTCTTTTGTCTCTCAGCTTCTTGCTCAGAAACGTACTTGCGTCTAAGTTTTATCTTCCATTCTTCTCCCTCTGGAGCGTGCAAGCCTTCCCCGTTGTCCACATTCTCTTCACTTCCTTGCATTTCGGCGCTCAGATCCTCTCCATTCTCCGGAACCGACGCCATGGCTGCGCCCGAACGCAGATTCACGGGAGCGGACGCCCTGTCGGCGCCCGAACGCCGAACGCAACCACGTACACTGTGGCTGCTTGCAGGACCGACGCACAGATCACAGACGAATCTTGAAGGTCACTAATACGAATAATAAGCCACAAAAATCTGATGCAGTCCTGTTCGCGTACACCCGATCGGATCCTCACAGCCAAATTTCAACACATAAAGACCTCTTGGTGCACAGATGGAAGCCGATTTCGCCGGAGCCCAACGCAAACACGTCCGCCTCCGCCGGCGGCCATCGCAGTTCCCCATGCGTCGCGCTGAACGTAGACTGTTCGAAACATTTGTTTTTCCCGCCACGTCGTTGTTCAGTTGTCCACTCAGTTCAAAGATGGCGCTGACTCCGCAACACAAGCCGCCAAGTTTTGAACGTACGGGCTTCTACGGAAGCTGCGCTACCAGCCTATATCTATCTTGCAGCGGCTCTAAGAAGTGCGTTGAGGAAGTTCATAGCTACTTCACTTATTGACAGCAAAGGATTTAGGCGCTCACGTAATTGCACGCTGTGAATTAAAGGATGGTTCTATATTAGTACGTACTTTTTCGTAGGACTTCGTCTTGCGGCCCCAAGCAGTCGTAACTCAGCGGATCGAAATAAGCAAGTGACGCCGTTGCCGGCACAGTCAGAGATGAAGCCATAGTGGCACCACCAATAGGATTGTGAAGTACCTAGAATTTTTAAACCACGATACTCGCATGACATGGCTCGCGTGTGCTCTGCTCCAAAGATGCAACCTCCGACAAACGTTTGTCTATTTCGTTTCCATGTGCACAGACTGGTCCAGAATTTATATCTTTTGGATACTGTTACAGAAACCTCGACTGAGTGCACTGCGAAAAGGAGGTGACGACGTGTAGGGAAAAAAGGGATAAAGACACACTGGTGACAAATAGAAGTTGGCCTGTATCGATGATATAGTGCCGCGTTCCAATCACATACGCCCTAAATAGAGGACAGCTTACTCCCTTTTTACTCCTTTATGTTTAGAGCGCATGTGATTAGAACGCGGCAATCTATAAGCGATACAGGCCAGTTTCTTTTTGCCATCAGTGTGTCTTTAGCCCCTCTCCCTGCATACACTGTAAACAGAAAGGAGTAAAAAGGGAGTAATCTGTCCTTAGAACACTCCCTTTTATAAAATGGAGTGTGCTACAGGACAGCTTTTCACTCCCATTAGGCGTATTGTCTAGACCACTCTCACTGAAAACGGAGATTTTATAAGCTAGATAAGACCAGAAAACTAAGCAGAGGTGCCGCCATCGCCGGCCGATTTCACAAGTAAAACGCCTGCGTCGACACGACAGACGCAAATTCTTGTGCGGATCCCAGAGGCTACACTACACCACCATTCACTTCAATACAGATGGCAACCCCCTTCTTTTTTTCGGTAAGGACTCCGCTAGTTTGAATCGACTGGTGGAAAGTTATTGAAATCCAACTTTCTCAAACATAAATTCACCTTTTGTTACTGGACAAATGTAAGCGTACCGAACAATAAGTGATCGTTGTCCTAAACTTCTCTTTATTAAGGGGCGGTTAACGTGTCTTTCTCCACGCCAACGAAGGTCACTGCACAGCTTCACTGGAATGTATTTGTAGAAGCCGCAGCGAATCATGATTGCTCTTCAAGGCCCAGCTCGAGCCCTTGGAGTGGACGTAAACATGACTGAAGAAGTCGCTTTGACTGCAGTCAACTGTGTGGTGGTAAGGGTACGGCGTAAAGAGTTGGAATATTGAAAACTTGATATAATAGATTTTCCAAGCGTCTACGTTAGAAGGTTTATCTCCAGCAGGACATTAAACTGGTGCAAATATTTCTTGTGGCATGGTGCATCACGCGTCTGTAGTAGGCGCTTTCGTCAAAGCTATCCGGCGAATTGGAGAGGGGAGATGTAGAATATCTTCATAAGTTAGCAACAATGAACCCATTCCTCCGAACGTTTGCTCACAAATCCGTCTATGTCACCGTGAAATTACGATGAGTCTTGGCAATTCTGCTCACGCCTTTTCGCCTGTTTATGTAGACGACCTAATTGCGTGTGCATGTGTATCGACAGAATGCCCTCATTAGAAAATGACAAAACGCACTGTATGCACTCTAGCGGCAATTTCTAAAATTTACCGTTGCAACCTCTTCGAAACAAACATGGCGCCACATGGATACCCATTAAGAACTTTGCGGCACTTACTTAAACACTGATGACCTAGTACAAGCCAACAGACCAAAGTTATCATCAAATATCTGAGGCAAGTAAGCCGTTGTAAAGGCGTTCAGAGGGCCGCCAACTGCATAAAAGCACTAGAGAGTCAGCGATCCAGGTGGCACAAAACTATACTCACCCCCATTATGAACATACACTCGGCCTGCAAAAGACTTTCATGAACGCCTTACCAAGCGGGTCCTGTCGTTGCTTGTTACGCATTTCGCAATTATAGGTTGGCGTACGGGAAATTCTGGTGGTTCAAATGCGTGTCAGATAAAGGAAACAATAGGCCCAGCTCTGCAGTCGTGTATTGTTCATCAAACTGGCCATATCCTGGAGACCAGAACAGTAAAAAAAAAATCACAAAGTTCCTCAGCCCGTGCCATTGAGTACGACGGACACCAAAGAGAGCCACATTGTTGCACCCTATACGTAAGAGCCTGACGGAGAATGCCATAGTGCACTGGTGCTGTTCAGCTGTTGGCCGATTCGTGCTCCAGGCAGATGTTCTTCCAGAACGCGTTCCAGTCGGTGTCGGGCGCCGTGCCTCCGTAGTCCTCGGGAAGCGCGCTAGCGGGAATGTCTTTGTGCATCCGCTCCACGTTCTTCCCATGGAGGTTCACCTGCGGTGGCCAGGTCGTGAGCAAAGCTTAAGGATAAGCAACTGCTGCTACGTCAGTAGTTCCCGCTGAACTACGCTCGCGCAGCTCCTTGACTCAGCTACCGTATTACTGGCAATGAGAAAAAAAAATAAGAGCAGTAAAGCAAGCGCACACTCCTGCATACTATAGCTGCGCCGGAGTCTTGTGCGATGTATAGTATACTGTAGGAAACGAACTTGTCGTCCCTTTTGTAGCATTGTGTGGTGCGCCAAGAACGACTCCGCATTCCGAAATCAACGTAGCCTTGCTTCCATATCATAGCGTCAACGTCACGCTGCCTTCGTTCAGTAATGTTCTCACCCTTCACCTGATTTCATATATAACCAGGATTTCCGCAACGTATACAGGAAGACTTCGGGAGAACCAGGTAGTCATACAACACCTTCTATGTTAAACACACCAAGGTGCGTGTGCACCGTGAAGCTTGGTTTACTCGCCAGCATGCACTTTTTTTTCAGCCGCTATAATGAAGAAACTTACCGCCTTGATCGACTCCTCTTTCAAGAACGGCTTCACTATCTTGTACACTGCATCAAAGGCACCTGGCTGCCGAACAATGTGGGCTTCGTTCGGGAGAACAGGCAAACAGTACTGCGAACCAGAACAGAGAAACAAAAAAGAGAATGGGGAGGGGGGGGGGGGGGGGGTGCTGACGAAGGTGACTGTGGTAAAGCACGACGATCTGCGCACACATCCAAACCATACCGTTGCTGAGCGTGAGCACGCGGTTCTAGGCAGAAAACAGTATATCTCCTTTTCTCTTATGCACGATCCCCAACATGCATGCTTGTGTATACGTAAGAGGAATAAAATGCGAACATGCATGTGCCGTACTTTTCTACTTTGCAGCGGTGTATTCCTGTACAACCAGTTTGTGGATATGCACTCCGGTAGGTCCTTTAACCGGAAACATGAGTCCGACAGGTTGTGCTCTGCAGCTGAAAGGACGCAAATGCTTTGTTTTGTTCACAGGCGCTGTTCGCGTTTCATTCCAGCCTGACTGTACAGTGTGGTGTCCACAAGGGCATACTGTAGCAACAAAAAAAAATATCAGCCATCAGCTGTGGCGCGGTTGCGGACGACTCTACGATGGCGCGCTCACGGGCTTCTATGCGATCGGCGAGCTACGGCAGAACTGGGGGCATATTACAGCGAGTGCAGTCGTCGCTCTAGATCAGGGGATCGGGTCAGCCGAAGGGGGGGGGGGTGCCATGTAGGTCAACCTATCCGTGTTCTGCGCCTGTTCTCAGCCGGTGCACGCAGAACCTGCGTGTCTGCGCACTGTGCGGACGCCTAGCGTAGTGAAACCAGCTAGCTCTTTTTCCAGAGCTAGAGCTGTAAAAACTGTTTGGCATATGATATCAACACGCTGGCAGCATTATGCATGCAAAAACTAGTGGAGTGTTTTTTTTATTATTCCTACGTTATTCACTTATGCTGTGTAGCAGCATCCCATGCGGGGACACTGAAAGGAGGCGGCCCTCTTTAATGAAAACTGGGGTGGTTAGCCTGGTTATCTACCAGGTAGGCTAATACAGGTGAGGGTTATATGATGACGAAGCTCACTCACGCAAAACACTCGCGCACACGCATGCACATACAGGATTATCACAGGGCGCGAATAAAATCCGGCCCTTGTCAAAAATATATAGTAACAGGGCTTTCATAGCACGTGGTGCCGATGCTGCGTCACACCACGGTCCAAGTACATTCGCCAGGATTAGGGTACAATCCTGTTGGAGACCCAATGCAGCTTTCAGTGTTTTTGTGGGTAGCAAAATTACGGCAGACGCAGATGAAGTGATCCAGGTTTCCGCGCACTCCGCATGCGGAGCTCGATGGATTGCTGGAGAACCCGATTTTGTAGATGAAGTAGTACGCTAAATGAGGTTAATAAGGTTGTGGGCATCTGCCCTGCAGTCCTCTGTGTAGACTTTCCCGCGATGCACCATGCAGCAGCAGCCTCGCCTCGAGGAGGAGCACATTCTCTTGTTAGTTACCTTAACTAACGAGAGAAGGCGCCAGCGTCGCAGCGCGAGCGCCTGCTCGCACGCAGGAGAGGGCAGAAGGCTGTTCGGCTGGTATCGTCGGCGCTATATATATATATATATATATATATATATATATATATATATATATATATATATATATATATATATATATTATATATATATATATATATATATGAGAGAGAGAGAGAGAGAGAGAGAGAGAAGAGCCAATCATCGATTGCGTGATAGTATAGCCACAAAGGCTGACAGCGAGACAATACGAGAATCTGAAATGGCGTTTGCGGGGCACGGTCCTTGGAAACGAAGGGCGGAGGGTGCAGGTATTCCGCTAGAAGATCGTGGCATTGTATTTTATGCTTTGCGTGCTGCGAAGTCCGCCATTGTTCGAGGAGAGGTGGGATGAAGTCGAAAATTTTTAGGACCTTTGACCCCGGCGCGAAGAGCATTGCTATAAAAGCGCGAAATGCTTTGACAATTGCGAGCACAGTACAGAACTGGAACTTCCTGTGTTTTGGCAAATGGTTCGTTCGTGTGGCTGATTCCAGATTACAAACTGCGGCGTCGCGCTATACAGCATCCTAGCAGCTTTTGCAGGATTCTAGTTTGTGGTGTATGTATTAATGTATGTGTAATTTATTTTCTCCTTCTGGAAGGCACTACAGCACGAAAAATAGTGGGCTCATGCTGAGTTACACAGTTGGGCAATGAGAATTTGTCTCTTGGACATGTAGCTCTGCCATGGCTGCCATCACAACGAGGACAGAGCATTGCAAGTCTGCAGGCGCTTGCTGCATGTCCAAAGCGCCGGCATTTGGTGCATTCTCGTGGTGTTTTTGTGTATTCGTAGACCCAGTATCACGTGTAGCCCCGTGTAACGTACTGAGGTGCAGTTTACGTCGCAAATACGGTGCGGACATTTTCTGAGTTTCCTAGGCGGCGCACTGATTTTACCGGATCTCTCTGTAGTAGAGCAGAAAGGACGTCCACTTGGGCAAAGTTCAAGCGGTCGTCAATGAATCCCACGCCGCTGTGGCTGAGGTGAGGCTCGTATACTTGAAATGGAATTCCAGCGATGCATGTGATTCGGAGAAGGTGCTCAGTAGCGTCCGACGTGAGTGTCGACTGCCAGAAGGTTCAGCCGCTCTTTTGGTGATACCTTGTCCGGAACTGCTGGTTCCAAACTTTGCCTCATTGTAAGTAGGTTGAACCAGGTAATCTGTTGCGCTGGGTCTGTCGGTGTAATAACAAACGTGAGATTGCGCTTTAGAACTTCGGTTCTGCTGGGTGCATCCACACTTAACAGCGACCCCCTCCATGTGCGACGGCGCTGCGTAGGCAGCTGAACGAATTTTTCAAGCCCTCCAGTGGACTTCGTGTGGTGTCCGTGCAGATAATATTGTTAGTAGAGTCATAAGTGTCTGGAAAACCAGAAAGAAAGGTTTTATCTGATTTTACTTGGTTCTTAGAGGCACACATCACATGTTGCATTTTCATTCTAGCTGTGTTAATTGTTGGCATCTCAAAAAGGAATCACCTTTCTTTCGGGTTTTATCTGATTTTACCTGGTTCTTAGAGGCATACTTAACATGTTGCATTTTCATTCTAGCCTTGTTGACTCTTGGTGCTAATCCTACCTTTCGCTAATCTTTTTTTTACCGTCTTCTCGCCTTCTTATGTTTTTAGCAAAATTCGCGCCCTCAACTCTGTTTTTCCATTTTTCCACCTTTTTTGTCACTAGCGCACACTCAACCCTGTTTTTCCAGTCTTTTGCAAATGTAATTCGTGCTTCATATCTTAGAACTCATTGTATAGTGTGAATTTGTTATCTTTTGATGCCCTGGACATCGTGTGGGTCCCAGTTCGTTCGCGTGCCTTGACCACTCCCCCTAGTGGGCTTTTACCTGGTGTGTGTATATAAGTGCGGGTTCAGTTTTTGTTCAAATAAAAGTTGGAAGTTCAGCGCTCTGTACTATCTTCTTCTTCGTCTTCCTGGTTTTGTGTTCGCGCTGCTGATACATATAGTAAAAGGGAGGCTGGTATTCCTACCTGCATGTAGTGAAGTAGGCTCCTGGAGTGGCCCAACTCAACAGAGCGCACGTTGGCGAACGTCCAGCCTTCGAAGTCTGCCACCACGCAGACGCCCACCGTCTGCGAAGCAGGACACCGGGAGAGGTGCTCGAGACACAGCACGAATGCCTGGATCAGCTGCAGGTTGCTCATCTTGGACGGTCTCCACTTTCCTGCGACGAAGTTCGTCACGGATTGTCACGGCACGCATGCAAGGCTGCTCGCACGAACGGTTTACGTCGTAATCATCGGGAACAAAAAATTAGCTGTGGTCTAACTACGCGTCGTTTTCACGGATGAAACGATTTAGACATGTTACAGCGCGATAATTTGTTTTGAGAGTACCTTTCCATAAGCAGTTAATGAAATTATTTGCACGAGTATTCCTTGCTTTCGGATGGTGAAGCGAACATAGCCTCACTATTTAATTAGACTCGGTAGCCCAGACGTCTTCGGAGAAATTGCTCTTGAACCTCAGTAAATTGTTCATCCCTCATATAGTAGAACAAGTGCTCATTTATAAGTTCCAAAACGCATCCCGATTCCAGATGGCTGCAGTCGTGCCGGTTAATGTATTTCGGCATGCTTTCCTTCCTAATTAGAGGTAGGCGTGTTCTTACACATCCATGTTTGTTGTTGTTGTTGTTGTTTACACCGCCGTATAACCAATAACCTTGCTGCTGAAACTACAAAGCAATCACAGTCCAGGACCTGTATTTCCATTCCGGTTCACTTACCGAACTTGCAGAAAAGGACAGGCTTCCCGTGCAGATTCTTTTGCGGCAGAATGGTGAAGAAATCTTGAGCTATTTCCCGGATCTTCTGGGGTTCCCTGAGTCCTTCGAAGATTTTCGGAGCGGAGGCCTTGATTGCGCAGTACTTCTTGAGTGAGTCCAACGCCGCCCTGGCATCATATTTGCGAAGTCGTAGAAAGCGTAGCAAGTCGGTAGAGTCTGCCGAGGCCTTTAGTTCCGGTTCATCTGAACAATAAAACAGTCAAAGAGTCAACAGCATCGCTAACCTCGCTAGATTCACAACAGCGCAGCAAACAAGGACGGAAGAGAGACTTAGACGAAACAAGCGCTTGTTTTGCCAAAGCCGTTGTGAATCATGAATATATACTAACTCGCCCAAATTTCTTCACTTATCCGTAGTATGAGCCCTCAGTGGCACCGTGACGTGCCGAATCTTTATAGAGTAAAGAGAACTGACTAGCAGTTGCGAGAGCTACCAGAACCTCGCCAAGGAAGCCAACGACTGCTCTTATTACGTGAAACGTAGAATTTTGTCAATATCGGCTGATTTTAGGATATGTGGCTATCAATAAGGGCAATGCGAATACTTGTTCTACGCAATTTTTGCGCCTCGTTCACAGTAATATGCAGGTAGTTTGGATATTGACGCTGTTAGTACAGCACCTGTTTGTCTTGCCACGTGTTCCCGTCCGGCAGCCGCGTCGTGATTGCAGAATGACTACGTGTCAGCTTGTCCAACTCTCAGTCCTCACACAGTCAGCGTTAGTTGTTAAGCAAGAGCACATATTGTGTTTCAACTTATTCCACATCACTTGTGAGAAATGTGGCGCGGAAAGCGAGGTGAAATCTGCATGCATCAAAGCAGCTTATAATTCACAATTGCAGCGCGTCTACAAAAATTCACTCTTCGCGGCATCACTATGCTTAATTAGCATCCATTGGCATTACGTTAAATTACAGTCAGGTTGTCTAAACTATGGTTGAAACTTAATTATGAAGCTCGCGCTGAAATCTCATGTCTTCAACAATGTCACCGACAAACTGTAAACTTATAAGAGGAAGCTGCTATAAGAACAACAGGAAAATCAAGGGATCTAAGGCCTAAGCTCGAGGGAACTAAGCCTAACTAAAGCTAAAGCTAACCAATACAGTTTATCCGAATGGCGGCGCCACCGGAGTAGTTAGCAGTGTGGCAATATGCTCTGAAACTTATACCAGCGTCTTTCAATGCCTTCCCTATTGAAAGACTTTGCTTATACTATGGAGCCGTGTTACGCACCGCTTTGGTTATGCATGAGAGCATACATATAGAGCATCTCACGTTTATAATAGCCCCATCCTCCTGCAAGCGCGTTGCTTTGAATCGAAAACATCTCTCCAAACAGTAAGCGCTTCATTCAAATATGTATACGTTCATTTCGTTTGCATGACCGAAAAATACCTCATTTACGCGTCTATTTCCAAATTAAGTTGATAACTGTATCGAGAAGTATGTGAAACACCAGCGAATGTGCCGGATGCATAACGATTGCCAGATGTCAAACGCATGTTTACTTTAATGCAACATAATGGCGTAAATATCACTTTGCCAAGTGGTTCCTTGTGCAGATGGTGGTTGCTTTATGGCACGCACCTCCGGGAGAGCTAGAAAATTAGGTCCTCTACGGCACACATTTTGTAGAAGGCGGTGTCCAGGGCACCGTCTGGCTCTGTTGACATGTAATTTCAAGCGCCATTCACCGTTGTACTGGGGTCATCAACATACATGCGTTCGCTCTTACGCCACACTATTGCTATGGAGAAAAACATGTCCTGGACCTCGTATTAACGGCCGGACCGGCCATTTACGTGATATGTGCTTACAGTCCTAAAGAAGGATGCAAGAGGGGAGAGCGTGCCAAACCGGGAATCTCTTATTGAGGAAAGCTTAGGCCTGCCGCTCTTATTGATGCTCTGAAAGCGAGATTTCCCAGTTGTGGTGACTTCCGTTGCTTGAGTAAACGACGTCCTTTCTGCGTGTATGCCATTTCGTAATCCTGCCTCGCACAAATGTTTATAACCTCTGCTCGGCTTCAGATGAGCGGCCAACCAAAACAGGAAGGGCTGACGAGCTTGCTTTTGCGAGGAAAAGCCTAATTCGAGCACAGTGGCAAGCCCTTAGTAGACACGCAGTGCTACCAGAATGCGAGGAAAATGCGCTGCAATGAATTATTCAAATCAGCGATCTCTTAAGAACTGTCATTTCTCGTCCTTGCTAACGGTCCAGCATACGGGGGTTTCTACAGGGTGTTTCACCTAAAACTGTACACAATTTTTAAATATAGGCTTTTTGAGTTAGAAGAGCGATATTTCGGGATAGTATTGTCGGTAATGTGCTACATCAGTATACAGCTAAGACGTCCTAACTAGGAGGCTGTTTAACTAATATTGAATAGTTAACTTTCTAGTCATTACTATTAGGCTCTCAAGTATTATTCAGAGGCGCGTTGCCCACCGTTAGCAATATTCATATCAGTTTTTAGAATTTCGAAAACGCAATTAGCCTCGGCGCTGTGAGCCAACAAATTTTGGCCACATCGCACCAAAATACATGCGTTTTCGGCAAGCTTGCAGGCAAAGCAACCTCTCCAGTGCACGTAACTCGTCGAAATAGCATAAATTTGTAAGGCCGCAGCGCCGAGGGTAACCGCATTTTCAAAATTGCAAAAACTGAAACTGATAAGGATATTACTTATGGTGGGCTACATGCCTCTCAATAATAAAGGAGCCTAACAGTAATAGTTAAAAAGTTAACTATATTCAATAATAGTCAACCAGCCCGCTAATTAGCACGTCTTAGCTGTATTCTTATGTATGACACCACTGACAATGCAACTTCCAAAAAAGTGCTTTTCTAACTCAGAAATCCTATATTTAAAAATCGCGTAAAATCTTGGGTGGAATACCCCGTAGATAGGAAGAGCATGGTTTGGGGTGCGGCAAGCGAGCGGAACGCAGTAAGCTTTTTGCTCACTATGAATGCGACTGTATGAATGCGCTTCTTTTCTAAGCACTCTGCAGAACCACGGCCAGTCTAGGCGCTGCGGCAAGCGCACGCTTCCATGCAATCCGTACAGACAAAAAATTAGCTGTGTTTTAACTACTGTTCAGCCTGGTTAGAAAGCGAAAGCTCTGGTGTATCGGGCAACCAGACGCGACTTGGCGTCATTAACGTTGAGTGCGTTCCGAACAACTGCCACCATCGGAGCTCGTCGAAGGAGCTGCGTTTTCAATTCCGTCTATGTCGCCGCCGTCTGTGGCGAGAGCAGCCTCGGTGGGCGCCTGTTCAACGCGCCGATTGACGTCATGCTAAGTCACGTGATATACATATCAACTGATTATGGTTATGGCGCTCGGCTGCTGACCCGAAAGAGTCCTTTGGAGTCCTCAAGTCACTGCCATACCTTTCGCCTCACTTGCTTGTCATTAAATATGCAAGCTTAGCAGCCACAGTGGCTGAGTGGTTATGGCGCTCGGCTGCCGGCCCGAAAGACGCGGGTTCGATCCCGGTCGCGGCGGTAGAACTTCGATGAAGGCGAAATTGTAGAGGCTCGTGTACTGTGCCATGTCAGTGCACGTTAAAGAACCCCAGGTGGTCGATATTTCTGGAGTCCTTCACTACGACGTCCCTCATAGTATGAGTTGTTTTGGGACGTTAAACCCCCACAGACTATAAACCATAAATTACGGCAATTAATCTCTCCAATCAGTGTTAATTAGGCTAAACTTCCTCTTTCAATGATTTATTACATGTAGACATTCTTATGTTTACTACTAATTATGTTCATTACAATGCTATGACGTCATCATGGTTACCCACACTAACTAGTACACGCCTATATACTATCTTAGTCTAGTGATCCAGCGGAGCTGCGCCGCGGCGAAGCGTGAAGGTCGGCTCAACGACCACCTGTTTCTGTAGCCGCCGATCCGGTTGCTAGGGACGCCGTTGCTAACCACCGGCAAAACACAGCGAAACTTTGGCTCTGACTAGCGTAGTGGAGCTTTGGTTTTAAAAAAATTCAATTACAAATTATTTATTGGGCACTGACGAATTCTACGTCGTTATCCATGTTTACTAATGTTGTACGTATCATGCATGCAAGAGCAAGAACAAGTCAGAACAAAAACTGGTTTGTGGACTCCTTTAAACAAAGACTGCACTGACAGGAGATAATTTAATTTTTATCTTCTAATGAGGTATCTGGAGGCTATTTTTTCACTTGCGTTCTGCATTACTCTTTCGCAATCTGCGGGCTTCTCGCGTGTTTTCCTGTTTGACGCCTTTTGTTCGGAGCAATCAACTGACGAGTCCTTTATGTCTCAATTGCCCGTGCAGCGGAAAATAGACAGAGATATCAGGAATACTCATTCTGGGCAGCATGATAACGGCACCGCATATGCGCATAGCAACGACGTGCTGCGCAGAACAAAGACATAGCATTGGAGCTGAAAGCCTCAGCTGACAAGACTTCAGCTCCGAAACAGTCAGCTTCGGCTCCGACCAGTGTAATGTCACTCTTCCGCACTTTTGCTAACAAAATGCGCGTAAATGGCTTCTCCAGAGCGTTATTACGAGGTGTACAGCAGTTATTATTTGTACTCGGCCACTTGGTTGATGAAAATATGTATACGTGCGTGCAAAAAGTCGAGAACGAACGAGAAACACGTACACGACATGTGCACTGCGGAACTCCCATTTATTCTATTCCTCGGAAAGCAGGAAAATTACTGAGATAGTAGTAGCAGTGGCGTTTTGGGAAAATACGGGCGTCGCGTGTGTGAAACCTCTTAGTGAAGCCTCTATTAATTCCAAAAGCACCACCCATAAGGCGCCTTGCCACCGCACCCCCTTAGATAGGGGGCTGCCCAGCCATCCCCCGCCACCATCGATGCGCCTCTCCGTCTCACCTCCGTCAACACCTCACATGACGTCATGACGTGACGCCAGCTGCGCCACTAGAGCTAGAGTACCCTTAGCGGAGGCACCGCGAAACAGTTGCGCGCCAGAGTCATCCGGTCGCGCGTGCCGAACCACGTGATCCGACCACGCACACCTGAGAATGTGCTGGCGTCGTTGCAGCAGCGGAACGAAAAAGTGACGGCGAAATCGAATCCGAAGAAGCAGTGGTTTAGTTTATGGTTTATGGGGTTTTAACGTCCCAAAGCGACTCAGGCTATGGGAGACGCCGTAGTGAAGGGCGCCGGAAACTTCGACCACCTGGGGTTCTTTAACGTGCACTGACATCGCACAGCACACGAAGAAGCAGTAGGATTGCCAGCTGTCCTCCAGAAGCACCACCCACAAGCATCCTCCCTACCCCATCACCTAGCTAGGAGAAGGCTGGCCGCCCGCCCACCGCCATATTCGAGCCACCAAACTGTAAAAAAAAAAAAAAAATGGGTGTAAAATAAAATTGCAGGCATTTCACAGAACATTTCGGTGGTCATACAGAAAATATCTGTTAAATGCCCACGACAGAATTCTGTTCACGAATAAAACCGGCATTTTTTTGTTTCTATTCTTACAGAAGCTACACGTAAATAACCAGTCACGTGGCCCACCGCTTCCGTATCCGTTTCCATAACACCAAAATTACGAGAAAACTTTGTGAGATAGGTCGGATCTTAAAGAACACTGATCAGGCTTGTTCGACGTGCCCGGGGTGAGGAGAGGAAAGGGGGGGAGGGCGGGGGGGGGGGGGGGGTACCGGGTCTGTCCGACGCATCTTTTTTCACAGCCTCAAAATACATCGATTGTATCCGCACCTGCCTTTAGCCACAACCATTTTTCGAAATATATTGCCGCGCAACAAGTATAACAGGATTAAAACTTAAATATGTCGCTAAATTTAGACAGTCGACGCTACGAATTAAGATCCGTCTCAGGCTCCTGTAGTCAAACACTGCACAATAGTTCGTGGTTGGCTTTGTGTGAGTGTTATCGTGTGCAGTCCAAACTCTTCTACCCCTAAGTGTTTTAGCCACGCACTGTTTCCGCAGTACGCGCTGCAGCAGCAAAAATTTTCGGCCGCGAGAAGCGGCACTTTCGATCGTGATCGAGCGAATCAGAACCGAGCTGAAGCATATCCGGCGCTGCTACAAGGACAATACAATCGCAATCGAAGCCGATCCCGCTGCTCGACCTATGCTCCACAGGAAGCCGATTCCCGAATCGCAATCGGGCGTTTCAAGGGGCTCAGGAAACAGTACAATGCCTATAGATATGAAACAGTGCTTGACTCCTGTGCGTGTTATGAATGTCTTTACATTTTACCGGTGCCATTTTCTTTTGCTTATGTTCTGTTATTCCTTGTGCTGAAGAGTGCCTCAGCTCGTTTTGTGTACCAGCGTGCTTTCGCAGTGCTTGAATCTTCTCTTATTCCGAAATGTTAACATAACTTTGCCTGCTATACATTTTCTACCATTCTTTATCGGTTGATGCTTTCTTTGAAACATTCCCCCCACCCCTATGTAATGTCCAGTTCTGGGGATTTAGGGGTAATTAAATAAATAAAATAAGAACAGAAAATGAAATGCACAAAAATATATTCTAGAGAGTAATAAAATTCTAAATTAACTTATTCTATTCAGTGCGGCTCCATTTCCCTACGTGTACTGTGCGATGTCCGATCACGTTAAAAAACCCCAGGTGGTCGAAATTTCCGGAGCCCTCCACTACGGCGTCTCTACGCCACCAGTACTCTAGCCTTCTCTTGTTCGCCTCTACCTTTGATTGTTTAATTGTGCTTTCACTATCCCTAAAACTCAAAGCTACATGAAGGCTCACCATATCGTTTCTGATACCTGGATGTATAGCTTTACAGTTTATCAGCACACATTTGTTTTCTGCGTTCCTTCCGCGCGGTACACATATATCTCCATGTTCATATTTGCTTCTGTATACTGCCAAGTGTTACGGCAATAATCAAACATAATTTCTTTCTGGATTTCGCTCTTTCAAGCTCTGTAAAGTGAAAAAGAGGAACCCTTATTGAAGCCATTCTTTCGTTCCCATTTTTTCTCCTCTTTTAGCCGTATCGGTGCCAAGGACTTCGTTTTTGATGTCCGTGCTAAGTTCCTTTAAGCTTTCTATGGTCCACCTCCTTCAAAGGCTTGTCCGCGTTTTCACTCTACAAGTACCAGAATACTTTGGCTGCACACCTCTTCTCATCCAGTTTTTTCTTAGTCGCTTGCTATCTAAAGTGCCCGTGTGTATGCCGTTACCCGGGAATTTTCGATCGCGATCGAGTCCGATCCCGATTGAAGCGCCGAGCGTGCTTTACACGCTACGCTGCTAGAACATTCCCACTCGGTCCCGATCGATGAGTCAGCTTTCCTGCTAAATGACAGATGGCGCTGCATGCACACGTGCTTGTACAAATGGTGGCAAACATATGGGTTCGCAATCGAATAAAAGTAAACAAAAACGCACTTCCGGTGGAAAATCTCGCGACTGTGACACAGCTACAGCAGATTCTACCGCAAGCACACGCCTTACACCATGCTAACGGACTGTGTACAAGTGGCGCTGCGATTGTTTATGCCCACGCAGGCACGTGGTGCTGACACGTGTTTGAAAATGGAGCAGCACAGATTACAATAACAAGATCATTTAAATTTTTATTGCTATTTAGAATATCTTTCTGTACGTTTTATTGTCAGTTTTCATTTTAAAGTTTCATATTCTAGGAATTGTGGCAGGAGGTTGGCAGCCCCTCGAAACATTCGCGATCGCGATCCGGGAATCGGCTTGGGGTCGAGCACAGGTCCGGCAGGTTCGGCCTCGAATGCGGTTGTATTGGTCGTGTATATAGTAGTGTGAGATGAACTTGAGTTCGATCCTGATCGATTCGATCACGTTCGGAACTGCCTGCCCGTGGGACGACAGCATGCGCACAGATTTGTGCTCCTCATCGCACCAATTCTGGGGCGTTAAACGGGTTGCTACACCGTGTGTTATCTTAACTGCTTGCCGTTGAGCCTCAGTTTGGCTGTCGCGCCGCACTCTCATTCTCTCGCCCGTTGCAGTTGTCCTATCAGTTTGCTGCGCGCGTCGATTTGTCGCTTTCTACTGCTCGAGCGTTGGCCGGGCCCGCCAATCGACTAATGCGCTTTCTAACGACTTCTTCCTGGACATCCAACCGATCAAACATTCGTTTCGGTGACATGGCAGCTGCATCTCGACTGCTGCATCCTTCTTATAGCTTGTGTGTTTAATACAAGAAGAATATTTGTCCTGACTGCACGGCGCGCGCCGGATGATACTGTTCTTACGTGTTTTCCTAGACGCCCAAACTAATGAATGCCGACTACAGATATATGCGCATGCAACGAGAAACGCAGCGTGCGCCAGCCTCCTAACCGTAGAGGTCAAGGGTGGCGAAGGTCAATACACTGCTCGCACCCTTCTCCACTTCTCCTTCACCGCAGCAACATTTGCTGTTTTTGTTTTAAATCTGTACGCCTCGTCTGCCTCAAGTCCGAGTCATTTGGGCTCATTCGCTCATCTGAATTCACAACTCATTTGGGCCCGCCCCATCTCGCAGTGCCATGGCCAAGCTTCCGACACATCCACGCGTGGCTCATTACCGCACCCGCGTAAACTATATCAAAGGGGAAGGGACAAAACTATTTGCTTCTGTGTAATCCTCTCCTTGGGTTGCCCACAGACGTCTCCAAGCCGCCTCGCCCTCAAGCGTCCTTGGTCGTGACTGTTAATCTTTCCTCTCATCCGCTGTACGTCAGCAAACGAGGAGGGGAAAAAATGATGGTCGATTTGCGCAGTTGGGCCAAATGCGAATTAGGTGAGCTAGCAGTTCGGTTTTCCCTTCGGTTCCGGTATTCAGATCCCGTGTTCACGGATGGCAGTTGTTCGGATAGCGATAATGGGTTAATGTCTGTATATGCGGAATTGGTCATTCTCTTCATTCATATATCCCTGGAAGTCTTCCTGCCTCTCCTGGCGCAGTGGTGCAGCGGTCAAGCGATGCGCCACTGCCCTTCTATGGCAGGTGCTGTCATCGGTGGGGCTTGGGTTGGGTTGCAAGCCAGGTTGCTTTTCGCGAGCAGCCTGCCACAATTAATTGAGCTGCCGCCTGACACGGTGGGCAGGTGAGCAGTCTGCCGCAGAACTGGCTTCAGACAAACAAACCGACAGTGGCTAAATGCGGGAAATGGCCACTATAAGTGCTAGCGCACTAAAAGAAACTAAGCACACACCGTCGTCGCCGAAACATGGGGCATGATTTGAGCCTCAGCCCGTACTCGCGACTAAGATCACGATCTGAATGTCTGATTTACACAAGCAGGTAAATCGTACAAACGTTCTCTTTTATGCACTACGTTTTTTACTTGCTGCACTCGTAGCGACAATTATTGCTATAGCAACGCATATCGACGAAACGTAAATACAATTATTTTTCTAATGAGCTGAAACTTATTTTTCTATCATAAACGGGAGGACAATAGCGATGGCGCAAACAATGTGGAAAATGGCCAGCGGCCGCGCAGGCGTGGGAATCGCTATCCGAGTCGCTTGCCTGGAACTATGTTTCCAGCTACTCAGCACGATGGTGATTCTAACGACAGTGGTATATCTCTGTATATGGAGCGCACCAAGCATGAAACGAATATCCACTAACATGTTCGGCATACTTATACTTATGCTCATTGTAGGTGGACGGAATTGAGCGGCTGTCGACGTAGGGTTCCAATTTTTTCCAGCACTCCTTTTGTTGGCAGCAAGTCGTAAACAGGTGCGGCGTCGCCATCAAATGCCAAAGAAATGCTTCGGCCATTGCGCCACCAACAGTAGTGAGAATTCGTTCAATATTTCGTTGTATTTAAAGCGCAAAACATTGTACAGGGTGCGACGACTAGAGATACACGTGCATAAGAATTGCACAGTACATCTCACAAAAAATGTGTCCAGCTCACTTTACAGCTTGCATGCATCAAGACTGATCTCCGAAAGCCTTTGATGAACTGAGTACATCATTCCAGTACCGGCAGGTGTCAGAACTAGGTGCGATATATTTAACCCGCTATGCAATGCGGTTAAATGTGCTGTTAAAACTACTATTTATTCATGCGTCGTGAGACACAATCTCATAATTGCGGTAAATACATATTTCTTGGTATGGCGTTGCGCACACGACGAGACGAACACAGGAAAGGGTACGACGACAGAAAGAGCGCACTTTCTGTCGTCCTACTCTTTCCTGTGTTCGTCTCGTCGTGTGCGCAACGCCATACCAAGAGAGCTATGCACCAACTCGCCCAGCAAGTTCTTCTAAAATACATCTTGTTTTCCAAAAGCTGTTCGCTATAGTTTCTCTTGAAACAGGCAGACGGACGGACGGGCAGGCCGGCAGGCAGGCATAGCTACGGCATAAAACGAGCAATGTAGCAAAGAAACGCGCCGACTATGTGCCTTACCTTCCAAAAGCTTCCTAAGCTCCGCAAGGGACTCCTCGGCGGTGCCGTCCAGTGTTATTTCTTCAGTCTGCGACACGAGGTGCTCCACGAATCCGGGCTCCATTTCGACCGCCGACTAGCACGCCGAGAGCACTCGTCGAGCGCCGTAGCGATACTGAGTGCTAATCAGGGCGAGGGAGGTTTGATGCGGCTTCTATGGGCGGCCGGAGAGCGCAGCGCGCGTAGTGCCGTATAGCAGCGCACCCAAGGACGCCTACGGGCAGCGCAGACCAAGGTCGTCTCGGTGCATTTACCGCGCGCGCCCTCACGACAGCCGTTCAGCGCGTTTCGTAGTGCCACCTACGTAAACACGTCCCCAAAAAACAGCGCCACCGCTGGCGGCTGCAGTAGACGGGAAAACCGCGCAATATGTAGCCGCCTCCGGCCAGGTCCAACGAGACGCGCCAGTAGAGAGGCTTCTGCGTTTTCTTTTTACACTGAAAACTGTCTCTCTCCGACACAGATAGCGCCGGTGAGAGGTTAGAGAAATGGAAAGGGGGGGGGGGGGGGGGTGTTAGCTGTAGGAGAAGATGTGGACACTGTTTATCCCTTTAACGTGCCCAGTGTCGCGAACTGCCGACATCCGATAATATATTGCCGCGAATCTTTGCAGTGTTTGTTCATTCTTCAAAGTTGCCGGCACGCCGCTTTATCGCTTTATCTCAGATTTATCTCGATTGATCGCATCCGAGCCGAGCTGATTCTACGTTGTTCCAGGATGGTCTAGTAGCTCTGCACGCTTTATCTCGAAAGTTCGCTATCAGCTTTAAATTAAGCACGGCCGACAGCGGCGGGCATTCGCCGAGCACGCTTGTTGCTATACGTCGCCGCCGAGTGATTCAGTCCATTGTGGGCGCTAGTCAGCCCAAATAAAGAGTTTTGATTAGACACCATTTTCTCAGCCTTTCTGCTCTCCGGACTGCTGTCACCACTTCGTGACAATAAGGAGCTTGTATACAAAGTTTGATGTCTACACGTCCTCAAACCATATCGCTTTCTGGTGGAAATGTTTGACGTCACTGTGAGCGAGCTGTGCGTACAAAAAGGAGCCGCGAATCGGCGTCTATACCTGCAGGCGTCCAACAATCCCTCGCTCCTCGTTTTCTGGCAACGTTTAGGGGGGGGGAGACAGGAAAGCATTTGTTGGATAAAACATTGTTTACTGTGTGTGGGTCTCCGAGTTGGTGCGAGGCCTTCTTTCACATACCTCGGCCTAGCTGCACAAAATGGACCAAATGCTGACTGTTGCTAATTGACTTCATGTTCTTCAAATCTTAAGGGCGCTAACAAAATTTTGATATTTCGCTTCGATTTCAGTCCGAGCCTCGGTTTTCAAGGTCGAGCAGACGTCGGAGAAAAATCAGCGAAATCGGATTTAAACTCCGCCTTAAGAGGATGACGCGATAGCGTTAATTATGCAATGCCCATTTTTGCGAAATTGGTCATTCTGTACTTAACATTCATTGATCTCTGGGGTCCTCACAACACTCCTGGCTTAGTGGTGCCAAGGTTAAGCGATGCGCCTCTGCCCTGCGATGGCAGGTCTTCCCTAGCAAACTCAAGGTCACGGAGACGGGCTTCGGACGGACAAACATCGGCGAAATCTGAGGTTAGGAGTTTCAGTGGAAATGGCATTGCTAAGGCTTCGAGGACGTTTTAATATTTATTTATTGCGGCAGTAAAAAATGATTGACTAAAAATCTAGAGGGAAAAGTTTGTTGCGTGTGTATGCAGTCCTTTTCATTTGGCTTTCGGAACTTCGGAGCTATTCACAGACCAGATAGATCACTGTTCATAAAGCCGAGGGAGCGAACCCGACATATCTTTTCTTCTTTTTGCATCTACCGAACCAAATTTTTCAAGTGTTATTGCAATCTGACAAGCTCTGACAGCCGCTTCTTTATTTGTGCAGCAGAAGAATACTTGCACTCAGTGAGCAGTTTACTTCTTGAGCTGCTGCGGTAACAGGCTTTATGTTGAGCTTGGCGGCCGGGCCAGGCCCGGGCGTAGTAGAGTGATTATGTAGCGGGTCTGGGCCGGCCGGGCCCGGGGTTCGAAGCCGAGTGACTTGAGCCGGGCTTTGAGTCTCACGCTCTGGCCTCAGAATGCGAACCGTGCAGGTATCTTCTAATGGCACGTTCCGCGCCCGGAGGAGCGATCGTGTCACTTCTGGCGTCCGGCGTGCTGTATTGCCAGTGTTCGCTTCATGCCAGGAAGGGAGTGTCGCGTTCGTGTTCGCTGTAGTAGATGAAAAGTTCTCGAATATGACACAAAAGCGTGTCCTCACCTAAGAAGAATTGGAGGAACGGCGTCATGGCACGCTGAGAAAGCACGCCAAAGTTATGCTGCGCAAAGTTCTGAACGTAGAGAATATCGTCAACAACAAATGAGTGTGACATCGTTGACTGCCTCGCCAAAATCTTTGCCTTGTCTAAAAACATTACACAACAAAGTGTTCCATGGACATTCACGGAAAATTCGGAGGGATAAGGAATTTATTCGCTTACTTAATAATCATATTCGATGGTTTATACTTGAATTTTTTATTTGCTTCCTTCATAATTTGGGTATAAATGATTACTGACAACTTAAGAGAACGAATATCATGACTCCCTAAAGCTTCGTCAATTTTCCAGGGCAGTTTTACGATGCGCAATGTCCCGCTCAGTTGAAAATAATAGGCCCCTGTCCGCACCACTTACGTATAACAGGCTTAATCCAATTTGAAGTTCAACGAAATTGCCCGAAGGCAATGGTAATTTTACCACCTATAAGTGGGGAAAATTGAAAAAAAAGAAAGGGGTGGGGAATGCTACTATAGCGACCCACAGCCGGGGGAGCGGGCCCGGGGAGACTCCCCTGATCTCCCCTGGGACGTAGCGGAGAGGATGGGTGAAATGGATGGGTTGTATGGTTGTCGGGAAGGGGTTATGGGTATAGGGATGGGAATGGGGACAGCGAGTTTTTTTGCTCTGATCCTTCGAATGTCTTGACTGCATATTGTTGGCCTGCCTGGCCAGGACACGGAGGGCGTCGAGATTGCCCATTGGTGCGGCCCCGCTCACCGGATGCCCGACCACCCACAAACGCAACGGGCTCCGACCGCCGGAGACAGAAGAACTTAACCCGGGGTCAGCTAGCTCGGGCCCCTCCACGACTTTCAGGGTTGGTGTCCAACCTGCCAGCTAATAACCGTCGAATGATTTTCGCGGTTTTTCAGACGCCAGAAGTATGTGTGGCGTGATCCGGCCAGCAGAGGCTTAGGTCGTCAGCCTATCGGCCCTCTGGCCCTCGGCACCATGACCTAACACCTCAAGACAGGGAAATTTTTATTCTCTTCCTTATAGCGGTGAAAGCTGTAAGAATTTATCCAGCAAAAAAAAAAAGGCTGCTGCAGCCGACGCTTTCGCCAGCTGGTTAATGAGAGTGCTTTCGAGGCAGGACTAAGACATAGTGATTGTAATTATTACGCTAACAAGAGAATAATGGTTATAATTGTTGTATAAAAACGGAAGCAGGCGCTTTCGAAAAACGTGCCTTCAGTGGTCGTGCACCGAATGAACAGATTAAGCGGTTTGCCACACAAAGAGAAACAAGCTCCCCAGTTTTAGCGATCGTGTGCCTTCAGCACGACTCAAAAAGTTATTTTTGGGTATATTTAGAGGAATTTTTGTTTATGGCATCGAACACTACTGGCGGCGACGTAGACACGAGGCAGATGCGAGTATAGGTTGTTCACAGGGAAACAGCTCGCTTTATGCACCACAGGTGACACCACTAGCACCACCGCCATATCTGGCCTCCTGAACCGCTGCACATCAGTTTGTGTCGCATGCCAACTGCGTTTTAAACAGGTAGCTGTTGATGCAAAGTGTCCAGTGATCTCCTCGTGCGTTTTCTAATCTCCGCTTCCGGTGCAGGGTTAGCGAAAGAAATAACAAAAAAAGGAGGGGGGGGGGGGGGGGGCGTTGGCCCGGCAGCGGCTAGAGGCAGGCGGTCAAGGCATAGATTAAAAAAAAAGCGCCTCGCTGGTCACACGATGGTTTATGGCATTTAAACATTTAAAAAAAAGCCAAAAAGTAACGCCTCCCTCGGTTCGAAGATGCGGGCTTATATTCTTACCGCTTCATACAAAATAACACCCTTTACCCTACCTTAATCGCATGTTTCCTTGATAACGAGTTCTCAGGGCGATCGAGAACGTAAGCACCGACTTCTTCAAGATCCCGAAGTGCGCACCCGCGAAGCTCAACGAAGCACAGCAAAGAGAAAACACGGGTTCTCCCCTGCCAGAAAAACCGAGACGAAGTGCAAACAGGTGCACGGTTCTGAGGTGAATTTTTCACCGTTGTTTGTATACGTTGCTTTAATGTGACTGCTGCTTGCACAGGACAGGGTTAATTGGAAAGATATGGAATAGGCCTCTATCCTGTAGTAGTTTTAGTTAGTCTGATTATGATTGTGATGACTAATCTATTCATAAAACAATGTGTAGTGAAGTATAGGGGGCAATGTTCCTGTCGGTGAAAAATTTGATGGGGCTGTTTACGTATGAGACCACATTCATGGCTTAGACTTGGTTTTTCTCTGAGACTTTCTGTTTCTTTTGAGGACAGCACGTCTACAAGTTTCTGCATTAAAAAAAATGACACAAAAAAGATAACATTAACTGCTTTCCACTACTCGCATGATGTCTGGAACGAAGCCCAGAGGCTGGCCTACCAACTACTCTGCGCATTTCTCCACAACTTCCTGTCGCCACCCCACATTTTCACAAGCGTCTGGTGCGTGGCGTTTTCAGATGGCAGACACGTGGCCTACGTGCCCAGCATCTCACAGCGCAAAAACAAAAAAACAAGACAAAACAGCTGCTGCCTGTCCCCTTCCGCTTTCACAACGAACCGCTAAACCCGACGTTTGAAGCAGCACCAGACTCGGGTAGTAGTACATGCGAGCGTAGTTTTTTCTATGTTTTAATTTTCGCGGGCTTCAACAGGAGTGTCGTTTGAACACCGGCCCTAGAGAGTGATTCAACGACGCTAGTATCTCGGCAAAGTCAGTCAGCTAATTTGTTAGTTGATTATTTGAATTTTCCCATTGCTGGTGGATCAGAACCTGGAGAACAGTGCAAATGTCGCACGAAAAGCCACTCCGATCAAGCAGAAGGCGCACGCTTGAATACAAATTCTAAAATAAAAGCAGAATGACTTATTTAGAGGTCAGCAGAGCGAGCGTAAATCTCGTTTGAAGCCCGAGGAAGACGTCTGTATTGCGTTTGTGCTGCTCTTTCAAAGCAAAGGGAGCAAAAAGAGAGCATTCTTGCGGGCATTACAGGTAGAGCTGGACGATCGGCTCCCGCCAAAAATGTCTGTCTCATCAAACAGAAAAAAAAAAGCGTTTAAGTTCGCTGCACGCTCGACTGAGTTCCAAAGAAGAGAGAGATATCGCACTTGCCTTATTGAAAGCACCTGTATCACTTAAGTGTCCTGTAATTTCCACGTTCTCCGAAGTGAAGTGGCTCGGCGCAAAACAAGAGGCACATCACAATGTTCGCCGTGTGAAAAAGCTTGTTCGCGTCGTGCATCACGTCGTTAAACAATTAGTTAAACATGATTACAAAACATACATTAATGCTTCGGTTAAAAATGCCAAACTTGCCTACTTTCAGTCCTTCGACTTGCGTATCCAAGATCGCCCTAAACAATTTTGGCAGCATATTGAAAGAAATAGAAAGGACAAGTTGTCCGTCCTACCACTCGATCATGACGGAATTGTCGTCCATGATAATCTAGAAAAAGCCAAGTGTTTTAACACGTCTTTCAGCTCGGTGCTTTCTTCTGGGAAAGCAATAGCCCTGCCCATTTTCGCCCGGAGTACATGCTCCCCTGGCGCGGGGGAAAGTAGAGTACACCATACCACACCAGTTGAGCCAAAGATCTCTTAGGGGAGCCTTGCACTGATTCCTGAGGAAGCTTTGGCGTGTTTGATGGTCATAGTAGTCAGACCATGAAAGGTGTGGGCTTGTTATACAGTATCGCAGGTGAAGAGCATATGCCAGTTGATTCCTGACACCTTATGCAGATCATTTAATTTATAGCTTCACATGAAACGGAATCAGCGCGATGATTACATTTAGCGACGGGCACGTGGATACCGTCATTTTCCAGCGTCGCTAGTCGGCGTGGCGCACTTATTGTTCAGTTCTGTACGGCTCTATCTGGCGAAGCGAATGTTTCGCTTTGTGCTAGAATGGAATGAAAAGCCCGGAGACGTGCTGAACTGCCTCGAGCGTAGCCCAGAGAACCAGAATGACTAAGCTCTAATAGAAGCTGTAACCTCCTACCAACCCGCAAATCAAAATGAGGTTATGCGCTTAATGCAGACCGCTGAAGTACGACTTCAGAGTACTATTTTGATAAGCAAGCTCTTGACCCTATGATCGGGCAGCCAGGATACTCAAGTATACCGTCCTCAACACGGGTAAAGTGTAATGCGCCTTGAAGTGCCCCCAGACTGCAGCTCGAAGTGACCACGTAGAATGCACCTGGATGAAGATGTTGCCTAGAATAGCTTCGCTGATAGCATGCTGTGGAGGAGCTGTTTATGAATTTCTGGTGCAGCGGCTCAGGACTGCTGTTGAAAATGATTGAAGGGTAGACCTGCGAGCGAGTGCGATAACGTACGGCTGGGCACAAGAGGGATATCTGGCGGCAATCCATTCTCAGGTTCGCTGATGCAAGCCGCATCTCCAGAGTCTAGCTGTTATATTTGCGCGCCAAATGGTAGAAAGAAAAGTGGGAGCCTTTGCCGGCCTGTGAATGCGATAACGTGCGGTCTGACATGGGCGGAAATATGGCAGTAAATTGTCGGTGCCGCAGATGCAAATTGCATCTTTAGAACCCATCGCGCCGTGTATCGCGCCATGTATTAAAATTAAAGCTGACATACTTTGACTTTCCATGAGCAGTAAAACTAGGCGTCGACTGCGTCACCACTGAAGTCCTTTAGCATGCGTTATGTACAGAAGTTTGCAGATTAGCAGTGTTATGAGAGAGACGAGGCAGACACCACGCAGAGCTACCCCAGTGCTAGAGTTTATTCGTTCCGCCCCCACACCCGGACTCTCTCCTTTCCTCATTAAACAAATTATTTCATTCAACAAAAATGAAAAGGGCGCATATGAGGGTGGCATTAACGTTTTCATGACAAGCCGCGCAAGAATCGGCGAAACAAACTAAAATTATGACCACAGTCGCAATTCAAGTTCAGCAGGTCCTTATGAGCAGGCAGAAGCTCATAATGGCCTTAGGATAATAAATGCTAAGCCTAATCAAACGAACTGCAAAAGCACCTGAACAAACGGTAATTTCGCTTCAGGCTACAGCAAACGCTCTCGAAAGCAGATGTATAGGTGTTCAATGCTGCCCTTGGCTTGACAGAGGTTAGTGTAGGGAACTTCGACTCTACACTGAAGGAGACATTTATTGCACCTTTTTTTATGCACTGCTGGGCGTCATGGGTGACTTCACTGAAGGAATCTGGGAAAGCTAGGCAATGAGAGACCAGCAATAACATTTAGCGAAAATTAAAATGAAATAAATTATAAAAACAGTCATAAAGTAATATTAAAGTACATATCCAGAAGTATGTATACCATACACTTAACACCTTCAGGATTTGCGATTTATTTATTACTTTATTTACTCAGTACCGGCATCGCCAATTAGGCATTATAGCAGGGGAATTACATTTGAAAAACAAAAGTTTATACAAAGTATTTATGCAATCAAACAGTGGTAAAAAGCATCAACGGATGTGATTTATGCAACCTCAGGCACAAGAAGGATCCCGGGCAGGCGCTCGTATACCCATAAATTCTGGACAAACACTTTTTTTTTCAACATACTGTGTACATGAACGCAGTCTTTTCGCATATCGTATACGATTGCCCCATAGCAACCAATATATTCGCAAATTACCCCCTCGGGAAGCTTGCTCTTTCCTGCTAATTTTTGTCGAAAACTCATTGCGTCGATTTTCTATGGAATTACACGGTGCGAGCGGTGGACAAACTATAAAAGCAGTATTTTGCTATGGATCGCAAGATTAGACCATTATCATTAATATGTTGATAACATATTATCTTACGATTTTCTACGGTCGCCTCACAATTACTGTCAAAAACGCGCCCCATTGGTTTTCTATGTCAGTCTTAACAGGGTGTCGAACCGGAACCAAACCTGAACCCGAAACCGGATCTGGACTCGTATTTTTGCCCTGAACTGGAACCGAACCGAACCCGAACCGAAAAGATTCAGAGGATCCGTTCCGAGAGTCGGCTCAGCCCCATTTTTGTGGCACTGCGGCATACTTTATCTTTTTTTTTTTCAGGCAAAACAACAGGTCTTACTGCACGTTGGCTGCCAGACTGAGGCTCCCCCTCAACCCTTGTTCACTTTGTTTTGTGCTTTCAAGAATCCCTTATTCCTGCACTCATTCTACCACGCAGCCTACGTACGTGATAACAAAATCGAGAGAGGAGAGTAGCGCCTACGAAACAAACTACATACTTCCATAATCGCATTGTTAATCCTATAAACATTTTTACGCGTCGGCGCCGTGACCGTGACCGAAAAATCCGCGAAAAAATCCCTAGAGAACCAACCTAGAGGTCACGTAACCTTCTGGCGTCATCTTAATCTGCCCACCGGATTGTGAGCAAACTGCCCACCGTGACAGACGGCAGTTAATGATAGCTCGCGAGAGGTTCTTCGGTCTCACAAGCCCCACCGGTGGCAGCACCTGCCATCGCAGGGCAGTGGCGCATCGCTTAACCGAGGTACCACTGTCAGAGGACTCCCAGATCTATGAATGTAGAGAAGAGAATGACCAGTTCCGCATTTACCTTTAATCATTAATGGGCATTAACCCATTAATGCTATCGCGTCATAACCTTAAGGCTGAGCATAAGTGCCCCTCAATTTTTTTTACTACAGACCGATAATAATAATTATTATTAACCTATTAATGCTATCGCATCATACCCTTAAGGCTGAGCATAAGTGGCCCTCAATTTTTTTACTGCAGATCGATAATAACAATTATTATCGGTCTGAAGTAAAAAATTGAGGGGCACTTATGCTCAGCCTTAAGGGTATGACATGATAGCATTAATGGGTTAATGCCCATTAAAGATTAAAGGTAAATGCGGAACTGGTCAAGCCTTGAGTTTATTTTATAAGATCCCTCTTCTAACTGTTTGCTAAAATTTTAATCTAATTGTTAACACTGCTCGAACTCAAAAGCACCACGTGCGAGCAGCCCTCTTTACTCTGTCATGCACCACTCATGCTTGCAAAATAGATACAACGATCAAGGCCCATTTTACAGCATTTACTTTCGAAGGCATTTGTCTCGTACAAGAGCTACAAATTAGTGGCTGTGGAAATGGGGCAGATTTTTACGGAATCCAGAGATTGCTTGTTGCAGGTGATGTAGTAAGACCCCCTCCCCCACCCAAAAAAGAAGTGAAAACCCAAAGCCAGTTCTCTTCTCCCATCACTCGTCGCTATAACAGCATAGCTGACTGCGGTTTAGCAGGCCAGTACTTCTTTCAGCGCTCCTCCGGCGAATTTATGTTGAATTGCGTCGTTATTGCGCTGTGTGTCTCATAATGAATCTCATCCAACTGTCACATCTGCACTCTTTATTTCCGCACTCACTAACACGCAACTTGGCCATTTATTTCCCTTGACTTTCCCTAGAGAAACAGAGCGACGACCATACAACGTTCGAACAGAGCAAACATGCCCACAACGACAGCACTGAGGTGGCAGTGCATCCGCAGAGACAATTGTCCTCCTTCACAGGATATCTTCAGTAAATATACGAGATGGAATGATAATGTATATATGTCATATTTGCTTTAATTACTCTGCGGTTTCGCAAATTTTTTCGAGCTCTCGTAGGTTTAAATTATTTTAAATTGTATGTATATTCCAAATGCATTTAATATCCTTTATTTGGCACTTTTTCTGTATATGCCAACTTATCCTCATCCGCATACAACCGGAACTGAGGGAGAGACCCTCGCAAATTCACATCACCAACACCTGGCCTTGCTCAAAGAAAAATTATCCTTCTTTGGCTGCTTTGAGAAAAGGTATCCTTGCGGTGCGGATCCCACTGTTTTGTTGCGATCAAAATCAATCAAAAACAGTGTGATCAGAATTTAGCTTTACAGATTTTTTTTCAAAGTAAACTCTGGGTGGTACGTTAAATCCATCTCTGCACAAAAGTTATGCGGCCAGGGGAACACGAAGTGAGATAATAATTGTCACCGTTGGGCCGTTATTTACTAAATATATTAATGAACTTTTTTAGACGCTAGGGCTATAGTAATGATTTTTATATCGGAAACATAGAGGCTGTCGCATTTCTGGACTACTCTATTTGGTAGAATTCCTCTAGAGCATGCGTGTTCCGAGATGTTCTCCCCAAAAATTTCCGCTGATTTCTTCCGAGCCAATAAATCTGCGTTCGTGCAAACTGCCTTAGCATGCTGCCTCTACGCTAACACAGTATGATACGCTGTGTCCGTGCAGCTAATAAATCCAGACAGAGCCTTCCCTTCAGGCGTCTCGAGTTCATCACAGGCAGCCTTGGCGCGCACTTTCTATTCGGCGATGTTAAGCAACACATGTCACGCTGCCATATCGTATGCAGCAATTCCGCATGCGCATGCCCGACACGGCAGCGAGCGCGGATGCCACTTCCGGTGATAAACCAAGGTCTTCGGCGAGGAGTGCCAGCGGCTGATCGGAAGCGTACTTTCAGCGAAGCGTCTTTTCACCGAGGCTGCGACGAGCATCGCTGAACATCGAGCCCACCACGAACACCTACGGGAGTCAATCGTTTAGAATCGAAGCATATTAATGGCATATTCCTATCGACGATCTCGGAGAAGAGCCCTGAATCTTCGAAGGAGCGCAAAATCTCTCTCGGCCAATAAGCTTCCTCGGGATTTGAACCTCAATCGCCTATTAAGCACGCTTTTCGATTGGCGGAGTAAGAATACGAGCTCCAAATTGCCGATTGGAATATGCTATAAGTAGGGATTGGAGTTTTCGGTTTTATTTTTTGAAAAATCGGCGGAACTTTTTCGGTGTTTACTTCAAAACGCAGTTTTCGTGTTTTTTTTTTTTCGGCGACCATGTTATTTTCCACGAGGGAGTCACTACGGTTGTTGTCGGTGATATAAAGTGCTGTTTCTGTGCGGTCAAAGGAAGGGGGTCCTTTGATGGAGAAAAGCCGCTTTTTTTCTTTTATCCGACTTCGCTCTTCATAAACATTTTTTTTTTACTTTTATTGCTTCGGGGTAGTAGCATACACAAAAGCAATCATTTTAACTGGTAACGGCACAAGTTGTGGCTGGCGTAGGGCTGCTTTGGATTGGAATCTTGCGTGTGTCATGCATTACGTTAACATGTGGCCAAAAATATATCTGTCTGGAGGACATTCACGTTGTCTTTAGCATTATAGCGATGAAAACAGCGTGTAATTATGTATACACCGGCCTTAACTTCGCGGCAATTTATTCGACGCATGCTGAACTGCCTGAAAGCACAGCGTTCGCGACAATTACTTTTGCGCTTGCTTCAGAGTGTCTGCCGTAACAACTTCATTCAGGTGGTAAATTTGTGGCGCAGATAATAGGTGGTTATGATACATTCAGTCTCTAATCATTCAAAACGCGAAAACAACATATAATGACGCGGACATGGCCTCCTAACCTTTTGAAGATGTCTGTTGCATGCGTATCTTTTTTTTTTCTTGCAGGTTTTTTTTTCTGTAAGGACTTCATTCGGCTGGTTTGTGACATGCTTACAACATACGCGCGTGAAATATCCAGCCACTAAGCCGTCGAACCGGCTCAGCTGCTAGCTTCTCTTTCCCCCACCTGAAGGTCTCGCTAATCGCTGTTAACTTGAACAGGCAGACATATCTCATTCAATGACGCTCTTGAGCAGATTTCAATACAACGGGGGAGAGAAGCTTCGAGGAGAGGTGGGATGTATGCAGCTTTCGGCGAAAAAATAAAAAACAAACCTGCGTTCGACGCATTTCACCAACAGCAAAGCCCAGGGAAGAAACTATTCGTTCCTGAAGTTTTCTTTTGTGCACTTACATCGAGCGGCCGTGCTCAGACAGCTTTATGCGAGCAGCGAATGCTTCACGCACAGGAATGAATGGGTGAAAACACGTTTAATGGCACACTTTGTTGCGTTGCCAGTGCTGCGATTGACGGGAAGGGATGGTGGATTGCAGGAGAAGGAATAAGAGGCCTAAGGTTCAGGCTGGCTGCAGCTGTGGGTTGCTGTCTCTGCCCTGTTCGTGCATGTCAGGTAGAGTAGCCTGTCGTCCACCGAGGGTGCAGCTGGCTACACGCTGCTAAACTAAACAAGATGCTTATCAAATTTGAAGCAAGCGGCCTGCAGCTGCTTTCTTCCAATTAGAGGAATAAATTATTCTTACTATCTTTAGTATTTTTTTTATAAATTGGCATCCATACACCCAGCACGGGAATTTTGGCTGCTATAGCGGAACATAAGCTATGCAAAAACTCCTAGGCAATGGTCGGTGGGTCGTTTGAATGCGTCAGCATTTTCTGTTGCTTCTGATTCTGCTGTAGCTAACGCCCACATATGCGCAATTGGTCATTCCCTACTTTGCATTCATAGATCGCTGGGAGCCCTCATACCACTCCTGGCACAGTGTTACAGCGGTTAAGCGATGCGCCACTGCCTTGGCAGGTGGCTGTTTCAAACACAGCCACCGGTGGGGCTTGTGAGACCCAGGTTGCCCTTCCTGAGCAACCTCTCGCGACCAATCACTAATTTAACTGCCACCTGCTACGGTGTGCAGTTCACTCACATTCCGGTGGGCAGGTTACGATGACGTCACAAGGTTCGCACCGCGTTAAGCGTCACGCGTGACGGTGGTCGCCATTTCGGCTTGCACAGACCCTTCTAATGCGAATGCATTAATAAACTTATATTGCGCGTTCCTTTGTTTGTTTTTTTCTGGACGTGCCCTACTACACGTGTATCTGGAATTTGTGGTATCAACAAGGAGAATTTATTTCAGGATCCTGGAGAGGAATGTTAACGCATGCGCGGCGTAGTAAGCATTGCAGGACACTTTTGCAAGTGTGACGCGGAGTATACGATGTTTTTGAATCTCTACCAGAGATCGTTGAGCTGTTGCCAGGTTTGCTTCTTTTTTTTCCACACGTGACGCTCCCTGGATGAGGCAATCACGCCATGCGTTGCGAAATTTCAGCGAACTGGTATATTCGCAGCGGCGCAGCTGCTTGTGATGAGAGAGGACAGTGCGGAAGCACACACATCGCTGCCGAGGGCTCATATGCGGCCGACTGTTGTCTCTGCAGAAGGAAGCGTGCGTTAAACTGCACTGCCTCGAAACTGCTCTCTTTTACGCGTTTTGGGCTCACTGTGTAGCGTGCGCAGAGCCTGACTTTCGCTCGTCGCGGCACAAACCAACGAGAGGAGGAAAGGTCCAGGCTGCTAGATTCGTTTTACTGTTCGCCGTGAAAAGGGTACGTCACCGCTTATGTTGAGAGCCATAGTTCTAACTCATGCCTTGCTGTACTCAAAACCAGCAGCACCACGACAACCGCATGCTGCTGGCAGTCACGTGATCGCGTGTAACGGTCACGTGATTGGAGCGCGGCTGGTCGCTGCTGGGCCGGAGGCAAGATGCTGCATGGCCGGTCGGCTTCCTCTTCTCGAAATGCATGTCAGGGCCCAAGCGCGAGTACAGCATTCGAACAAAGCGGACGTTCGAATTTTCGGGCTTCGACTGTACCTGCTCGCAGGGGTAATAGAATCGATTAAAACCAAATAAATAAATTCAGTCGTCGGTGAATGGCAGTCCAGAGAGCTTCACCATTCGTTCACAACTGGAGGTCTTCAGCAGGCGGACGTTTGCCAAAAGTACAGATCGAGACCTTCACTTCGGGTCGCCCGAAACAGTGCACGCCACCGCCTGATTACTGCATACGTCTCGGCTATGCTAGAACCGTCTATATAGTGCTATAGTCGGATACAACTCAAGAACGAAACGGCTTTTCCCCGTCAAAGGAACCCGGTCCTTCCAGTCAATGGCGTCGAAGGATTCTCCACCTTCACCGATCATCCCCCTCTCCCCCTTGACCGATACCTTTGGACTTGATACAGCGTGAAATCGCAGGGGGTGGCAGATGAACGGGGATTAACTGCGGCTTAATCGGATTAACCGCGTCGTCATGAAAATCGGTTGACGCTAATGGCTGAAGGACCTCCTTTGAGGGGCGCATGTATCCAACTATAGCAAACCTACGTAAGACAACGCTCCCCTAACATGGTGAGCAATAAAGGCAGTTCAACGATGGCGATATACAAATAAATATTTGAAATAAGTAAACATACCAGAACTCACGACAATATTTACTCACCCCCCCCCCCCCCTCGCGCAGCCTTTTTTTTTTCTCTTCACGCTAATGCCAATGTGTAGCCACCACAATCGCTGTCGACCAGAGTGAACGTCATTCGCTCCCGTTGTGTAGCCCTGAAACGCCCACAAATGTGACTTGAACGCTGCGCGGATTTAAGCGGGGGAAGACGCAGTGTATCACCTCGCTCGCTTCCGGTTGTGAATTAAAGGACGCTCGGCACGTGACACTCTACCAAGAAGCTGCGCAGCTTGTGGCTCGCCAGTGAGGAGATTGAGCGACGCATTTCGACGCAAGGACCGTCGCAAACCGAGAAAGTTGCAAGCCCTTGCCGCGCTCCACGGAAGAGCAGCACGAAGGAGAAAGCCATTCGCGCAAAGATCACTCAACCGTGCGAAAAGGACGCCTCGGCATCTCTCGGTACTCGCCTTGGGGTTCGGCCGCGCTCGCTGCTTATTTAAGTGTACGCGCCGACGGGCGGGCTTATTCAGAGTTGCGCGAACATTCGCCCGTCTCTCGCAAAAGCGCTCGCTGGAAGGATGAACGGCACCGCTGCTCTGGGTGTGCTCGCCTTCGCCGTGACCATAGGCGCGGCGACGGCGCAGGCTCGACAGATAGCGTTCAAGAGTTGCGGTGAGTGAGATCGATCTCATGCGACTGGTATCTCTACCTTCGGAGATTCTCGCGCATTATCCGTGTAGAAGACCAGCAAGGCAAAAGAGGAGCGTGAAAGGTATATATATATATATATATATATATATATATATATATATATATATATATATATATATATATATATATATATATATATATATATATATATATATATATATATATATATATATATAAAAATCACCAAAAATTGAAGAAACATCACAGGATTTAATTCACGACGTTTCGGCTGGAGGACCAGCCTTGACACTCGAAAAAGGCTGGTCCTCCAGCCGAAACGTCGTGAATTAAATCCTGTCCTGTTATGTTTCTTCAATTTTTGGTGATTTTATATTATATTGACCAAATCAGCTGCCAAAAATCACTTTTGGTATATATATATATATATATATATATATATATATATATATATATATATATATATATATATATATATATATATATATATTAAGAAGCCAGCGGTCACCGAAACCAAGGTGCATAGGGGAATGTTTCTATTTTTTTTTATTTGCAGTGCCAATCAATTGTTTTAAAGAAAATTACTTATAAAGCAGCAGAAAAAACAACCATGCCGCCGGTGGGATCCGATCCCACGACCTCCGAATATCGCGTCCGGTGCTCTACCAACTGAGCTACGGCGACGGCTGTCCAATCTGCTGCTTTCGTGGGTATTTAGTATTTATGTTTTGCGTGTAAGCGAACCATGAGAGTGTTCACCAGCGCCACCCTCGTCCATAGCGGTGGACGTATAGCACGTCCTGTAATACCGCGAGTGTGACGTAGAACGTCATCTAACGGCGAGGGCGGAAACTGTGCGAGAGCCCTCTTATGCGACCTATGGCATCAAGACTGCCAGAACCGAGTTTTTCTATTATATATTCGACTAAATATTTGAAGTAAAACGTGTTCACGGAATTCGCTTGCATGAAATTGAATTAAGTTTCAAATATTTCGTCCAATTCTTAATTGGGCCAATAACAGGAAATATATAATAAACTTATCGATTGTAGTTGGGATGCAGTAGAATACCACAATCAAATAGAATGCATTTCAGTTATACGAAGCTGTTTCCTGAGAGGGAGTGTGGTCGTTTCCTGGAATGGCAGTTCTTCCCAGAATTCCGAGTGATTGTTGGAGGATGTAGACGAGGGAGCCAGCTCCGGTCGATGACGCCGCGTTGCAACTCATATTGAGCGCGATAGTACATTAATCAATGTGGTGTTGGTAGTCTACTTCACGCAACAAGTTTTTATTTGTGCGTGCGCAACTCTTCCAGATAGTTTGAAACTTCTATACAATTACAACTTCTTATTGCGTTGAAAGTGTAAGCTTTGCTGAGAACTTGTGCAAGGCAAGTTCTAGTCCGCCGCGTTAGTCATACTCTCAGACTTTCTACAGATGCTACTCTGATTAAGTTCGCGTTTGTGATCAGTGTGCAATCACTGTCCTGCTATACTTAAAGCTTTATGGAGTGTTCAGCCATAATTACGCATCGTGCTGTCCGTATATATACAAAACGTCTGCTCGTGAAATGAATTTTTCTTCTTTTTCTCTTCACTTAAGGTGGCACTGTAAAATCAGTCCAGATGCAACCCTGCTCGTCAGAACCCTGCGCAATAAAGCGCGGTGACACCGCAAGGATCGACATGGCCTTCACATCAAGTAAGACATGCCACTGCGAAGATCATGGCTAGAGAAGATATGCGCACAAGCTTTAGCCGGAAATTCTTTCTCCCTTCCAATCAAGGGGTCGCATCGTTAACGTTAAATTGCCGCTATTTGTAAGCTAAAATCATTACACGGCAGGTATATGGCGTATATGGTCACTGCCTAGCGACCATGGTAGCGACTCCCAGTCATCTGATTCCAATCCAGGCGCTCAAGCGATCCACTTCAGTTCAAATTACACTTCTGGCTTAGAGCTGCCAAAAAAGCTTCTCTTAGAGGAGTAGACACCAAATTTTAGTTCTGTGTTTTTTTCCTCCATGGCCGTCATGGACGATCACGTGAGGCATACAAAAACTGCAGTGCGATCTCTGCTTTGTGCATTTCAATTCGCAGCAACTCTCACGGAAGCCTGCCCAAGCACAGTAATTACAAAAGAAAAATGAACCAGCAGCGATTATATAGCAGTTTCTGCATGACTCCCGTGACTTCAACTCGTCTGTGACGTCACAGCCGATGTCCGCCTAATGAAACTGGAACCGAAACAGCACGAGAAAAAAATTCTATTATAGATTATTTGGCAGGCCTAGGTGAATCCTACGTCGTGATTCATGTACACTATTGTCTTGGGCACCAATTCAAAGAAAAAACACCCAAACATTAGGTGTGTATACTCCTTTCAATCTCCTAAATATTTTCACCTCCCCGCTTTTCCGACCTGACAAGCGAGAAGATAAAAACGCCTGCTTACTCTACACTTATTGGAGGTCAGTTTAACGACTCCCCGCTCCCCCAAGAAAAAGTCAGCGTTCTGTCAGCACGCAGGAATAGCGTTCCAACAAAGCCCGACAGTAATTTCTTAACAGTGGGCTTTTTGACGTACAAAGGTGACTTTTGCGGCAAAATAATTCGAAAGGTGGTGGTTGTAATTAATCGCCATATATGTTCATAGAACTTAAAAACCGCGGTTGCGCTCGGTGCTTTGGCGCATTCGATTCTGGGCATCCAGCGCGTGGTTCGAAAAGCGCGCGGTTGTCCAGCGCACAAAGGAACGGCCATCTGTACATGTCACGGCGCATGCGTCAAGTGACGCGTACCGTCCGAGCCGCTTCTCGCTGCTCCAGCGCGAGCGGGACGGAGAAGTCACGTGACACGTGGGTCGCGGAGTTACGTATGTAATGGTGGGTGTTCCTTCGCGCGCTCGACAGCCGCGCGCTTTTAGACGACGCGCGGGATGCCCAGAAATGACAGCGCCAACGCCCAGAGCATCATCTCGTTTTCGAAATTCTGTGAACTGAAATGGCCATTAATAGGGGACAGCTATAAATCTCTAATTATCACTGTAATATTTAAAAAGTAACTTGTGAGAATTCTGTGACTAGCTTGTTGGTTAACATGACTCGCCAGTGTTTTCCGGCGGCCACGGCCACTGCTATTACTACGCGGCAAAGGTGATGTTTATTTCTTTTTTTTATTTTTAAACCTTATCCTTAAAAATTATAGGTGGGCTTCCGTGAAACACCCAGTATAATGCTCTTTCAGACTGAGACAATGCTACTGTCAACTTTTGAGCCTTCAAATGATTGCTCTATGTAAGTCAGCAGTTGGCTGCAGATACTAAGGCCCGCTGGCGTGTTTTCAAATGAATAAAATTTTACTGATTGTATTGACGACAGTACTTTGCTCCACATCTGCATGCGGAGCAAAAAAAAGTAAAAGAACAGGATATGAAAGAGCGAATTGTACTATGCTACTGTTCATTCATCTGCACGGCGCAACACCCTTGCATTCGATGAAGCACGCCTGCTGGGAAGCAGCAGGGGGGCGATTTGAAGGAGGGTTGCTGTAGGAACCGCGTTTTACGCAGTCAGCAATAGACACAAGATCTTTGGCAACAAACAAAACAACAAGGAATGGTTGCTAAGCCACAGAAGGTAGCAGGGGCAAGTTGATACCACTGTGCCTGGCTCCATCCGGGGTCCATTGTGATTTGAGGCCAGGTGGAGAGGGAAATAAAGATGGTGAGAATGTGGCTGGAATCCTGTTTTACACATCACTTAATACAAAGAGGAGAAATCATTTTTTAAAGGTGAATATTTGCTTAAGTTACGACACCTACCTGAAACAAGCAATCCCCACACAACTTTTGAGCCTTCAAATGATTGCTCTATGTAAGTCAGCAGTTGGCTGCAGATACTAAGGCCCGCTGGCGTGTTTTCAAATGAATAAAATTTTACTGATTGTATTGACGACAGTACTTTGCTCCACATCTGCATGCGGAGCAAAAAAAAGTAAAAGAACAGGATATGAAAGAGCGAATTGTACTATGCTACTGTTCATTCATCTGCACGGCGCAACACCCTTGCATTCGATGAAGCACGCCTGCTGGGAAGCAGCAGGGGGGCGATTTGAAGGAGGGTTGCTGTAGGAACCGCGTTTTACGCAGTCAGCAATAGACACAAGATCTTTGGCAACAAACAAAACAACAAGGAATGGTTGCTAAGCCACAGAAGGTAGCAGGGGCAAGTTGATACCACTGTGCCTGGCTCCATCCGGGGTCCATTGTGATTTGAGGCCAGGTGGAGAGGGAAATAAAGATGGTGAGAATGTGGCTGGAATCCTGTTTTACACATCACTTAATACAAAGAGGAGAAATCATTTTTTAAAGGTGAATATTTGCTTAAGTTACGACACCTACCTGAAACAAGCAATCCCCACACTCTGCCAGTGCGCTCTTTGTTGTGTAGTCTTGGAGCTGAGTGGTCACTTCTGGACTGACTCATGGTGTGAGGGTACGGGTCTCCCTTTTTCTTCCAGCCTTTGTGTAGTGCTGCCGAATTTTAATTTTTCTCCGCCTCGGGCCTTATAAAATATATTCATGATTCTTACTAAATATCAGTGAAATATTCAAAATGATAGTGAAGGAATGTTCTGACCATTACAGACAAGAATACGAAATGGTTGCCTGCTTTGGATTCATGCAGCCTCTACGTTCTAGCGCAAAGGGTCTCGGATCCTTTGTCAGGGGGTCCGAGGCGCCCAGGTTTAAGCCCTGATACCACAAGAACGCAGGTTTCCCCCTTTCCATGCACTCTTCCCCAAAAGTCAAAGAAGTGAAGGCTGCTTTCCCCTTGAAGGTTTTAGGCTATGACAAGGACTATACTCCAGTTCATAAATCAGGTGCAATGCTGTGAAAAGTACAGAAATAGCCCGTGCGGAAAAATAGAGGGAGGCGTGTTACACTGCGCTTGTTCTGTGGCCTAGTGGTCTAAGGTATGAGAAAGCGACAGCATGTCATCAGCAATGAGAGTGCATTTAATCAAGCTCATGACAAATGTGTCATGTACGAAGCCTGCAGGCAAAGCATTTACTATGTTTCGCTCACCATAAGGAATGCACTACTTTTTGGTCGCAGATGCAGGCAGCGCAAACAAGAGCACTAGCTTTGACGCTGCACCTGATGTATGAAACGGAGCACAGCTGTGATGCTATATGCTCAAGGCAACACCCACTACTATGCAAGCGAGGCATTCACATGGCACATGGTCCAAGTCTGCAATACGGCGGGGTATTGCTCACACCCCTTTGGTGTTAACACTGTGTTAATTATAATACTACCAATTCTAGCATCAGTGAAACCACTACCTGAAATAAATTTTAACTAGAGGGCATTAAAAATTAAATCGGGAGCCCGCAAGCTGGTAGGTACCTTTTCATTTCATGTAAAGGCAGAGCTTGAGTTTTGAGATGTAAATGCATTATGCATACAGTCCAGACTTGTCCTACTTTGAAACCATCAAAATATTCTTTTTACAACTTATGCATGTTGTGTAGCACTAGAAGCACGTTATCAACACTTGATATAATTGTGTGAGCTTGGGCGGGGCATGTATGCAAAGGCAAGATAACCACTGGTCCTTAACGGTAACAGAGTGGATTCCAAGAGAAGGCAAGCGTAGCAGGGGGCGGCACGTTAGGTGAGTGGATGAGATTAATAAGTTTTCAGGCATAGGGTGGGCGCAGCTGGCAAAGGACAGGGTTAATTGGAGAGACATGGGAGAGGCCTTTGCCCTGCAGTGGGTGCAGTCAGGCTGATGATGTGTGAGCAACTATACGCTTTCCCAGCATTTGCATCTCTTGGCTGAGATAGAATGGGATAAAAAAAAACGAGGATTTGCATCTATCGGTTAAGGTAGAGTGGGATAACAAAAATGTGGTTGTTCAACCCCTTCATTTCTTTCACTCTTGCTTCATGTGTTCAATAACCACTGTTTATGGCCCATGCACATGTAACCTACATAATTTTTCAACTATAGTGCACACTTGCCCTGGTCATCAGTTTGTGAACTCATCTCCAAGAGCCAGTACTGCTTCACACATATGCATTTATGAAGATAGTTTGCATCATTACTGGCAGAAAGAGGCTCACGAGTTTGTGTGGAAGATCAATCAGAGTTCAATGTTGATGCTTGTTTAGTCAGTATGCTCAAGTCCACGGAAATAACTGCCACTGTTTGCAGATCAAAACTCTCCAACCCTGGTGATGGTTATCAGTGCCCTGCTTGAAGACGATCTTGAGCTTCCTCTGCCCATGACTGATAGCGATGGCTGCAAAGGAAGGGGCATACAGTGCCCACTACAGGAGGGCACTGCCTACACATTTAATTACAAGCTGAAAATACAACCCTTTTACCCCAAGGCAAGTACCGTGTGTTGTTGTTGCTCAGTGTACTCATTTACATAGGATTATATGTTGACAACGCAAGGTTAACTCGCCCGTTATAAAGAAGTAGCTACAATACTGCTTTCTGTGCCACTGTTCACTTCAGAGTTCTGTGAAGCCTAGACACTTTACAGATTCACTGGCAATCACTCTCACCTCCAAGTGTTTCTCTGACATCAGAAATGGCAAACAGCACCAAGGAATATCCTAAATGTTACTTTTCTTGTTTCAGATGAACACAACAGCCAAGCTGAACCTTACTGGAGCAAGAGGGACTGTTGCATGTGTGCAGTTTCCAGTCAGACTGGTTGATTGAGTGAATCCCCAAAAAATACCTGCATGCGAGCACTTTCACAGTGGCTAAAATTCTTCAACTTGAGCCTAAACCAAATGCCCTATCTAAGCAGAGTGCACCTTTTGTAATTTCTAGTGTGGAATAAACATGTTACCAGACTGATCACCTATCATCATATGAATGGTTGGTGACCACAACAGATAAAGAAAGATGAAGGGAAATGCACACTGTTAAGCTGGCATGACATGCAGAATGCTGAAAACCAGTAAACATCAAAAGTCGAAGTTCAGTTATGTGTTAGCAAGGCCACCACTTACACACTGTTTCTGAACAGAAAAAAAAAAAAGGATTAGGCACTACTATTGCTACCCAGGTGACAGCAAGAAGAGAAATATACGCAAAAATGCAAACATTATGCGCCATTTGAACACAAAGCTTGGAAGAAATTACAAAGAACCCTGACCAGTGCATACGTCACCTTTAATACATAAAATATGTATATAACATGAGGCTCCCAAGAAACAACACAGCCGCACCGGGCTTTTTATACTACTGCATATAATGAACACACGCTTTGTTTCCATCCAGAGTTCTTGATATTTTAGTTGACTTTGTTGAAATACTCCTGCGCATTCTTCGGGTCAGGCTTGATGGTAGGCGAGTCTGGCTGCCACCCGGCTGGACAAACTTCGCCGTGCTTCTCAACAAACTGGAATGCCTTAACCAGCCTCAGCGTCTCGTCCACAGAGCGCCCGACAGGAAGGTCGTTGATGGTTATCTGTCGTACGATGCCCTTCGGGTCGATGATGAACAGCCCGCGAAGGGCTACACCCGGGCCCTCCAACAAAACTCCGTAGTCACGAGAAATATTTTTGTTCAAGTCAGACAGCATGGGGATGTTCACGCCGCCCAAGCCTCCGTTTTTGCGAGGAGTGTTGGCCCATGCCAAGTGTGTGAAGTGAGAGTCAATAGAAACAGCAACGACCTCGGTGTTAAGCTTCTTGAACTCGTCAGCGCGGTCGCTGAAGGCGATGATTTCGGTCGGGCAAACGAAAGTGAAGTCAAGGGGGTAGAAAAACAGGACAAGATACTTCCCGCTGAAGTCGGAGAGGGACAGCTCCTTGAATTCGTTGCCCACCACAGCGGTAGCCTTGAACGGAGGAGCAGGTTTCAGCACCTCAGGAGCAAGAAGCCTCGGTGCAACGTGGAGTAAGCGCTGGGTCTGGCAGCTCGTCCTACGAGATGCGCTGGCTACAGCACACGAAATACCACGCTGAAACGCTGAGGCAAATATACGCGACATGGCTCCAACTCTCTGCCGCCCGGCGTCTCACAAGATACGAAATGCACACACCTAGCGTTCCAACGTGCCAAAGGTTGGATGCAATCCTGCCAATCCTGCTATCTCGAACTTGCAACTCTCGCGAAATCTCGTCGGCTCGTCACGTTTCGGTATTTTGCGTGCGAGGACGCTGTAGTCGCTGGGCGGAAGCGGATATGTTGCGTAAGTGAGCACGTATCCACGCGTAGGATTTTCGGCTCCTTTACCGCGCCGATTATCCTTGTTTTGGCAGTCCTTGGCTTGTCCAAATGTGATCGAAGCAGTGGCTGCTTCCCCTTTGAGGTTCGTATTCGTGCACAGTGATGTCAACAGGACAGAAAGGCTTTGTGACGTGTTTCGGCACCACGCCTTGCCGCGCAGTTCGGGTTTAAAGGGCCGCCTACTGTGCTTTTGACCCCGTCTGACGGTGATCCTCTGAGCGTTTACAGAGCAACTGTTATGCTCTTGAGTTGCGGTTCTTGCCGCCTGTGGTGTTGCGCGATTTATTGGGAATGATCCACCCTTCGAAGTAAATTCCTACAATTCCAGGGCTGATCTCTCGCCAACATGGGGACGACTACAAGTTCGCTCCATGATTTGAAGAAGAACGAACACCTACAGCGTTTCGTTAGTAAAGAGCCCATTACTCCAAATGACCCTTTTTGGAACCAGCTGCTATCTTTCACCATTCGACCGCCGAGAACAAGGTAAGCTTGGTGACGATGATCGCAGCAGTTTAGAGCTAACGCTGTGGATGGAGTCGGAATAATGATTTGGGTATTTTCATAGTCGCAAATTATCTTATCTTCGTAGCTCTCCGAAGGCCGTTTGATGTGCTTGCGTTGCATAGAAACGAGCAGGGCATGTCTAGTTGTGTGCACGTTATAAATAAAAACGTTTGTCAACTGTTTGCTTCTACCAAGCGCATCGACAGCGCAGTGCGCGTAACGCGATTTTGGTTTGCTTTGCTTTGCCGCAGGGAGGAGTACAGCCACCTTGATGAATCCCTGGAACCTTTGATGGAAACGCTTTTGCAGAACAATGCAGTTTCCGGCAATTTTAGTGCTCTGGTCAGCGTCTTCCTGTCCCGGGCCCTTGAATTGAAGGCATCAGCACAGTGTGACAAGTATGCATTTTAATCCATATGTTGCATGGACTTGTAGAGCAATTTACAGTGCGTATTTTTTTTTTTAAATAGAGCTTAGTCTCCATATCTGGGAAGAAGGAATTCTTCGGATGAACACTAGCAATAAGTAGCGTCTTGGGACCTCTTATGCTCACAGACAAACACAATTTACAGCTTTGTAAGTGGAATGAAGCAGGCAAAGCGACATATGCTGAATAAGGATGGCATGCAAATTGGCAAAGTGAATTTACTAGCCAGAAGCCTGATCTAGCTCCTGCAATAATTGTATGCAAAGGAAGTGCAGTTGTCTATCATAGATGCCACCATCTGTGCACATACCATGCACTTTTGCTGGTATACATTTGAGGAGCATGTCGCACTTGTTTATATTGATAGGCAGCAGAGTGTGACATCATGAGCTTTCATAGTGATTGCATCTGCTGAGATGCAGGTTAGAAAGTCACCATCTGTCATATGAACTGCATTTACGGGGTAGCTGACTTAATTCTACACAATGATGCCATGCTGCATTGGCCTAAATCTCTTCAAATGAGAGGATAAAGAATGTGAGACATGGTAAAGCATCATTGACCTTGGTGGGTAATGATAGAAGGGGAGAAGAGTTTTGCACCCTGTCTGATTAACCAGTTCTGCCATGTATTCTGTGCCAGTGTGCGTTATCCTTTGTAGAATTAGTACATGTTCTAATGTCAGTATTTAGTTTTTGTTTTCTTTTTGTCACTGTGTTACAGCTTGCCGAATTATTTTGATACTTCGATCAGTTGGTCCCGCTACTAGCCAGTCAGACAATGAGACCAAACAAATTTTGAAAAGTTATGTATAACATACAGATGAAAGTGTCAATAAAAAAACGTTTGTGCAAGACGTTAAGTGTGCAACACAATTGCATGAAACAAAAAAACCATCTGAAGGATTTGGTTTGTAGTTTTCTGCATTTTCTCACACTTGTTCAACATCAAAAGGAAAGAGTGCTGTTGCACTGCCCACTGCTTGAAGTTTGGTTCAAAAGGCTGCTTGTCATGTGTATTAGCCCACCACTGCTGCTTGTGCAAAGTAAGCATCCAAAGACAGAGCCATTTATTATTGGAGAAATGCCACTGCTGCCTGCAAATACACTGACAATGTTTCATAGGCTGTTTGTAACATTGGTTATCTCCATGGTGACATAATAATATCTATATGATTCACATGGTGACACAATAGTAGTGACATTGCATTTTGTCGTCTCTGTGCTGTGGTGGCTTGGAATGAAGTGAATGCAAAAGTCTCTATCATGTTGGTCTGCCAACTACATTGCTTTGTTTCTAAGTGTCCCGTTGTTCAGGAAGATTACAAGCGCTAGTTTATTGTAAGTCACACTGAAAAAGACTTGTGTCGCACTGTTGATCATATTTGAGTAACGTAAACTCACGAGCCTTGCCATTTTATGAGAAAGCTTTTGAAGCCATTCTTTAGTTTAACAGTACCTCTTGCTCGGCTAGTTGGTGCAACATTTTGTAACAAAAAAAGAACAGCGCTAATTTTTACACAAACCACACAGAAAGTCCAGACAGGACGGGCGCTGGTCTCGTTTTCTGTGTGGTTTGTGTAAAAATTAGCGCTCTTTTACTTTCATTCTTGAGTTAGTGGATGTAACTAACAAAACTACAGCAGGGGAAGGTTTCTGAAGGACGTTTTAATGACTTCACCACCTTCATTTGAAAATTATCTACTCATTTGCTTAGTGCCATTGTAAACAACCTATGTGACAGACATATGTTGCTGTGAAAACTTGGTAAAATGAGTTGTATACGTGCGGTCCATTACATTGGGCTACAGGTTTTCACTTTCATTTTTGATTCCTTACTATTGAGTGTCCCATTTATTTTCAAGTGTTCTATCTGTTGCTAGCTTCCCTGTATGATGGCCAACTATTCTAACATTGGCCAGCTACTTTTGGTAACTGCATGTTGTATGCTATGCAATGCACACATTAGGCTAAAATTAGTGGCACTGCTTATTTATGCAGGCTATGATTATGCCTCGTACACTTCAGATCCCTGTTTGCTTAACTGCAGCTAAGCAAAGCTCTGTTAGTATGTAGAGTATATGCTTTGCAGATTTCTTAATACAGCAAACTTGTTTTTATCTAGTTTTCACTCCATTACACACTTGATATAGACATCTTGCAGGGAGCCCCCCTCCCCTCATCTTGAGAGAAATAAACAGGAAGAAATGACATGCTGCGTTCTTAGTTATCATTTTGTGCTGGCCTGATAAGCCAGATAGTAGTGATATTATAAATGTCTTACACACTTTTCAGTACATCCGATTTCACCTGGCACTTCTTGCATAAAAACAGGACTTGCCTAATACTTTTTAATATCCTTCTTGTTTAGGATGAAAATAAGCGCAGTTACTGCCTTAAAAAATCAGTCAGACCATGATTCTACCTAGGTATAAACCATACATAAATAAAATGCCTGAAATGTACGTTGGGAAACACCGGCGAATTTAAAGATTGTGGATTGTGATATTTTAACGTCCCGAAGTGACTGAGGCAAAGAGGGCTCTGGATTGATTTAGGCCACTTGGGGGTTCTTTGTGCGCTGACATTGCACAGCACACTGGTGTTTTGTACTTTGCCTCTGTCAAAATATGGTCCTCACGACTGGGATCAAACCCGCTACCTTGGGATCAGCAGCCGAATGTCAAAGCCACTGAGCCACCGCATGACTGAAAATATAAAGAATCACTTTAGGAGGGCATAAACATTTCATCTTAAATTTTCGCTGCTCTATGTAATACTAGATTATGCCTTGTTCGTTTTGGTAAGCAATCATTGTGAAAAAGTATATTATGTGTATTTCACTAAAACGAGTTATCAGTGCTATGTGTATACCATGTATACTTGATAAGTGACCTGTTTCTTTTTTTTTTTTGTCAGCAACATCTTCACCTGGCAGACGTACAACGCTTTGTTCATCATACGATTCATCTTGAAGTACTTCGTAGTCACAGTTACTGAAGACAATGTTGTCAAGCAGTTTCAGGTTCCGACCGTAGGAGGTAAGGAGTCAACTGTATATTACAAACGGTGGTCCTGATTTCTTTGTTTATTAGCATGTGAGGTACAGCTGCATCTAATCACTGTATAGGGTTCTCAAAGGGTGGTCCTGATTTCTCTGTTTATTAGCATGTGAGGTCCAGCTGCATCTAATCACTATATAGGGTTCTCCACTTCCAAGGTGAACACAGTAGTATGTGGTGAAGATAAATCTCAACTTATCATTTCTGATCAATTAATTTTCAGCCATTAGGTGATTACACTAATAATGTGCCATTAATTAACACTACAAACTAGAAAAAACATTCCCCTATGCTTTTCTTGGTCTCGGTGACTGTTGACTTCCTCTATGTAACTCCGCAGAGGGTCACATAAGAAGCATGGGAGCAATTGCAGCTCCCTGGAGTGCCTGTGCCTGCTCATGATTGCATCCCCGACATATGGCACATACATGTTCACTCTGGAACAGGAGAGCCCCGTACAGCAACTCTTTCCGTACTTAATGCTTGTGCCAGCATTGTGAGTTCGCAGGATTTTAAGTGTTGCAAATGAACCACCATTTTACACAATGTAATCAGTACTTTTAATATTAACTGATGTTTTGTTGCAGTGAGCTCACAGCATTCTTTAAGTACGCAGTAGTGATAAACAGCTGCTAGAACTCTTGGAGCTGCATTGTGCAGTAGTCTGTCTTGCGTGGTGTATATTCCCTATTTCTTTTGCCTATGTTACTTTGCCATGCATTCTATGGCAATGCGTTGCATGGTCCGCATTCATGGCTTATTTAATCTTTGGTTAACAGAAATTTGCACAGTTATGATTGTATTTTGATTCTTTGTGTAACAACTACATTCTGCATATGCACTTTTACCTTTCCTCACTAAAATGTACGGGTTTTTTCAGATACAAAAAAAGATGATCTTTTAGATTCACTGGTGAACGCTCTGGTCGAAATTATTGTCGATGTCCCTTTGCTGTAAGTTGAGCGACTTTTTTTTTATCTGAATACTTTGCATGTTTGAGACAACTCTACTGTTGGCTGCTATTATATAAAGAATAACTCTTCATATCAAGGAAAGTTTCAAATGCAGCTTGTACAGTTGTTGGTGTGACAAGTGTAGAAATGTAAAATTGAGTGCATTGTTTCACCGGTGAGCAGCCTCAATCCATATTGCAAGCATTCCGTTTTTTCTATTGAATCATTAACACTGCAACACTGAGTCTTTCAAGTTCACCATACTTTAACTGAACGACAGAACTACTCATGTAAGCATCGTTTTCAAGTACATTGTCTGCACTCAATGCTCCTTCTGCTTGCAGTTCGGTTGGACTGTTTGAAATTTTGTGTCCAAATGGACGAAGTAATGCAATTTTGTTTTTCCACAGGGATTTCACTTATGCTCTCCATGTAGAGGCCATCAACACTCTTCTCGTGCTGCTGTCTGTGCAGATGTTCTCATCAAACACATCCATGAACTCTCCTATCTACAAGTCTGTGCTTCAAGGAAAGTGGTCTGTCATCATGAGCTCTTCTTCTCCGATGCGTGTTACAGACAAATCCTGATATAACAAAACACGGAAACACGGATATTACTAATTATTGCCGATGTCGAACTTTTCCTAAATATTTTTAACACTTACGTGCAATTCTTACATTATATATCAAACGCGGTTTGCCATAAAACGGATATATTGGACTGCCGAAGCGCCAAGCGATGCCCGTTCGGGTGACAGGCGGCAGGCTTTGCTTCACTACACAAGTGAGTTGCGGTGGTGGTGTGGCAAGCATTTTCGCCATGGTTCATGCGTTATCTTACACTTGCCAACAGTGCCCCAGAAGACACAGCATCATAAACGGTTGGTAGCCAAGCGGTTGGCACCCGTTATCGCCTCTCGCACCCATCGATAGTGCCCCGATACCAGCGGCTTGGCCGGTTGGAGCCTTCCAGTAGCCATCTCATGCTCCTTTCGACTGTCATGAAGGTGGTGAACACGGCAATAGGCTTCCTTCTAGTGTCCCATTTTTTTTTCATGTCATGCTGCTGTAATGTTGGGAACCCACCCTAGCTGGCGTTTCCCTTGCTACAGCCACTTGCTGGTGGTGCGGTGTGTAGAAGCCAACCTAAGTAACATTTGGAGTTCAGTTTTTTTTGCAGCCTCTGCAATCACCACGAGTGGCTTTGAAGTGGCACTAAAACTTCGGAAAAGATCTCTTCCAGTTGCCATCTTTTCACTGATTAAATTGCCCTTCTCCTGCATAATTTTTGGTAAAATTTTATATTCAAATATTGGCTGTGTCAAGTTATTTTACTATTTTTTGCCTCTTCGTTATAACAAGGTTTGATTGTAGATAGTGCCGGAACATTTTTCCTTGGTGGTAATTTGCTCATGGGTTCATCTTCGGCACCCATTTGGTTGAAGAAGCCTGTTGATTGGCGTGGTTGTACTTGGTAACAGCCATGCGAAACAACTGTAAAATTTAGTTAATGGCAAAGAGCAAACAAAAAGAGAAAGTTTGTGAGACATTTTTTTCAGTGCATGGATAATCCACAAAGACCTTCATTTTTAACACACAGCAGGCAAGTTACCATGGGACACAAGTAGTGTTCAGGGTATAGACTACGACTGTTAGCAGGACACTAGGCTACTCTCTTCTGAATGTGCTCTTGCAGCTCTTTCGTAAATTCAGGATGTGTTCTAGTAATATGGTTCTGCATGCTGGGCCATTCTAACAAGTTTCTCCCATATTTTTTTTTTCTGGGACACGCCTGTTATGAATTTTACTTTCATGTAATTTTTTCTTGGTAATCAAAAATTAAATTTACATTCAGATTTACTGCTTCCACTCTGAATGTTGGGGAGTACAGGACAGGAACAATGCAAGGTGATAAAATTTTTTTATCTGTACAGATTTTTCTTTTAAGAAACCATGAACGATACAATAATACAGTCTGTGCAGGTTGATTTTATGGCATCGTCACATGTCTGTTTAGTGTCTGCTCATTTTGCACCCATAATTCCACATTTAATGTCTTGAACCACAGTGTCGGTTTAGAAATTTTAAGAACTCGGTTCACCTACAATGTTGAATGTCTCCGATTCCGCCATACAGTATTTTACCCTAAAGACAAAATTTAAAAAAATAATTAGTTGATAGTCAGCTAATAATCTTTTAACTACCTCCTACCACAGACATAATTTTCTCCGTACTGTAAAATCCACCTACACCAGTGTCATATCTTTCAAGGCTATTTAAAGAAAAATCTGTGCGGTTAAAATAAAACACCCGGTATATGAAAAACACAACTATAGTCCTGTAGTACTATAGTGTTCTCTTTTTAATGCTGTCTTTCGTTTGTGTAGTCCTACTAACTTGTGGATCTAGCTTTCAGTCCTGCTGCGCACTAATTTGCATGTCGTAAATTTGTTTTCTCAGTAATTGGTAATTGTGTCGCTTTTCGAACAAAAACGGCAGGTGGCAGTAAGTTGGTTCACTGAACACTAATGTTGTCCAGTACATCCAACAGTGCCTGAGGCTTGAAAGTTTGCTTGCTCTCTCTGCAGCTCAATCCATGCTCTGCTGTTCACAAAAAGCCTGCTCCAGAACTTTGTGAGGCAGGACAAGTGCCCAGAAAGCTACTACCGTTCTGAAGGGGGTGGAAGCATCATCGTTGGTCTGGCATGTGAGTGATTCGCCCACTTTTATGGGAGAACTCTGTGTGTATTGAGAGAAGAGGCTTTAGAGTATGTAGAATGACTTTTTACCCATTTTACTCTCGAATATATGGCTGGTTTGTTTTAGGTAAAAGTGCTGTTAGGCCTCTTTTTTTTGTTTTCGAGCATGACATGCTTTAAGGGGACATTTTTTTTTTCAATCAATAACTTGCATTCACAGTTACAGCAGTCTGCTTTATGATATGGAAATATTTGGATGGTCTTGCTTGAAATCCTGGTGAAGTGCTTGATCAAAGTTACAGCACGTGAAATGGGTGATTTTAATGAGAGTTGAAACAAATAACTACGATTGCTGTGGAGAAATCCCACTTGAAAATGTGACAGCGTAATTTAATTATCTGTTGCCTGTTCGCGTGCTATGATGGTTTACAGAAATATGCTTAATACAGAATATGGCTTTTAAATGTGACCAAAGATGCAAGGAAAGCAGACATGTAGGTGTTAGGTCTATGAATGAAATGAGGCAAAGGGAAGGCTTATGTAACTGATATTTAGAAAAATTTTGTAATTTGTTTGAATCCCCACTAATCATTCTTAAGTACTTCTGATCACCTCTGGAACACAAGAGCAGTAACCTTTTTCTTCAGCACTCTGCTTTGCTTTTTTTCTTTACCATAAGCTTCCTTTGCAGCTAAAATTTGTCTTCAACACTAGCTTACAATGCAATGACAAATAGTGCACAGTAGTAGCGAGGATTCTGCGTAGCACTTGTGTCATTGGTTGCAAAAAAATCTAATGTTGTCCCATTGTCTGTGCTGCAGCGGGCCTCTGGAGTGTGCTTACCCTGGGCTATGGCAGCAAGGAAGAAGACAAAGAAGCGGCCAGGCTCAGGGAGACTGTGCTTGCCCAGCAGAGCCTGCTCCTGCTACTTGTCCTGGTTAACCACTGCACCAGTGACAAGGCTGTTACCGTGCCATACAAGAAGGCCCTCTTCTCCTTTGTCAACTCCCAAGGTGTGTTGTGAATGCTGAATAGCTAGACTAGCCTATTCACTCTGCAAGAGGAAATTTCGAGAGTGAGAGAGAGCGTGTGCGTGCAGGGGCGTGAGCGAGAGAGAGATAGAAATGGAGTGAGTGAATAAGTTTTGTCATAGATCATTCCCCTGCATGAAGAGATGCTATTGTAGCCATTATACACGAATGCTGGTTTGTGTAGTCCGCAAGGGGAACGAGTAAGCTGCCACGGTGGGTCTGCGGTTATGGCGCTCGGCTGCTGACCCGAAAGACGCGGGTTTGATTCCGGCCGCGGCGGTCAAATTTTGATGGATGCGAAATTCTAGAGGCCAGTATACTGTGCGATGTCAATGCACGCTAAAGAACCCCATGCGGCCGAAATTTTCGGAGCTCTTCACTACGGCATCCCTCATAGCCTGAGTCGCTTTGGGACTTTAAAGGGACACTGAGGAGAAATTGAAGTTGGCTTGTATCGATAGAATACTAGCTCCTGATCACAAAAACGCCACTCTTACTGAAAACAAAGCTTTTGTAAGGTAGAAAATAGCACGAACCAAAATACAGGTATCGCCGCCACAGGCCAATCTCGCAAGTACATGCTGATGACGTCATAGGACAAGAGACGCCACCTTGGAGGAATTTTCCTTCCTCCATGGAGCACGAGTCTCTGAGGCCGACAGAGGAAGGTTGTGCGGTTCAATATCGAAGTAAGTGAAACCGATAGTGCACTTTTATCCCACAAGGACGACAAACAAAAGACAACCTGAATGATGGAAGCAAAGAAAATCGATGCTTGGTGGCGCCACAGGAGGCCACGAGAATTTCGGTTTGTTATGGCACTTCGCGTCCATGAGCTTTGCATGCCCCGTGGTTTTGTTTTTGACGCGCCTCGATTTACAAGCGCCGAACAGCAGAGGAACTCCAAGTGCCGCTTCAAGTGCCAGTTAACCATTGAAGGAGCCTGTTAAGGCTGGTCAGATGATCGCCATGGTCGATGAAAAACTATGATGGCATGATAGTCGGTGATCGTACAAGGCAGTTAGCAGTATAAAGAGCACTTGTGTCTTCATACGCTCGCCCAGCGAAACGTTCCCGGCTGTGCCAGTCAACTTCAAACTACTGAACGGAAATCGTTTATTAGGGACAAGATACAAGGCAGTTAAGAAAAAGAGATTTGGAACCTGCAGAGACCGTGACTCCGCTCTCCTCCACCTCCTTTGTTTGCGGCTCCATTCAATAGCTTCGGCAGTTGGACGGAGCTGTTCTCTTTGAGCTCTCGACTGATTTAATCCATTCACAGTACACATCTGAAGGTACATGCAAGTGGGCGAGAGAGCCCGATCCAGTGGACCCCGTACCTCCGGAAACACGCGGATCCCGTTGAAGCATCGTGCGTTGGTTTTAGTTTCAAGCCGCCAACTTTAAATGCGAGCACCCTTGAGCACGCATCCGTTTTTTGTGGCAAAAAAAAAAAAATAATAACCTGGCCCTTGCAACCGTGGGAAACCTCCTCGACGCCGCCTGCTGCACCGTGCAACAGTGCCGTTCAAGGAATCACAATCCATTGGCCCCAAAGCCTCGGCCAGCCTCTGAAGGGTGCGACGCGCCGACCTTGTGCTTGCCTCTCGCGACTCCCCGCACGGGGGTTATGATTTTAGTTTGCAACGGCTGCTCACTGAGGAAGGGGGAAACGACCCGCCGGCGCCTAACCTAACCATGCTCCCTCAATAGGGTCGCATGCTCTGTGGGGCTGAGGTCGTTGAAATGCAGGCCGTAGTTTTTGCGAGAACTTCGTTGTCAGGTTTGGGAACGGCATCCATCGTAACGCTGGCAAGACGCCGGTATGAACGTAAACAAAGCGACGGTAGCAACCCCTGATAGATGCCTTCAATGTACGGCAGTGGTAGCTTTCATTTCAGCTGCTACTAAACCACACCGCTAGCTGCCAGAAATCACGGAGTCTACATTTACGTCATGTTTCACGTCACTCCGTCCTATGACGTCATAAGAGGACGCTGTGACTTTATAAGAGGGTGCCGAGTTTGAATCAGAGCGACGGGAAAAACTTTTTCAACTTTGAATCCAAATTTCTTTGAATAAATGCATCTTTCGTTCCCAGACTTGTGGCAACAAAGTCATGAAATGCTGAACTATCGGATTTTGCTAACAAAAAAAAATTGATAGAGTTCTCCTCACTGTCCCTTTAAACCCCCATAAACCAAACCAAACAAGGGGAACGAGTGAGTGAACATGTTCTGCCATCCTGCAAAAGAAGGTGCTGGAGTACTAGTGCATTCAAGCTTGGAATGAGTTTTTAACCGTCTAAAGGCAAAATTAAGGTCATTTTAAGCTTTAAGTGGCTTAGGGGCAACATTCTCCAGACATAAAAAAGTGAATATAGCAGAACTGAAGCAAACTTTGTAGTGAAACTTGCAGTGAATCGTAGTTGCACCAAAGTGAGTTTAGCAGTGGCAACACCCACAGATTTTAATCTCGCCATTTCAGGTTATTGAACCACAGACCAATAATCCTCAGGAATATTAAGATGATTGCATAAATGACATTGGATATAGTGTGGCTACATTTTATATGGTGCCTGGTGCTGCTAAGCCACCCATTGTAAGCCCTCTATACTGGTTTTAGTATTCTTGATTTTGAACCAAGCTGAGATTTTTTTGCCATGCATTTAACTGGTCTAGCATAAGCGCCAAGTCACAGCATTTGTTTAATGTCGTGAACTCAGCTAATTTCGAACAGTGCGAAATCTTTCACTAGTGTATTTTGCATCGGCTTAAGGAGCATCAAATGTCCTGTCCTCTCAGCATTTCCTTACTTGTATGGCAAGGTGAGAATATTAGGGATGTTGCAATGTAAGTGAGTCCCATTTGATAAAACAACATATTGACTGCTCAGAGTAGGTCGGCAAAAGGGGGAACTATGCTTGCGTGTACGGGATGAGAGAGTGAGAGCTCCTTTTCGTAGAGAAGTTCAGAGGCTTACGCCAAGAAACGAACGTTAAGCTCACCACATGTGTGACAGAGTCTGACTTTCAGTGTGTGTGCACATGTGCCAGTGGGTGCACAACTCTACACGAGTACAGTTTAACCTCGCTATATGAAGTCAAAGGAAACTCACAATTTTTTCTTTATAGCTGTAGCTTCATTATAGCAGTGTGCGACCTTGGTTGCAATCCTCATACACTGATGGGCTTACCTGCTGCAACTTATACCGAGGACAACATATCTGGTGTTTTATGCTGCTGATGTGCATTGCCGGAGCTTTCAACATGCACAGCAAGTGCCCACCACACAGCTGATTATGCGTACTCCAACTGAAAATGTCAGCCTTGCCAACACGCCTCTTCCTTCCACAGCCTGCATGGGCTTTCAGTTCCAAGAGAATGGTTCTTGGAGGAATAATGTCCTAGAAGACAAACATTTAGCTTTGGTTTCTAGGTGCTGAAGCTAATATGGGCTGCTGTAAAAGAATGTGCGCGGCGACAATTACTCATTTAGTTAGCATTGCCTCACAGCTCATAAGCATGCAGGCTACAACAGTTCGCTTCATCACAGGATTGTCTTGCTGCGAATGCATGTGTCCGACCAAAAGCTTTGGTGATGGCCACCTTGTGGCCGATGGAAATTGTTTTGCAATTTTGCTTTCCACCGCTTGGCCGTGTGAAACCAGCGGGACATCAATACTTTCAGACTCGCCACATGCACTGCCAAGCGGTTTTAACCACAAGGCCATACTACGAAAACTGAAGTTAAGCTGAACATAGAACCAGAGTGAGCGCATTTGTGGGTAGTGTGCAGCAAAGAGGTTAGAGATCGGGGCAACTCCAATGACCTTGGCAACTTTGTTAAAGTGCCACATGGCGCAGTGGGGCATCGTTCATCAGGCCACATGCACAGTTTTTGGCAAAGAGCGTAGTGCCAAAAACAGGCTGACGAATTGTCTTTGCAAATGCTCCATGCAAGCCCTGCTTGAGGCGGCATACATTTTCTGTCTGTTTTGTGCGGTGCTCGACAGAGGTGGTTGTGTGCTGAATTTCACTTTGCCCCATCAAATCGGTGTGGAAGTGTTGGGTGCAGTTACAAATGACATACTCATCATGAAGTAGCCAGTGGGGTTTATTGAAGGTTGGTTATGTCCCACTCTTGGAAAGTTTTACTTCGAAAAAGTGAGATATCAAATACATGAGCTCCTATGGCAGCTTTGAAGAGGAATGGCTATTCCTTTGTTATATTTATTATTTCTTTATTAACTGCTTCATTATATCCAGGAATGACTGCATATGTTTGCTAGGTGAACTCTTGTCCTTCATTGCACATTACATTACATCAAGGGATTGGTGGAAGCTGAAATGTGTGGCGTTTGCTTTGCACAGATGCTGGAGGAAGTGTTGAGGCCATTCCTTCATTCAAGCTCGACTATGGGAAATTGTACGACACGCTGTGCACCACACTCAACAACGACCAGACAACGCTCCTGCTTTATTTGCTGCTGCATCGAAATGGAAACTTCAAGACCTATGTTCTTTCAAGGTCAAATATTGAGATGCTGGTGAGTACTCTGGAACTCTAGCCTGGTTCATGTTGTGCTGGCTGTTAGTTTTGTGGTACAGACTTTGTCAAAAATATACAGCCCAACAGGTTTGCTCTCGGGCCGTGCAGCATGGCTTGTTTTGTTCTTGATCTCTTGAGGGTGCAATGAACTTTCTTCCTCATGGCTGCTTAGGCTCCCAGGGATGCTAGAGGGCCCCAGTGTATGGCTTAGAAGCAAACGTCTTGGGCTATTAATTTTTGGCAAGAGCTATACCTGTAGGTTACGTGTCAACAGATCCTTTACTGCTGTCCGATTGGTACTATTTATACTGTTGTAGCTGTATATGTTGTTTTTTTTTTTTTTGTAGCGATAGGTACATTACAGTACCATTTCGAGCCTTCAGCGTGGCGGTGGCACGTGACCAAGGCGGCGTCGCCACCGCCACCTGGTCACGTGGTTGGTCACGTGATCAGCCACGTGGTTCGGAGCAGCTGCTGCTGCCGGTGGCGCGGCGCGCTGGCAAAACCGAGCTGCAACAGCTGTGTGCATATGCCGTGTCAAGTGGGACAAAGATGTAGAGGGAACGCCCTGCGAAGCGGAGCGGCAAAAGACTGGCTTTGCAGTTTGACTGAGCGAGTTCCACTCGGCCAGCTGTAGCTATTGTGTCACTCCAGGTTTAACCAGAGCTAAACCACAGTCTTATTTTTTTTTTTTTTCTGGGGTTTACGGCATTCTCTATTGTCAGCATGATTGTCTGTTGGCATAGTATGTTGTCATTGACACCAACTGCTTTCACCTGCTGGGCAACTAAAATATAGTCTAAGTGGGTGTGATTTTAAATTGGAGGGAAGTGGAGTGGGTAGGGGCGATGGAGGGGCACAGATTTTTCAATTCTATTCTTGAGATTCTTTTTTTGCACTGAAATGCTTCAGGGCAGGAGTTTAGAGGATTTAGGAGGTTAAATTTAACGGAACTAAAGCGGACCTTGTAGAAAAGTTTCAAGTCATTCCTTTCCTAGT